>CM055903.1:14827243-15360829 GCA_029582155.1 Panopea generosa | reverse complement strand
AATAAGGTAGTTTACATAGATGTTCTCATGTCAAATAAGGTAGTGTATATAGTTGCTTTCATGTCAAACAAGGTTGTTTACATAGATGTTCTCATTTCAAATAAGGTAGTGTATATAGTTGTTCTCATGTCAAATAAGGTAGTGCAAATAGTTGTTCTCATGTCAAATAAGGTAGTTCATATAGATGTTCTCATGTCAAATAAGGTAGTTCATATAGATGTTCTCATGTCAAATAAGGTAGTGTCTATAGTTGTTCTCATGTCAAACATGGTTGTGTATATAGTTGTTCTCATGTCAAATAAGGTAGTGTATATAGCTGTTATCATGTCAAACAAGTAGTGTATATAGTTGATATCATATCAAACAAGGTAGTGTATATAGCTGTTATCATGTCAAACAAGTAGTGTATATAGTTGTTATCATATCAAACAAGGTAGTGTATAGGGTTGTTCTCATGTCAAATAAGGTAGTGTATATAGCTGTTATCATGTCAAACAAGGTAGTGTATATAGCTGTTATCATGTCAAACAAGGTTGTGTAAATAGATGTTCTCATGTCAAACAATGTAGTGTATATAGTTGTTCTCATGTCAAATAAGGTAGTGTATAAAGCTGTTATCATGTCAAACAAGTAGTGTATATAGTTGTTATCATATCAAACAAGGTAGTGTATATAGCTGTTATCATGTCAAACAAGTAGTGTATATAGTTGTTATCATATCAAACAAGGTAGTGTATATAGCTGTTATCATGTCAAACAAGTAGTGTATATAGTTGTTATCATATCAAACAAGGTAGTGTATAGAGTTGTTATTATGTCAAACAAGGTAGTTTACATAGATGTTCTCATGTCAAACAAGGTAGTGAATATAGTTGTTCTCATGTCAAATAAGTAGTGTATATAGTTGTTCTCATGTCAAACAAGTAGTGTATATAGTTTTTATCATATCAAACAAGGTAGTGTATAGAGTTGTTATTATGTTAAACAAGCTAATGTATATATTTATTCACATGTAAAACAAGGTATTGTACATAGCTGTTCTCATGTCAAACAAGGTTTTGTATATAGATGTTCTCATGTCAAACAAGGTAGTGTACATACACTGGAAGGAAAAAGAAAGTATACATTTTGGTTTTTAAAATTATTTCATTATTGGCTAAGTTTATTCATATGATGAAAAATGAACTGATATTTTCTTATTGTTTTGCTTTGAAATGAATTAAATGTTTGTTTTTTGATTCAACAATATGATGAAATATAGATATACAAAATTTATATGCAATACATTTATTGTTCCTTGACCTGGCGACGTGTATAGCGACGTTGTTCTCATGTCAAATAAGGTAATGTTTATAGATTTTCTCATGTCAAACAAGGTAATGCTTATAGTTGTTTTCATGTCAAACAAGGTAGTGTATTAAGATGTTCTCATGTCAAACAAGGTAGTGTATAAAGATGTTCTCATGTCAAACAAGGTAGTGTATATAGATGTTCTCATGTCAAACAAGGTAGTGTATATAGTTGTTCTCATGTCAAACAAGGTAATGCTTATAGTTGTTTTCATGTCAAACAAGGTAGTGTATTAAGATGTTCTCATGTCAAACAAGGTAGTGTAAAAAGATGTTCTCATGTCAAACAAGGTAGTGTATATAGATGTTCTCATGCCAAACAAGGTAATGCTTATAGTTGTTTTCATGTTAAACAAGGTAGTGTATTAAGATGTTCTCATGTCAAACAAGGTAGTGTATAAAGATGTTCTCATGTCAAACAAGGTAGTGTATATAGATGTTCTCATGTCAAACAAGGTAGTGTCTATAGTTGTTCTTATGTCAAACATGGTTGTGTATATAGATGTTCTCATGTCAAACAAGGTAATGCATATAGTTGTTCTCATGTCTAACAAGGTTGTGTATATAGTTGTTCTCATGTCAAACATGATTTTGTATATAGTTGTTCTCATATCAAACAAGGTTGTGTATATAGTTGTTTTCATGTCAAACATGATTGTGTATATAGATGTTCTCATGTCAAACAAGGTAATGCATATAGTTGTTCTCATGTCAAATAAGGTTGTGTATATAGATGTTCTCATGTCAAACAAGGTAGTGCATATAGATGTTTTTATGTCAAACATGGTTGTGTATATAGATGTTCTCATGTCGAACATGGTTGTGTATATAGGTGTTCTTATGTCAAACATGGTAGTGTATATAGATGTTCTCATGTCAAATATGGTTGTGTAAATAGATGTTCTCATGTCAAACATGGTAGTGTATATAGATGTTCTCATGTCAAACATGGTTGTGTATATAGATGTTCTCATGTCAAACAAGGTAGTGCATATAGATGTTCTCATGTCAAATAAGGTAGTGCATATAGATGTTCTCATGTCAAACAAGGTAGTTCATATAGATGTTCTCATGTCAAACAAGGTTGTGTATATAGTTGTTCTCATGTCAAACAAGGTAGTTCATATAGATGATCTCATGTCAAACAAGGTAGTGTATATAGTTGTTCTCATGTCAAACATGGTAATGTATATAGATGTTCTCATGTCAAACAAGGTAGTTCATATAGATGTTCTCATGTCAAACAAGGTAGTGCATATAGATGTTCTCATGTCAAACAAGGTAATGCATAAAGTTGTTTTCATGTCAAACAAAGTTGTGTTTAAAGATGTTCTCATGTCAAACAAAGTTGTGTATATAGTTGTTCTCATGTCAAACATGGTAGTGCATATAGATGTTCTCATGTCAAACATGGTAGTGCATATAGATGTTCTCATGTCAAACATGGTTGTGTATATGGATGTTCTCATGTCAAACATGATTGTGTATATAGATGTTCTCATGTCAAACAAGGTAGTGCATATAAATGTCCTCATATCAAACATGGTTGTGTTTATAGATGTTCTCATGTCAAACATGGTTGTGTATATAGATGTTCGCATGGCAAACATGGTAATGTATATAGATGTTCTCATGTCAAACAAGGTAAAATATATAGTTCTCATGTCAAACATGGTAGTGCATATAGTTGTTCTCATGTCAAACAAAGAAGTATATATAGATGTTCTCATGTCAAACAAGGCAGTGCAAAAAGTTGTTCTAATGTCAAACAAGGTAGTGCATATAGATGTTCTCATGTCAAACAAGGTAGTGCATATAGTTGTTCTCATGTCAAACAAAGTTATGCATATAGCTGTTTTCAAGTCAAACAAGGTAGTGTATATAGATGTTCTCATGTCAAACAAGGTAGTGCATATAGATGTTCTCATGTCAAACAAGGTAATGCATATAGTTGTTCTCATGTCAAACAAAGTTGTGTATAAAGATGTTCTCATGTCAAACAAAGTTGTGTATATAGTTGTTCTCATGTCAAACATGGTAGTGCATATAGATGTTGTCATGTCAAACATGGTATTGCATATAGATGTTCTCATGTCAAACATGATTGTGTATATAGATGTTCTCATGTCAAACATGGTTGTGTATATAGATGTTCGCATGTCAAACATGGTATTGCATATAGATGTTGTCATGTCAAACATGGTATTGCATATAGATGTTCTCATGTCAAACATGATTGTGCATATAGTTGTTCTCATGTCAAACAAAGTTGTGTATAAAGATGTTCTCATGTCAAACAAAGTTGTTGTGTATATAGTTGTTCTCATGTCAAACATGGTAGTGCATATAGATGTTGTCATGTCAAACATGGTATTGCATATAGATGTTCTCATGTCAAACATGATTGTGTATATAGATGTTCTCATGTCAAACATGGTTGTGCATATAGTTGTTCTCATGTCAAACAAAGTTATGCATATAGCTGTTTTCAAGTCAAACAAGGTAGTGTATATAGTTGTTTTCATGTTAAACAAGCCAAGGTAGTGTATATAGATGTTCTCATGTCAAACAAGGTTGTGTATATAGTTGTTCTCATGTCAAACAAGGTTGTGTATATAGATGTTCTCATGTCAAACAAGATAGTGTATATAGATGTTCTCATGTCAAACAAAGTTGTGTATAAAGATGTTCTCATGTCAAACAAAGTTGTGTATATAGTTGTTCTCATGTCAAACATGGTAGTGCATATAGATGTTGTCATGTCAAACATGGTATTGCATATAGATGTTCTCATGTCAAACATGATTGTGTATATAGATGTTCTCATGTCAAACATGGTTGTGTATATAGATGTTCGCATGTCAAACATGGTAATGTATATAGATGTTCTTATGTCAAACAAGGTAAAATATATAGTTCTCATGTCAAACATGGTAGTGCATATAGTTGTTCTCATGTCAAACAAAGAAGTATATATAGATGTTCTCATGTCAAACAAGGCAGTGCAAAAAGTTGTTCTAATGTCAAACAAGGTAGTGCATATAGTTGTTCTCATGTCAAACAAAGTTATGCATATAGCTGTTTTCAAGTCAAACAAGGTAGTGTATATAGTTGTTTTCATGTTAAACAAGCCAAGGTAGTGTATATAGATGTTCTCATGTCAAACAAGGTTGTGTATATAGTTGTTCTCATGTCAAACAAGGTTGTGTATATAGATGTTCTCATGTCAAACAAGATAGTGTATATAGATGTTCTCATGTCAAACAAGGTTGTGTATATAGTTGTTCTCATGTCAAACAAGGTAGTGTATATAGATGTTCTCATGTCAAACAAGGTTGTGTATATAAATGTTCTCATGTCAAACAAGGTTGTGTATATAAATGTTCTCATGTCAAACAAGGTAGTGTATATAGATGTTCTCATGTCAAACAAGGTTGTGTATATAAATATTCTCATGTCAAACAAGGTTGTGTATATAAATGTTCTCATGTCAAACAAGGTAATGTTTATAAATGTTCTCATGTCAAACAAGGTAGTGTATATAGTTGTTCTCATGTTCAACAAGGTTGTGTATATAGATGTTCTCATGTCAAACAAGGTTGTGTATATAAATGTTCTCATGTCAAACAAGGTAGTGTATATAAATGTTCTCATGTCAAACAAGGTAGTGTATATAGTTGTTTTCATCTTAAACAAAGTAGTGTATATAGATGTTCTCATGTCAAACAAGGTAGTTTATATACAGTGAAAGGAATAAGAACGTATACATACCTATAAACGTCGACAGGTCAAGGAACAATAAATGTATTGCATAAAAATTTTGCATATTTATATATCATCATATTGTTGAATAAAAAAACATTTAATTCATTTCAAAGCAAAACAGTAAGAAAAAATCAGTTCATTTTCCATCACATGAATAAACTTGGCCAGTAATGAAATAATTTTAAAAACCGAAATGTATACTTTCTTTTTCCTTTCAGTGTAGTTGTTCTCATGTCCAAGGTAGTGTATATAGATGTTCTCATGTCAAACAATGTAATGTATATAGTTGTTCTTATGTCAAACAATGTAATGTATATAGTTGTTCTCATGTCAAAGAAGGTACCCATCAGATTTAGATAGATTTATTTAGTCAAGTTCTGTAATTGATGCTTTGCAAAATGGTTCAAATCTAAAATCATCATATATCGGAGTAGAATCAACGTCCTTCTTCAAGTAACTGGCAAACTTTCTCAAATAAAGTTTTTTGAGCGAGCCAAAGCGGTGAAAGGCATGTTATCATGAGATGGCACCTAAGACCATTTGGCCAGGGAAGACCTGTTACATGTTTTTTATCTTCAATATAATATTTACGAAATGGACATACTCTTTTGTTGGTACGCATATTTTCAAGATACCAGTCATGCATAGAGGTGCAACATCACATCTATATTTAGCATGAGATGATCAATGTAACTTTTAAACATTTACATATTTCCATTTTTTAACATATTTTGATATTCGTATTGACCTTTAAGTCTCACTTCATAGTTTTTTAGTGACGGTATCACGATTCTTGCTCTTGGTGATTTGGTTTGAACTCTTTTCAAAATGGTTCATAGTGGTTGTGACTTCTTGCCACAGATGAGTAGACCAAAAGTTGGCATAGCATATACTGCAATAAGACATCACTGGTGCTAAAAACATGATTAAAAGATTGATGTACCTATGAGCATTTGAGGATTTCTTTTTAAAAAAAAAAAAAAAAGGTATGTCACTGCAACAAGTTGATCAATACACCAGTTGTTGTGCATTTTTATGTGCAAAGACATTCCTGTTATGGAAATAAAACAATATATTCTTTTGCCATAAAAAAAAAAAATCAATTGATCCTAGCCACTTCAATTGAATAAACTTGAGATTCCTACTTGTTGAGATTTTTTATACCAAATTTGGACACATTTGGCTCATTTACTGAGAGATTATGATTGTGTGATACTACATGCAATTATATCATAGCTCTAGGTATTACACTTTAGCAGAAGTTATTTTAAATTTTATCCCCTGCTGGTTCCTTATTGATACTAAATCCCCTTTAAAGGACCCAGGCTCAACTGTTTTGACAAAACAATGCTCCAAATCTCAAGATGATTAAAATGATTTCCCTTAACATTCCTATTTAATATACTTACCCCAATGGACCTTAGTCCCTCGATTTTTATAGACTTAAATCCCCTTGTCAAAGAAATCATTTTATACCAAATATGAACAATTTTGGTTATTAATTCTTAAGAAGATTTTTAATTTCCCAATGCCAAACTTAAGTCCTAAGAGTGGAACCAATTTACAGAAATACATAGGAGCCGTTGGCTTTCATGAACTAAAAATACCGCTTTTTTGCACCAAAACGAGAACTTATATAGAGAAGGAAAAGCCATTGATTAAATTAATTAAGGTGTTATGAATGATTGCTTATTCACGCAAAATCTCATCTCGTTTTCTATCCTAACTTCCATTCATCTAAAACTACAAATAAAATTTCTTTCTTTGCACAATGGGAGTCTCTACAAAATGAGACCATTCCCCGCAAAGTGTGTTTAAAATTGTTGAAGTACTTATGATTACAAAATTTGTATACTGTGACTAAAACATCAAGGAAAGTACTTGAAATTTCACTTCAAACTGCAAAATTTGAATTCAAGATCATTTTGTGTGTTTAAAACAGTGTAAAAACATTTAAGGTTACATACACCTTTTATTTTATGTAAAAGAAATTGGTTGCCTGTGAAATTTAAATGATTACTTTGCCAAAATATTAATTATTTGCATGCTATTTTATCAATATTCAGTAAAGAGATGCAAGTTTCCTATCCTTCTATACAAGTCCTTGATCAAAATAAACAAAAATTTTATTCTTTTTACACAACCATTTACTAGTCTACACAGTTGACCTGTCAAAACATCTAATGCAAGGAACATTTAACTACAGAGGAATTAACATCATAACAACATTTCATGTAATTCAAAAAAATCTTTATATTAAACTTTATTTCAATAATTAACAACAATAATCAACAAATTTTTCTATACAATATAATATAAAACACAATTATTGCACAATAGGGAGAAATGGCATATTCAGCATACTATGCATATAACGGTGGGTATTAGTGCTACTTTAGCACATTATAGACGGACATACGTTAAATACAGCTCAGTGACTCTTTTTTATCACTATGGCAATGTGCACTCCCTAATAAACCTCCTCCCAACCAATTTGGATAAAAAAAAAAAAAATTAAACAATTTTTTGTTAAGTAGTTATCAGTAAAAAGGAACCTTATTGTAATGCGTATTTATTTGTGAAACAATTATCAAACACAATATTGATTGTAAAAACAATTCTGACCCAAATAAACTTCCCAATTTAGAACAATGCATCGCCCCCATGGAGGGCATTAATTTGGGGGAATACAGTGTTATTATGGTCACCTATGGAACTGGAAAAATATTTCAAATATAACTTGCTCAATCTAGCACAAAGAGGAATCCAATCTTAATATAAATGCCAGTTACATGCACAGACAGACTAAGGACTGGAAGATAAAATAAAAATCAATATAAAAGGTGCAAACAAGATCACATGCGATGGTTTTTCTTTTATCCAAGCAGTGGTAATGATGTTTATTTATATATATATCAATATTTATCTACACAGGGGTCTCATCTTTCACGACATGTGATAATTGAAATCTCAATAAATACCTTTTAACAAGCCTCTCCCATATCAATGATCTTTGTTAACCATTTTTTACATGAGCGATATAACCAATAACAGATCTACTCTTTAAAAATGGTGTACACACACTCTAAACTCCAATATTTGATTAAAATCTACTATATTTCTACAGGAAAACTTGTGTGCCAATTCAAATTTTGCGTTGTGCCCCTGAAGACCACCCACTCTTAATTCCTGGATCTGCCCCTGATGACTGCATATTTTAAATATATAAACAATGTTATTTTATAGGGAGCCTGTTAAATAACATCACTAGCAATGCATCTTTAATGCAGAACATATGATCTACAGTCAAACCAGTGCAAGTGGTCACCTCTATTAAGCAGCCACTTGTCTTAAGCAGCCATATTTGCAATATCCCATTTATATTCTTTTAGAACAAATTAACCTGTATTAAGCAACAACCTTTCTTAAAAGGCCACTTTTGCTTCTTCCCTGACTGACTGCTTAAGACAAGTTTGACTATATTCAAACCCGTCTTAACCCTTTACTCCATAGATACCCGTTTTCCCACACCAATCACAGAAGGCCTTTGAAAACAGTACAGGAAGAGTTCAGATTGCTCGTAACAAGCAATCTGAACACTTCCTGCACTGTTTTCCAATCTGTCAGTTAATATAAACATAATTCACCAAATAATTCAAAAGCCTTCCATATAAGGTGTCCAAAGGCGCCTATATTAGATGTGTCCAAAGGCGTCTATATGAAGTAAAGGGTTAAAGGGAGTACATTTGCATTTAACTCTCAATATGGTGTCATAAACAAACATTACAAATACAAAGATGTACATAAAACTTAAATATTTATGAATGTAAGGTATATACTAATATATTGCCGCTTTATTATATGCATCAGTTTTCAGAAGCTTAATAATTTGATTCGATTACCTTTCCATTTTTAACGAACTGCTTTCAGTATTCTGATTAAACATTAGTTCTTCGGATTTTTTCAAAAAGACGAGCAAATAAAAATTATAACTTTACACTTTATATATGCAGCATTCATTTTCATGGCAATGCATGTTGTTGCTACCTGGAGCATGTCGAATTTATGTTTAAAAATCTGAACAAAATTCACTGTTTAAATTATAATAACAAGCTTATGGATCACGATTTCATCTACCACATAACTTACATCATGACGTTGTTTCCATTAAATCTGAATAGCAGTATCCATTGCGGAGTTACAACAGGAAGTTTAGAAGTGTTGCTATTATAAATTAATGAAAACGACGCCAACAGGTGACATCAAAACAAAAGCTGCCTTCAAGTTTTGTGTTAGATAAGTCAAAACACGGACAACGACAATAAAATGTTGGTAAAAGGAACAAAACATAAATGCAGCCGTTCATTAGTGTTTTAACAAAATGGTCGATTTCAGAAAGGAAGGGATTCCAGTGAGGATGACTCGAGATGTAGTAGAACACTATCAGTCAGAGAATCGTTACCACCAATGGTTAGACATGCTATCTATCATGACAGGCGACTAACTGTAAGAGATATTTCAGGGGAGTTTGATGTTTCTGGTTCAACAGTACACATGATTTTAAAAAAGACTTGAACATGAACAAAGTAAGCGCTCGCTAGGTCCCGAGGCTACTTAAACCTGAAAAACTGGAAAAACAAGTAAGGGCTTCTCGTGAGTTTAAAGAATGATACGAGTCAGAATGTGAAGACTTTGGATCAAATAAGAGTTTATTATCTGATATATAGAAATACATAGGAGCCGTTGGCTTCCATGTCGACCCCTATGGCTAGTTTGTGATAACTATGATACCAGAAATATTGAAAAAAATCCCAGAGGATCAGACAAACCGTAGATCTTCCCTTTGACAGAAACATTATTTTTATCACTCATAAGCAGACAAAACTTGAGCGAGAAGTTGACATAAGACTAAGAAAAGATTTAAAAAAAACAAAAAACTGACCCAAACAGTATTATTCTGAATGGTCGGCTGGTGGAGGAGAAAGTGCCTATGGATCCTCAAGATCCAGGGCCAGCAGCTTAACTATTAAGAATCAGAAGGAATGCCTACAATTGTATATATGTTGCTTTAACTTACAAGGTTTAGTTAATAAGTTTTCGCAGTTAAAACAGTTTATAAGTTCTATGAATGTTGATATTGTTTGTGACTAAAGAATGTTGTTTTTCGTAAAGATAGAGATATATCTTTTTACAAAGAAGTCCACTGACAGGGGAGGCATTGTGATTTTAGTTAAAAATTCATTAAATCCTGCGGTTATGAATAAAGACAGTAAGGCTGAGATGTGATGGATTATGATTTCACCGCTTCCTAATGTTAGTGAATTAATTGGTGTTTGTTAAGACTCAAAAACGATGAAATGCCTTTCTTGATAGAATTTGTAACAGTATTAACACTACTGATACTACTTATTGTATTTTACTTGGAGACTTTAACTTCAGGCAGATAAATTGGGACACTCAAAAGGCCTCTAGCCAGTTAGCAAGTAAATTTTTAGATTGTGTTAACGAAAATACACTTGTTCTAGATTACAGAACTTGACTGACTTAGCTCTGGTTGGAGATCCAACTATGGTGGAGTCTTGTGAAGTTAAAGACCCATTTAGTATGAGTGGCCGAAACACTGTTTGGTTGATTATGAGATATCCAGTACTCAAATTTAACTTGGCACCTTACAAAGCATATCTTTATGGTAAGGGAGATTCTTAATACTGAAATTAAGGACACTGACTGGAATGAATTATTTGAGAAAAAATGTATGACACTTGTTGGCATATTGTTAAAGAGAAGTAGGACCATTTACCAGAGAAATATGTACCTTATAAATTAGTAAAACCTCGGAAACCCCATGGACAGCCGTGTACTAGATATAAATCTATAACAAAGCCAAGCAGTTGGAAAGGAAGAAATGGATTGATTATAAGAAATCCAATTTATTCTCAGATAATTTACTCTTTGAGGAAAATAAAGATGAGCTTGGAAAAACTATATTCATTACAAACCCCCATTATGAAAATAAGCTTATTGAAGATTTTAAGGATAATCCTGAAAGTTTTGGAATTATGCTAGACATTATTCAGGTCTTCAATTTCAGTGAATGTAATTGAACACGATCAAGTGAAATATGTTGATGATGCATCTAAGGCAGAGCAACTGAATGATTATTTTGACTATTGTGACCAGTGAAGATCCAGATTTGAGTAGTATAGACTTACTGGCAGAGGACATCGAGTCTGTAGTTCATGACATTTATATTAGTCCCGAGGATGTGAGAAATAAATTCTGTAAGCTAAAGTTGAATAAAGCATGTGGACCAGATTTCTTTCACGCTTATGTTATGAATTATGTTTTAGAGCTTGCAATTCCATTTGCTTATATTTTCAACTTATCTCTAAGATCTGGAACTATTCCTATCGACTGGTATGATGCCAACATTACACCTCTCTTCAAGAAAGGGTCCCATACTTCTGCTTCAAACTATAGGCTGGTATCCTTGACCAGTCAGGTCATTAAAACATTAGAAAGAATTATTCAGGACATTTAAATTAGTCAAGCATGTTGAAAATAATAAGATCATCTTTTGTCATCAGCATGGCTTTCAGAAAGAGCAAGTGTGTTACACAGTTACTTGAATGCATAAAATCCTGAAATCCTATGGTAACAAGCAAGCTACTGATATAATACACTCAGAGTTTGCTAAGGACTTTGACTCTTTCCTCATAAAAGACGTATACTGAAATTCTGATCTCTTGGAATTAGAGGAAGTATTCATGGTTGGATAGATTCTTTTTGGCCAACAGATGAACAAGAGTGGTTTTGCCATGCGGTTCATCCTCCAGTATATAGTGGAGTTCCCCAGGGATCGATTTTAGGACCAATATTATTCTTACTACAGTAAAACCTGTCTTCAGCAGCCAGTCAAAGGAAGATACAAAAGTGACCTTTTAAGACAGGTTGTTGCTTAACACAGGTTAATTTGCTCTGAAACCATTGAAATGGGAAATAAAAAATGTGGCTGCTTATGACAAGTGGCTGCTTAATAGAAGTGACCACTCAACAGTGAAAATGTTCGCAGATGACACTTAATTATAACTCATTGCCAGTGATGTACAGAACTGCAAACTTCTCCAGGAAGACTTAAATTCATTAACTACTTGGGTAAATCACTGGTTACTCCGCTTTAACGAGAAAAAGTGTAAAGACAATTCCTTGATTTTAAATATTCATAGAATAGTATTATCTTTGGAGAAGAGAGTCAGAAGGATTTGGGTGTGTTTATATCAAACACTTTAAAGCCAGACATTCATATTTCAAAGGTTGTAAAAAAGGTTAATACAAGAAAAGGACTCATCAAATGATGTTTTACTGATTATAGACCTGATAAGATTATGACTTCATATGTTACCATGATACGACCGGTATTAGAATATGGACCACCTGTGTGGTCACCATATTTAAGAAAAGATATTGAACAATTAGATAAAGTTCAAAGGCATTGCCTCAGACTTTCTTACGACACGGCTCTTTTACATAGCCTACAGAGCAGAAGATTTTGTCATGTCGTGTGAAACTTACAAGTTTATAAATAGTTTAAAAGGAACTGATAGTTGCCAATATTTCACATTTAGTGAAACTCCTACTCATGGTCATCACATGAAACTTGAAAAACATTACGCTCGTACTGACATTTGTAAACACTCTTTGCTAACATTGTTGTTGATAAGTGGAATAATCTTCCATCAAGCATGATCCTAGCACTGTCGGTGAATGCGATAAAGAAGAGTTTGAGATCCCTACCTGACGCTGAAAGGGATAATCCAGTAAGGTTAAGAATAAGATACTGAGCCCAAAAGTTGTAATGTTCTATATGATACACATTAATAAAAAAACAGAGCCATACATTTGGTTAAACATTACTGGTAATGTTCAATTATGATACACATTTTTTTTTAAATATAAAAAAATATATTAATAAGTATCATAATACAAAATTGAAAGTAAAGTAGTTATAAACAACTTGCACCTAAATTTTGATGTAGATTTATAAGCCCAAATTCTCCTTTTCATACTGATATTTTGCCTGGAACTCCAATAAAGCTACCAGCACTTTATGGCACGAAATTCGTCACAGTTTATGTTGTCACCCTTTCATCAAGTTACATTCATATAACTGTAAGAGTACAATGTTAATCACAACTTGCACCAAAATATAAATGCAAATATTATATATATTAAAGACAAAATGTGATTTTTTTTTCACTCTGCAATATGACATGACTTTCAGGTTAGGAGCCCAATATATAAGCATGAACATGTATATAAAGTTCCATCCATATAACTGCAAGCAATGCACACTTTTGAACAGCTTGCATCCAAACTTTAACGCAGAGATTAAAGGCAAATGTGACCTTTCCACACTGCAATACGACCTTGACTTTGAAGTTACGACCCCGATATGTTATATACTGCCTCAGAGTATAGCATGCATACCAGGCTATATCCATATAAATGCAAGTAATGTAATGTACACATATGAACAACTGTCACTAAAACTTAACTGCAGGTGGGACAAGGACGCAGATGTTGACATGAGTACAAGATCTCTCCTATTCATAGAATAGTCAAGTTAAAAATCCGATTACATTTAAACCAGTCTGGTAGTCCTCAACTTTTGGCCAGATGTTTAATTATTGCTGATTTTACGGCTTGTCCACTAGTTGAGTTTCAAATCTATCCAGGAGGCGCTTGATTTCTTTACTGGAAATTTGTCAAGGAAAGAAAGGTAAAAATGCAACTGTTGACAGAAATACAAACTACATGTATATAAATTAACAGACAACAAGTAAAACTCATTCATCAAAGCTGTTTTGGATTGTATCATTGTTTTGTTTGAACATTTAAAATCTTTTTGTGCTATCAAGGGCTAACAAAAATCAGTTAACATAACCACTCTTTCCTGGGATCCAGGAAGATTAACAGTGAGAAGAGATGACAATGAGATGCAATGTTACATAATGATCATCAAGGACTTACAAAAATCAGTTAACATAACCACTCTTTCCTGGGATCCTGGAAGGTTAACAGCGCACCCATCTTGGCAAGTAACTGATACATTACCCACTTAAATTAGTGGCCAGAAGCGAAGGACAATGAGATGCAATGTTACATATTGATCATCGCAGAGACCAAGGCCGGACTGGAATAAAATTTGAACTTCTTGTATACCAGTTATCTTAATGGTTATATACATGTCTGTACAAAAACAGATGAGCCGGGTTAGCTCAGCTGTTAGCATGTTTGATTAATGAATCAATCCAGAGTTTGTGAGTTTGAATCCCTGCCTGGACACAGTCTCTTTGATGTGATGATTGATATATGACATTGTGTCTCATTGCCATTTACTTGCCGAGATACTCTTGTGCTGGTTAATCTTCCAGGATCATGGGAAAGAGGGATTAGGTTAAATGATCATCTGTTAGCCCTTGATGCCATAAAAATGATATTCAATTTTCCAACAAAGCACTGTAATGAAAATGACTGATAAATATTTGAAAATAAAAATTCAATCTATGTATACATTTCAAAGTTTTATGAAAGTTAAGTTGTACATCCAACAAAGTAAAATGTATAATTTTAAATGAGTTTGGCTTAGTATGATATATAAATAGTTTTGTGTTGTTTTATACAATGTTTAGCATCACTTACAACAGTTGTTTAATCACATCAAGATGGCGTCTGCTTGGACAGTATTCTAAGTGCTGCCACACTTACAACAGTTGTTTAGCCATATCACGATGGCGTCTGCTTGGACAATATTCTAAGTGCTGCCACACAACAGTTGTTTAGTCATATCATGATGGCGTCTGCTTGGACAGTATTCTAAGTGCTGCCACACTTACAACAGTTGTTTAGTCATATCACGATGGCGTCTGCTTGGACAGTATTCTAAGTGCTGCCACACTTACAACAGTTGTTTAGCCATATCACGATGGCGTCTGCTTGGACAGTATTCTAAGTGCTGCCACACTTACAACAGTTGTTTAGTCATATCACGATGGCGTCTGCTTGGACAGTATTCTAAGTGCTGCCACAATGGAGTATCATGACACAGACACATGGTATGGTAACCAACCAAGTCGTGTTATACTTACACCAAGCTGACCACAAAATGCTAAAGGTCAAGGGAGTGAACTTCTAGTTGTGCTGTAAATATTAGGCCATCCTTAAAAAAAATTGTTTGCTGTGCTCCAACCCAATATTTTTCATGTGGGTAGGTAGGTAGCCAAATTTTGATTTTGCATAGTAAATTTTAAAGAAAAATGGACAGAAATCGTGAAATTTTGTTTTTAATGCTTGCAAGTCAATAAAGAAGTTTGGGTAGCTGCAATTTTGAGTGAGTAGGTAGGCGCACGGCAAACAATTTATTTTTTAAGGATGGCCTTACTGTAATACTAATAATAAACAAATGAATGTACACAATCCTGTCAGAAGGATACATCTGGTCAGCAAGTTTATAGACTGGTTCCATGGTCACAGACAATTCCTCACACTTGGCCATCAATGCATACATAGACTGGAATATAAAAATTTAAGATTCAATAACATATACCGGTAGTGTGTGCGTAACTATTCATCCGGAACTGGTTCCTACTCATATAAGCTGTCAGTACATGCAGATGTGTAAATTGTCCCTACAGTCCAAACATCTAACATGTTAAACATGGATATATAATCTATGACTGAAACCTTTGCTATCGAGGTATTTAATTCTACAGTCTTGTGTACTTGGTTTGCATTGTAGCTAGGCGTGCATGCCATAATCTGGACTGCAGATTTATGTCTGATTATTCGCAAATCAATATCTCCACATACTTGTATGTATGTATATATATATAGTAATAAACATATATCATACCTTGCGAACATGCATCAAAAATGATCCTAAAAAATCAAAAACACCGTTGTTGTGTTTTCAGTTATCTCCCTATACTATAAAACAGATAACAACAATGAAACACAAAGAATCAAAAACACTGTTGTGTTTTCAGTTACCTCCCTTTATTACATAACACTCAACAACAATGAAATGCAAAGAACACTGACCTTTATACTTGAATCTACAGAATCACAGGTGACATCCACGGACGTTTTGTAAGCCTCCTCACATCCAACACTGATAGCCGACATCTGCATAAGCAAGAGAGTTCAATAGCCATGACAGTGACCTACCATACTACAATGTATATAATATATGTCTGCAAAAACTTTGACTTAAATTTATTTATTAAGGTCTTCCTGGGTAGAACACCCCTCCCACACCCACACACTTTCATCACCAGTGCTTTAAAAAAATTCTTGGGAAGGTCCTGTCAGTATCATTTTTATATTTTACATAAAAAATAAGACCTACATATTTCATAGTGCAAGTTTAATACTTTTTTTCAACTAGTTATTTCATATTCCTTTGTAATTACTAACCCTGTTGATAGTCAATTATGTACCCCTGGGGCCAATACACTAAACATCTCAAGATGAAATTTTCCTCAACTCAAATGTCTCAATTCCTCTAAATTTCAACTCATTACTCATTAAATGAACTGAAATTATAACAAATCTTTACTCAGTGCTAAATGACAACATGCAAAATGAACAATGCTTATTTAGTTATAACATTTTAAAAATTTGACTTAAGGAAAATTGTGGAACTGGAACCAGATCTTTACGGAAGAACAGACCATCATCATCTCATTTTTAATGGGCATACAATAAGGCCATGATGTCCCCATATCACCCACTTGTGGCACAGGTGACTTTACCAATTAAAATAGCATTTGATAATTCAACTCGGACATGTTTTATCAAATTATCAAATCTTTGATATTATGGACTATAAGGTTACTGCTGTGTAAGTTTGGTGAGAATCAAATGAAAAGTGTGGGTGCCAGATGCACACAAGGTCAAATAAACAATTGTGATGATTCAAGGGCCCTAACTCATATACTAGTTATCCAGTTTGACCAGTTCAAGAATTTGTTTGAGGTGTTATGGTTGCACATCTAATACTGTGTAATGTTTAGTGAAAACCAAATGAAACATGTGAGTGTTGAGTGAATACAAAATCAAATAAAGTAATTTTTAAAGACTCAAGAGTTATAACTCTAGTCATAAGGATGACAGACGCAGGTTGATCAGAGTGGCTTACCATGACCTTTGCTAAGGTCAGCTTAAAAGTGAGCACATACCTTGTGCAAGTTATTCTTTAGATTACCCATCATGTGATCCAGACTGTCTGCAACCATTCTAGCCTGGTTCTCAATTTCGTGTATTGCCATTGGATCAATAGGTGGGATACAGTCTGGACTTTGTGGATAAGACCTTGACATTCCAGAGGTCATTGATGTTGCCATGGTGGATGAAACAGAACTGTCAATGCTGGTGAGGCTCATTAGACTGGATCGCCGACTGCTTACATCTGAAGCTAGTAATATACTTATCATCATCAGATATTATTTGAAACAACATTTCTGTTGCTGCATAGTAATTATAATAAAATGAGTTTACCACCCCTCTCCCACCCCCACCTCCCCCTGCCCCACAACCAAATTTTAAATAATGCACCAAGAGTATATTTAATTGACAATAAAGTGTATTTAATTGACAATAAAGTGTATTATTTATTGTCAATAAAGTGTATATTTAATGGACTATAAAGTGTATATTTAATTGACAATAAAGTGATTTTTAATTGATAATAAAGTGTATTTAATTGACAATAAAGGGTATTTTTAATTGACAATAAAGTGTATTTTTAAAAGGCATCATTTCAGCATCATCAACTTTTAAAAAAAAACTGATGACAAAAGTAATGATTGCGTTGTATATATCTCCTTCTATATGTTGTATAAGATGGCATGCAATTATCTGATTTGTTCTGTCTCCTTCATCACGTAATCTTTGACAAAGTTTTGATGCAACCTTTTAGCCATTAATAACAGTCAGAATTAAGAGTCAAACTTGTTTGAAACAGCCAGTCCAAGGATGAAGCAAAAGTGGTCTTTTAAGACAGGTTGCTGCACAATACAAGTTAATTTGCTCTGAAACATATATAATAATATAATGAATGGAACAGCTAACCTGCCACCTGACATTTTATATAAATGTACCTGATATTTTGTGTATTTTCTCTAAAAGTATCAAAGCAATTTCCTTTAAATTTGGAATAAAATAAGAAAAAATATTTAGGCTACTTAAAATCATTCCATACTGTCTGTTAATGTTGTATACAAATTTTAATAAAGCTACTCAATATTTTGACGAAGATATAGGAAATACAAAAGTGGCGGGTTAGCTAATGTATTATGTATAAGGGTTCTCCACAAGTTGGAATTCAAGCTCTGGGCATTCGTCTCTCACCACTGATTCAAGTGGGAAAGTTATCAGTTACTTGCTCAAGTACTGGTTAATCCCAGGAAACAGTGGTTAGGTTAACTGATCGTCTGTTAGCCCTCGATGGCATAAAAATGACGCTAAATATTCAATCAATCAATCAAGCACTGGGGTAAGAGCATGCACACTCAGGAGTCTGCTCAAAAACATTTCCAAGCGATGTGTAGAGCACTCATCAAAATATATTTACATTTATGTAACAGTAAAATTGGTATATTAAATCAGTAAAAGTCATTAGATATAGTGTGTTTCATTTTATGCATCAAAATAAGAAAAGGTATGCTAAGAAAAATGAAGTTTTAAAAGAATATAAGCTTTTGAAAGATACTGTTTAAGATTTCAACCCCTTGGGGTATACCATTTCTACATTCTAAATGGCCTGAGTATATTTATGCTAATTTACCTGTTTTAGACATAGGGCTACTTCTTCGAATCTTTTCCTGCAGATCATCAGCGATGAACTCAATCAGACCGGTATCACGTCGCACAATCTGACCATGAGGCAGACTCTTGGAGACACCTTCATCAATGATATTTACCCCTTCTTTCACCCGTGGAATCGGAAACCCTGAACTTTTACTTCTTTTTCGATTGTCATTTCTCTCACTTTTTACATAACTGTTTCCATAGTCACTCTTACTGCGTAACCGTTGTTGATCATCAGCTTGAGATCTTTCTAACACGAGACTTTCTGGTCTAGTAAAGTTTGTTGTAAATATTTCATCGATTTCCACAGTATTTACGATATCACAGTTTAAATCAATCTTTGCAAAAGCTCCCATTTGTGTTGTGCTGTTCAAATCTGTCTGATCATAGTTTATTAATAAATCATGACGAGTTTTAGCAGCATCATTTCCTGTCTTTTTTATCAAATTGTTGGAACTAAATGTTTCTCTTTCTTTTCTAGTACTTCCATCAACAGTTTCGTCTGCTTCATGAAATGAGATAAGATTTTCTCTACATGGGGTTACATCATTTTCTGAACTTGAAGATGGCTGTGTTTCACGACATGGCGTTTTGTCAGCTTCCGACCCAAAAGATGGATGTCTGTCATGTGACTGAAATGATGTCACAGAATCCGTCAGGTAACCACTCTCTGTGTGTGATATGTACAGAGCATTGTTTTCTCCACCATTTGAACTGATATTGTTAGAGGAACCAACTTTATTGTAAACAGTCTTATCTGTATCAGCAGTAACATCTCCATTTAATTCTGCTGGAATCCTTTCATTACTGGAACTACATCCCTTATTAGCATGCTCTTCTTCAATCCTAGAATCCACCGGAACAATACTTTTTGATGAAATTTCTTGTGGTGTGTTCAAATCTATCAAGTTTTCCTCCATTCCGGCTGGTAGTGAATTCATTCTGTAGGTGTTATAAACAACATCTACCAAAGCTCTCAGACTGTCATCAAATATATTTTTTGATACTGTTACACTTTTTACCTGGTGTTTTGGTGACAGCAATATAATGTTTAGTCTACCGTTATATGTGACAGCTGTTCCAGAGGTCTGAAAATATAAAAAGAAAACCAAAATGACCAGAAAAACGGAATATTCATGAATGAAATACATGCAGGGTCATCAATATCTGCTATTCATACGGTCATAATAAATAAATCGCTAGATTAGCATCCAAATTTTTCTTAAAAAGGGGGAAGGGAGGAGAATTTTAATTTTTTATCATTTTTTTTAGAATTTGTTGTTTTTTTCATGAAAATAAAAAGGGTCGTGGAAGCATAAAAATTAGGGAGCGGGTGGGGATGGTAATCTAGAACAATTCATTTATTATGGCCTAGTCTAGTTAGAGGATTTCATCATTAAATTGGATCAAACATGTTAATTATTATATGTTGAAACTAACCTTTTTCAACACTTATTTCTTTTTTTTCAAATAAGGAAACATTAGTTAATATCTAATTAACATTTATACTTCTTTAATTTCTTTCAACTACAATGATTTATTTTTGTTTTAATGAGGTTGAATGCCAACACATTTCAGGTTATAAGAGACTTAAAATGAATCTGAGAAGAATCACCATCCTTCCAGAAGTAACTCACAAACTTTCTCACATAAAGTTTTTAGAGAGAGCAGGACTCAAACCTGAGCCTAGCAGTAAGAGGTTAGTGATCTTGAGACCACTTGGCCATGGAGGACACGTTCACAATCATGTAAAATCACTGAAATCAGGGCTTGGTCATTGTGTACAACAAACACATGGAGGACCCTTTCACAATCATGTAAAACCCACTGAAATCAGGCCTTGATCATTGTGCACAACAGACACATGTTATAAAACAAAAATGTGAATTGTGCAAACACAGGCAATGGATCACTGACTTGTGACATTTTTATTAAAAAAACAAACAAAAACAAATCTCTTGTATTAGATTTTCTATATGTAGAATGAATGAATAATGGTAACAGCATATAATATATTATGATAAAATAACATTCATATATATATGCTTGTAGTTTGGAAGTAATTTCCGTAATGTCTAGAGTATTTCGGTCATGAGGTGTCATCAACCAAACAATTTTTTTCACAATGCTAAAACAGTCATTTAACTCATAATTTTACCATCATAGTATGAATAGATATGTGATAACATATATTCAGGTGATAATGCATATTCTAGTCTTTCTAGTGACCTGTATTACAGGTACAACACTATAGTTTGTTCTCTTGTTCTGGATATGACATCTTAGATGAATATATTTCATTACCCAAAACAAACTTTTGACTTAAAGGCCATTATAAATTATTGCTAGTATCTCATCCAAATTTTTTTCTCTTAAAAATGGAGGAGGGAGGGTGGGGGGATAATTTTATTTTTTTTATTTTAACTTTTAGTGATTTTTTATTTTTTATGAAAATAAAAAGGGTCGGGGTGGAATGAAACTTAGGGGGCGAGCGGGGGTGATAATCAAGCAATTAATTTATTTTAGTATATAATACTGTATATTTTGATTGTATCGCAATTTTCATCAGCTTAGTGCTCGATGAGTGATGCATATATGATATAGTGAAACGTGATTTAGGAGGATCTTGTGACACAAGAAGAGCTCTATGACCTTCCCAAGAAAGTCACACCCCTATGCCCCATAGCTGTGAGCATAGGCAGTGTGTAGTCTCATTTAATCGCCGTAATAGGCGTAGAGGACAATCAACTAAAATAAAAATAAAAAATCATTGGAAAATGTGCTTTGGTATATGCACTAAGGCATTGTGATGTATTCTACTGCCAAGTATCTCGCCAGTGTGACTAGAACTCTAGTGGGCAAAACATCGCACAACACTGTTACCTAAACTTGTGTCATATGACATGTAGGCCTTGTTTACAAGCATCCCAGGGAATGATGCCAACTTGATTATAGATTAGATCTTACTGTTGTTACCATAATTATGTGAACTATATTTTCCAATATTGGCAAACCTTTTACACTGAACATTTCGGGGGAGAGGCTCTAGATTACTGACAAAACCCCACCGTCACTTCGGTACAGGTACATGGATGACAGAGTGACAAAACTCCATGAATACCATGTTGAGAAATTAACAGAGCGCCTATAAAATGCATTAATGAAAACAATTAGTTCATTTCAGAGAGTGAGGAAGATAGCAAAATTCCATTACTGAACACGCTCGCCTGTTTACCAAAACCCCACCAACACAGACCAATAATCAAATTTCAACTCCAATCACCACCTGCACCACAAACTATCAGTTTGGACTTTATACCTTCATGCAGAAAAACTGGGGACCAACTGAAAACTGCAATATGGACAATTAAATGGTTACCACCGAATGGATGTTCTTTATCCCCAAGATAAAATAATAGATTCTAACATCTGAGAACAGTGACCAGTAAAAGAGGCGACAGGGATCAAATAATGATGGCTGTCACAAGACAGGGATGAGGACCTGGAGTTACCTCTGGTGTACAATACTTGCCTTCACCAGAGATATAGATGCATGTCTTTGCCTTCACGGCCTTGCGTCATGTGATCTTCCTAAGTCATGTGACACTATGCATCAATGACCCTAAGCTGATAAAGACTGTGATACAGTCAAAATATACTGAGGTTAAAAGTTATGTTCTGAGTAATGGAATATATTCACCTTAGATGTTTTAAAGGTATTTAAATGTTTAATAGGTAAAAATGTAAAGTGGCTTTAAAAAATATTTGTACAGACCTGCAAAGCAAAAACTGATGTCTAGTTGTGTTTTTCTTCCTAGGGATTGAACTATATGTACATGTAGATTCTGTAAAAAGTACACAAATTTACAAAGAACAGAATATATTGGGTGTCAAATTCGTGAAGTTGAACTGTCCAACTATTGATAAACACTCGTCCCTGCAACTACCAGACACCTGGTTAAACGAATAAAACTGTGATTTTTTTTTTGAAAAATTGTTTAAATATTTATATAATATACCTTGAAACCACTGTTAGTGTCCAAATCAACGTAACTTTATTGAAAATGTCTTGCAAATATTAGGGATGTATAAAAAGTATCAGGAAATGAAAATTAGACGGTGTTGCATATTTATTAAATGGTCCGTGAGAGTCACACAGTTTCAATTAAATATCAAGATATCAACGTTTTAGATTCAATGTTCCTGATGATAAAATCCTCGTTAATTAATAGGAACTATTAAAAAAGTTTCTCTAATTCATCATTTCTAAACTAATTTCAGGTTGAATGCCAAATAAACTTAGTAATTTTATAGTTTCAATAACTAGGTATCCTTTTCTTTAACCCATATACCTGTAAAAACAGTTTTTCGCTTCTACATGCCCTGAAATGTATGTTTAAATAGTATATAAGCCCTGGATTAAAAATATGAGGATCACTTTAAACCTTCAGGCCACACACACTAGCAGATTTAGAGAGGGGGGACAGGGAGACCAGATCACGTCGCACATAGTATTTTCTTGAATATTAACAGAAATTAAGGTACCTATTTCAGTGAAAATTGTGAAAATGTATACTTTCCTTGGATTTTCGGGGTCACCTGAGATTTACAAAATCCACAACGGATCACCTACAACTCTTGAATAAAAATGCAAGTAACAATTCCTTGGCCTGTGCCACAGATATTCTCAACACATTCACCATCATGTAGAATGAATGCTCGGGCAATATTATAAGGTTATTATACAGTTCACTGTTCAATATGGATTTATATTGTACTGAGTCAATGTTGTGGTGAAAACCTGTATTGGAATAATATATACTTCAATTTCTCAAATAAATATATGTTGCTTGTTGTTTCAAACGACACAATATTCATTAGGAGTGCCTCAGTGATTTCTCTTACACCGTCCTTAATGTCTAATACGAAAAATCTATCCGAATGTTCGGGACGGTTGAACCATCCAATACAAAAAATCTATCTGCATTTTCAGGATGCTTCCGTATTGAAGCGTACAATAATGATTTTTTATGTACAATCACGTGGTACAAATGCCTGAAGCTCATAGGAATAGCTACTTTAGGTGGATAATAAAGTTTACTAACACTCTCCAATACAAGCTTACAATAACTATAAGTTTATTATTCCCAGCTTGCTAATTTTTTTGTTGTTTTTTTTATATTTTTTATACACAATACTAGAATATGCACATGTACTAGGAAAGTAACAAATATGACATATAATCACTGAATGTTGAGGTCTGCTTAGACTGTTTTATATAAGCAGTCATTGTCCTAAACTTATGTATTTTATTTCAATTTTGGCGACCATAATCAACTCTAATTAAGAAAATTATGATCTAATTTGTCCGGCTTAAGAACATTATAGTTCTATAACTACATATACAAAATAACAATATATTTTATAAGGAAGTATTTAAATATATCAATGAATATTAAGAGATATGGAGTTAAAGACTAGACACAATTTCATATTGTTTTACCTTAAAGTGTGACCTTGACCTTTGTGAGACCTTGACAAAGATGTACAAGCTGGAGTATTGGGTGACAAATCATCAGGACATGTTGATAATTTGTGCCAAGTACTAAGATCCCTCCATGTAAGACATATTTATAGACCAGACAAAAATTCACAGATTGAAACTCTGGTCAGTTCAAGAACCTTCCTAAGCTTGTGCAGATACGACACTTATTAACAGTTGCTGCAGCTGAATATGGTAAAGTCAACCTTCATTTGGTTACATTAACTACATCATTCATCATCAATATTCGTTGAACGGAGCTAGCCAGAAAACTTGAACATCAGTAGATTTAGGGTAAAGTTGATTGCCAATGATTATTCCAATGATCCTGAAGATGATTAAAGTATTAAAAACACAATTTTGAGTTTTCATCAGTTGATGAAAAACATTAGGCTAGTTTAATGATTGTGAAGCCTGAAGGACTATTATTCATCACCTGATGAAAACTTAAAAGTGTGCTTGTATTTACATTATATTTTTAAACTGTTTTTAATAGATAAAACTATAATGTTAATTTTTTAATTTTGACACAAAAAAAACAACAGATTAATAATGTATTAAACCACAAAGCCAATGTCGTCATTGAAACAACAGCATTGTCAACACACTTAATGAGTGCACGCAATTTTATAGCAACTTATAGCAAACATCATGTGAAACTCCTGACGTGACCTGGCAACAGCAAAACAAGATCGAGCCCTCAATGAAATGCTAACTAGTCCATTTTAGCTCCGCCCAGCTGCATATGTTATTCATTGGTAAATGAAATGCAGTTAATCTATATAGTTCATTTTAATAGACCGATTGCTGTGGAAATGTAAATATACTGGTATAAAATAAAAACAGAATTAACTTGTATTTTATAAACAACTTTTCTTTTTTCATTTACTGGTATACAGGTGTACAAAATTTACATTTATAATGCAAATGGTTCCTTGTAGCTATTCATATTCTCTACTGAGTATATGTGGAGGACACGATTAACAACTAGGAACTAGTCAACCTGAAAATGCAGCTGTAGTTCACGTTAATGCACATATAAAATCATGTTAATGCACATATAAAACACCTAATACATAAGAAACATGAGGACACACATGATATTTAAGGAAATCTATTATTATAATGCTATATGCCTTGATTTTCAAGACATACTGGTAGTTAGTATTTATTTTAATTTACAGAATTGAAATTAGTGTACAAAATGATAATTAAAAAGAGCCATAAGAGCATAGCCTGCTAGATTTTTTGGATAAGCCTGTCTCAAAATCTCAATGATATGATATCTCATGACATCTCATATGACTGATGGTTGAGAACATACAATAAAATTTCAATCAAATTTTCTACGTATAAAAATAAATGGAATTTTAACGAGATACAAAGAAAGGTTATGGCACTTGTCCTAAAGATTGTTTTTCAAATCTGATAATCAATTAAATGCCAATAGTTTCTAATTATCTTCAATAGAGATAAGAGCTTTCAAAAACACATAAATCAAGATATTTAAATATAAAAAATGAGCAATATGACTAAAAGAGAGTTATCTTATGTGTGCCCTAAATGGTGTGTAAACAGTTGTGATGTTTCATTGGTATACGACTAATGTTTATTGAGATGTTAGCTGGCTATAAAAGGGGTCAAAATGTTACTGAAATGAAAAATCTGAATTATCCCCACTTGTCCCTTTCAGTCCCCTTTATGGTAGTTAAAATGTGAAGTTTTATTGATGTAATTGATGTATAAATAGG
This sequence comes from Panopea generosa, assembly GCA_029582155.1. Classification (NCBI taxonomy): domain Eukaryota; kingdom Metazoa; phylum Mollusca; class Bivalvia; order Adapedonta; family Hiatellidae; genus Panopea; species Panopea generosa. Next base: position 15,334,553 of record CM055903.1, on the reverse strand, counting down.
TTATTATTGAGACAAGAATTAATAATAAAACTTTAACAAAATTGTCTACGTATGAAAGGGGCTACAAAAGCACACACAATCTAAAATCAAAACTGAGTTATCCTGCTTAACCCTTTTGTGTCCCCTAAATGATAGTGAAGACACATGTGAAGTTCCATTGATGTACGACTAGTAGTTACCGAGATATGAGTAACGCTGTAAAACCTTAAATAAATTTTCTAAATAATAAAATGGCCTTATTTCTGAAAAAAAAAAATTAGGAATTATCCCACTTGTCCCATTGAGCCCCTTCAATGTAAGTGAACACACATATGAAGTTTCATTGATGTATGAGTGATAGCTACAGGGATTTACAAGTTAACTGGTGTTCATGAACACAGAATCATTGCATAAAGAACTCGATTGCGTTTCACAAAATAATTTGCAATAAAAATTGTCACAAGTCAATTTGACAATTTCTTTGAATGTTCAAATATCGACTGACGTTTAAAATTATTGTATTCCCAGAAAAAAAAGGAACAGTTTTCTGCATGACTGGAGCCAACTTTGGATTCATTTGTATGAACATAAAAAATGTGAAGAATAATTGTTGGTTTACATTTATGAAAATTTTGACGTTAGTTTTTTTGTGAAACGTACCCCAGAAGTTCAGAGGAGGATCTTGTTTACGCTTGCAAGATACCATTATTAAATGATTAAATTATTAAAAACAAATGAGCAACGAAATCACGACAAGCAAATTGATACCCATATAACTGGCCAAATAAATACAGTTGCCTCTGTCGATATACTTCCAATATGCATAAATACTCAAGTGAGATTGACATCTTGTATGCTCTGAAGCATCCCATAATTGTTTTTTTTTTCTTTGCATTGTTTTTTTTATAAATACATGCCTAAGGCATGAACCTGATCCAACACTGCAGTGTATTCTTATCTGTTATTATTTATATGACCCTATTTAAACAACTAGAAAAATTACATTATTAGTGTCAAAATACAAATTAATATCGCAAACACATGTGGCACAACTTCATTGGATGCTTTTGATTGACTTGTTTCTAAATAAGATTTATAAAACATCATGGCAGAATGATTTACAATTATGAATGAAGCCTTAATCCTCTTTGACCCTTCACTTTTTTAAAGATAAACATATTGACATTTTGTGTAGCAGGAAGTAAATTCTGATTGGTTGAGGCAAACACACCCCCATAAAGGTTGATGTTTAAATAAAATAGAGAAATATTTTATTTCGATGAAAGCCATAGCACGTATCTTGTCCCAAGATATCTGTCTGTTTTTTTTTGTTTTGTTTTTTGTAGTTGTTGTTGTTTTTAAATATTTTGAAAAGAATAACACCACTGAAAATACATAACACTATTGTATGTGTTTTTACTATGTCTCTGGCTTAAGCTGTTTTTAATATATATGTAAAATGTTTAAGTAAGTACCTGTAAAATGACATGTATTACTATATCATACATGTATGCATGAATAAAATGTTAAACATGTTCATTTAAAAATAAATGAAATAAATTAATATGTTTCAATGATCGGACTGGAAAAAGTCCGATTGTAAACATGTTCATTTTAGCTTAAAAAAAAAAAAAAAAAAAATAATAATTTGCATTTTTTAATTATTATAAAGTAAACTTACTTGTATATTAACATCATACATGTACTTTCTCCGTAACAAAAAAACATGACTGCATGTTTGATTTTCCACAAATTTTTGATGTATGGAATTGATTAAATGTAACCTCATAAATTAAACCAATTGATTAATATGTAACTGATATATATGTTTTATGTATGTAAATATGTATACACATTTCATTATGTATACATGATATTTTCTCTTTTTTCTTTACACATGTTTTGTAATATACTATACAGTATGTGTTACATCATGTATGTAAATTTATTCCTGTTTTGTATATGTTCACACGGACTGGTCTGTTGAATTGCAAATAAAGTTTCTTTCATAAAATAATCTATACAAATGAACATCCAGTTAAACTGATATTCTGCTATAAGATGACTATGGAAACTGCAGAGGTAGTTTGATTGTTTAATCATCCATCAGAATCCCAATCCAATTTTTATCAAAGAAGAAATTATCAAGATGTCCGTCTTTCAGAAAACAAAGTATAAAGATGATCAAGACAATTGGGAATGCAGACTTAACATGGAAAACTCCATACTTATTTTGATAAAAATAAAGTTTCCCTGCAGCAAGTTTAAAATACTTTGAATTATTTTTTTAGACTATTTATTACACAAGACAACAGGATAGTATTAACACCCGAGAATTGCAATCAGCAATATTTTCTTCCTTTTTTTCAGTTCAGAAAAAATGTCTGGGCCTTTGACTACGAGTTGGTCAGAAAAGCAATTTTTAAGGCTAAATTTCCAATTGTTAATTCACTTGTTTTAAAGACTTGGAAGAAATCCAGCCTGGATCAGTTTAAATGAGAAGAATTAAACATTAATGTATACATATTTATGCTGTGCAATGATTAATTATCAGCCAACTCTATTTACCCGTAAGCAGACACCTCTATTAAGATAAAAACTGTCCATCAGTCATATCTCATATAATGTTTCGACAGTTTCACTGTAAACTTGGCTGTATAATATAGTTTTAAGCAGATAACTGTCTTCCGAGTCAATTTCATATACCCCTTACTGACTGCTGAAGGCCGATGTAACTGCATCATGTGCAATGATGTATATGAGAGTTTAACAGCATTACCACATTTAGTTTGTTGTTTTCAAAATCGTGGCAGAATCTATGAAAGTTTTAATTTTTTGATTTGTTGTACTACCACACCACTAAAAAAAAAAGGACTTCTTTGATTCCTTTTCTTTTGCAATTTTGAAAAAGAAATCTGTTTATGCCTGTTTTCATTATCAGTGGCCACAATGTTGTTATTAAACAAAACAATTAATTACAGAGGATGGAACACAAATACTTCCATTTCTGACCAATGTTTCCAGTTTTTAGGAAAAAAATCTACTTAAAATCTTTATAAGTTTAGGCCCAAGTTAAAATATTATTTGTTTGCCACTTTTAGCCGACCAATAACAATCCTGCCAACAAGAAATATTTTTAGACCATGTCCCCCACCCCACAAACCTTGCTAATATATATAAATTATTGTTTATCATAACTTTTTTTTGTCATTGAATTTACATACCTGGCTAATAGTATGGGTCAGAAGTTGAAAACAAACAATTTTTTAACAGTGGATATTTTGAAAGCTTGAAATTATATTTTTTGAAATTTGTGATAAAAAATATGATCTAGTGGTAAACATGTTTACAGTAAACATAATGTACATGTATATGAAATTTCATTTAATCACTTTTAAAACTCTCTTTAGACTATAAATCAAATATCATGTTTTGTTTCATATCAATTAGACAAATGTTTTACACTTACATTTCATTTCTGTATTGTATTAAATGTTTATCAGTGTCATATTGTTCTTGTACAAAAAAGTACAAAAATATATTATCAAATATAATATACTGGGTATTACAAACTCATTGGCAATACAAAGCAATATCAATAGACTATCACCAGACTTTTACATACACATGTAATAATGTGTAAATGTACACAGTAATACACGGTTGTCATGTAGATGGAGCAGCAGCAACAGCAGCAGCAGCAGCAGAACAAGAATATCTGTAGCTTGGTATAATCACTCCTTTTGTTTATTTGAATGCCAAGCATCATTTTTATGCCATCGCGGACTAACACACGACATATAAACACTTTTTAACAAGTGTATCATCTATATACATGTACAGCAACAATTCTGATCAACAGAAAGCTGTTTTATAAGTGAACTTCTTTTCCTTTGACAAAAGCTAAGAAATTGCTCAACTTAAGGTAAGAAGCCAGTAACGACTTTTCACACCTTCACAAAAGGACAGCGATTTCCAACACAATGTACGCCCACTTCTTATACCATGTACGACTTCACTCCTTGAACAGCAAACAATTATCATAACAAAACCTCTTCTGTGTGCTGTATGCAGAAGTAAAAGATTGCTTCAATTCAATTTTCACATATTTCTTTAACACAGAGGAATTAAGTCAACAAGATTGCCTTTTGGTTGTGTCATGTTTTCAGGAAAGTATTCTACAAGTTGATCAAAAAGTTCAGTTCTTTTATGATAATGTTCTGAAAACTCTGTATCACCCACTGAAAAAGAATAAAACAAGAAAATGTGACTGTCTGTGACAAATGTCTACAAATTAGCAATATCAATTAACAAAACAAAACGTGACTGTCTGTGTGACAAACGACTACAAATTAGTAATATCTGTTAACAAAACAAGAAAATGTGACTGTCCTGTGACAAATGAATACAAATTAGCAATATCAGTTAACAAAACAAGAAAAAGTGCCTATCGTGTAACAATTGACTACAAATTAGCAATATCAGTTAACAAACAAGAAAAAGTGCCTATCGTGTGACAAACGACTACAAATTAGCAATATCAGTTAACAAAAAGACAAATCTATGGAATCCACTATCTCCCCTTATACTGCTTTGTCACAAAGTATGTAGAAGTCTAGCTATCAATGTTCGCTTGCAGATAGACAAACAAGATAAATCACTGAAAATAAGCAATACCGCTACAACAACACCACCTTGACAGAGAGTCATTTTGAAAGTGAAGGTGGGGGATATGTTTGCAGATGTATATATAGAAATGCAATATGGTAAATACAACAATTTTGCTCAATGCATGGGCAGTAACGCTGCATGGAATAAGGTCAGTATCACAAAATTTGTGTCACGCACATCTACAAATGATGAGCATGTTGAGAATGCATAGTTTTAAGTCAATCACCTGAAAACTGTGGAATAAATTTGCTTCAGATTGGGGGCATAAAATCAACAGGAAATTTCAATGGGTTTAATTTAATAGAGAATGGTTTACATATTTTTCAAATCTTGTAAAGTTTTAACACCATGTTAGTTAAAAAATACCAACATTCTTACTGCAGTGCTCCAGATAAACCTTTCTTCAAATGAGTATTTTACCCCTTAATAAATCAATATGTAATTGTCATACAAAACAAACTAATCAACACTAAAATTGAGAATAACCAATGCTTATTTTACCCTTTAATTTAAATTTCAATGCTTTATTCAGAATAGTGTTTATATGAAACACTGTTATTAGTATCAAAAGTTGTTCTATGTTTCAATAATTATACAGTATAAAAAGGTAAGAAATGTTTTCCAAACAACTACTGTAAATTATTCACAATAGTGAATTGGTGCATGAACCTTTTTCATGAACTTCAAGCATATAAACTTCCTGATTTTTCACTTAAGTCTCAAAGATTTAACATAAATCAAATTGATGAAAAACAGTTTCAACACTTGGTACAGTGAACTTACACATATTACAGTCGGACATTTCTTCATCCTCCGTATCACTTTTGAACAAGGTGGAAGCCAATAAATGAAACTGCAATGTATACAATTGTATTGATATTTATGAAAATATAAATGGGCATACAATAAACATATAACCCTCACCTATCCTTCACCTATATGTCATTGTATATAACAGGTAATATGTATTTTAAAGGTAAATTAGATTTTTTCCTTTATTTTCAAGTTATTTAGTATTTATATACACTTTATGTTTGTGAAATAATGGGGCAAAACAGAATTCCCTTGTTACAAATACTTATCTTATCAAATAGCTATACTAAAAATATCAAAACCATTAGCTTTATGTCAAATAATCAAAGATATTGATGGGTGAATGGGATATGAGCATGGCTAAAAAGTCAACAACGAAGCAAGTACAGCAAGTACAATAACTCCACTTTTCTTTGTAAGCAATGTAAAAACCCTCGATGATAATTGCCAAGTGATTGGCGTTGTATGAATGACATCCAAGTATGATTGTGACTTTAAAGTCAATTACATTTACTTTGCATGTAAAGAAAAGACACATTCCCAACATCTAGATACACCGTAACGGTTTCTTAAACAAATATACCTCTCTATTAATGTACCACAGACTGTAAATAACAAGCAGCACACGCTTTACCTCTTGTGTTTCATTTTGATCATTGTGATCAATCACAGCTGCAAGATCTCGTTGTAAATATATCATGGCCGTCTGTGGGTTTTGGTGGGATACCTCCTGGAAGCGATACTTCCGTATCAGGTATTTACAGCGGCGTAGTAAATCATTTGGTGAGGGACGACACAACTGGAAGGATTAATACAAAGTTTTGTACCATATAAAAGCTTCCCTTTATATGCATGTTTCAAATGAAAATATGAATTCTTGCATGAAAAGTTTAAAAAAAAATGGAAAAATACTAATTTTAAATAATTAAATAATAGGACAAGATTCATAATAGAGACAATGAAAACTTTTTCTGCCAATATTGTCTGAGTTTGACAACAAACTTATTAAAAAACTTCATACACTTAACAAAGGCATGGTTTCGTATATTCAAAGTTAACATTCTTCCAGTATATTATATCATAGGCCTCAAAAAATAAATGTTGTGATTAAGGTTTCATCCTGAAATTGAATTGGGTTAGTTAAGTTTATACCAATTCATTTTAGCTTAATTGCAAAGAAAGCTGAAAGCTCAAAATTTGAACTGCTTTCAAGTCTGCTTCCTGGGTAGAACCAGTACCAATTGTTGTTTCTTGATAGGCATTGAGTCAAGTTGGGGATCGGAACCTGCAACCTTTGTATACCTATATTTTAACAAAAAAAATAATATTCAAAATAATAGTCAATATGTTTTATACAGGTTTTAATTTTCTGTGTTTTTTTCTTTTTTAGTATTTCTTTTCCACATTTTCCACAAAAAAATATAATATAATTAATAAACTGTGTTTAAATATGTCGTTTACATGCATGTTATTTTCATTGTTTTAAATAACTTACTTATCAAGCGCATCAGTAAAACAGATAGATACTCCTCAAACAAATTAACACTTGATTGAGTAACTAACCTCTCTTTCATACTGTTGTAGATATACTTGGACAAGCAGAAAGTATGGTAATGTTTTTAATGATTTTTTTCAAAAAATAAGTGTGATTCACATGGTAGTAGAAATCCTGGATAGATTTGTATTTTGAAATTTCAGAAGCCATGCACAGATCAATTGCATGTTTCTATAACATTAAAATATTAAAAACTACTTAAGAATTCAATGCCTTACCTGAAGACACCAGAAATCATCAAGTCTCATCTTGGGTAAGCTCTCCTTACCTGGATTGCCCCCAAACAGATAATGCACCTGAAAAATGTAACAGTACTGAATAATTAAGGTGACAAACTCATTTGCACATACACTGTATTCTATTTCTATGAAATTTCCTTGAAAACATGGATAGTCCAGATGGAAGAATTTAACAACTGTAATGAATGTGCCCATGTTCATTATTACGAAGTAAGGTGGCAGCAATCTTACACTCATATCACAATGGTGTCTCCATGAGACAGTAGTCTAACTAAGCACTGCTAGCCTTGAATATCAAGTCAGAAATGCTGCCACATGACTAAGCACTGCTAGCCTTGAATATCAAGTCAGAAATGCTGCCACATGACTAAGCACTGCTAGTCTAGAATATCAAGTCAGAAATGCTGCCACATGACTAAGCACTGCTAGCCTGGAATATCAAGTCAGAAATGCTGCCACATGACTAAGCACTGCTAGCCTGGAATATCATGCCAGAAATGCTGCCACGTGACTAAGCACTGCTAGCCTGGAGTATCATGCCAGAAATGCTGTCACATGACTAAGCACTGCTAGCCTGGAGTATCATGCCAGAAATGCTGTCACGTAACTAAGCACTGCTAGCCTGGGGTATCATGCCAGAAAAGCTGTCACATGACTTAGCACTGCTAGCCTGGTGTATCATGCCAGAAATGCTGTCACATGACTAAGCACTGCTAGCCTGGAGTATCATGCCAGAAATGCTGTCACATGACTAAGCACTGCTAGCCTGGAGTATCATGCCAGAAATGCTGTCACGTGACTAAGCACTGCTAGCCTGGAGTATCATGCCAGAAATGCTGTCACGTAACTAAGCACTGCTAGCCTGGGGTATCATGCCAGAAAAGCTGTCACATGACTTAGCACTGCTAGCCTGGTGTATCATGCCAGAAATGCTGTCACATGACTAAGCACTGCTAGCCTGGAGTATCATGCCAGAAATGCTGTCACATGACTAAGCACTGCTAGCCTGGAGTATCATGCCAGAAATGCTGTCACGTGACTAAGCACTGCTAGCCTGGAGTATCATGCCAGAAATGCTGTCACGTGACTAAGCACTGCTAGCCTGGAGTATCATGCCAGAAATGCTGTCACGTGACTAAGCACTGCTAGCCTGGGGGGTATCATGCCAGAAATGCTGTCACATGACTTAGCACTGCTAGCCTGGAGTATCATGCCAGAAATGCTGTCACGTGATTATACTGACAACAAGTCTTAGAAGAACAGTCACCTCTGAATGCTTAAAGGCTTAATGCCAAGTAAGAGAGCATCTCATGTTGTTTTTTTCAAAACCTTCGGTCATGCTTGAAGACTGACCCAACAACCTTCAACATGTGATGCATAAGCTCTTACATCTGTGATGTGAGATTTTGGGTGCATAAGCGAGTGTCCACAAAATCTTAATTAGTTGCCTTTCCTTCTCTATATAATTCCTTGGAATCAGGCAATCATTTAAATCATCTGAAAAATGAGTGTGCAATAACTTCTAACAACAAAAAACAGTATATAGACAGATGCTGTAAAAATATACCTTTCTGATATGATCATATACGAGTTGGTGAGCGAATCTCGGTACAGGTTCTACATGTTGCATCTTCGTCCAATACTGCTGACCAGTATTCTCATTCTTGTATATACATGACCTGTAAAAATAAAAATTCATAACACATGTTACAAATGGTTAACATGTGGCATCATACAGTAACACATAAAGGATATCTCTGTTTTTGACAACAAGAGGCCCAACTGAACCTGTTTCGGTCTACTGGTCATTCTGGTCCATTTCAACAGTTAAAAAAATAATTTGTATCAGCGCGTCCAACTTTTAATCCAGGGCCTGGGGTCAAGAGTTTTAATCTCCCGCCCAGCCAACGTCTACCTGATGATTGATATACAATATTTCATCTCATTTTACCTCTGGTTCACGTGAGAAAGTTATCAGTTATTTGTGGAGATGGGTGTGCCCACATATTGGTTACCTTCAGGAAAAATGGTCAGGTTAACTGATTGTCTTTTAGCCCTCAATGAATGGCATAAAATGATGATTAGGAAAAAACTTGATTTGTCTCAAAACAATTCCCAACATACACACAACATATCATTAAACTATCTTAAAGGAAGCTAAAGACAGTGCGTGCTAACATGTTTCTTTTTTCATAAACAGAGACCTTGAATGCAACACAAGTTACCTTTAAACACTCCCATGCTTTTTATCTACGTAAGGAACCTATACAAAAATTTTTATCATATTTATCACAGGAAACTAATAATTGAGAGGAAACACCTTTTTTACTTTATCATTTTTCAAGAATCTAAGGGACATTACTGTTGTTTCAGAACTAATCGAATCATGAACAAGTTGTGAGCTTTTTTATGCCTATAAACATTCCGAGCCAAGTTTGGTCACAATCTGTTGAAAATTAAAGGCAATACAATTATCACAAGGTAAAAATATCAGCAATTCTTTCATCATTCAGTTACAACTATGTCTGATCTGATCTGATACAGCCACTTCAATAACTCATCTGAGCATTCATAGATATGAACATCCTGACCAAATTTTGTCAAAACTGGATGAAAACTGAAGATGCTACAGTGTTTACAAGATAATAGAAGGACGGATTGAAAGACAAAAGACAGACAAATTACCACAGCAACAATGGCATAAGCTCTTCTGGCCTTTAGTCAGAAGAGCTAAAAGATTGAGAGTGTTATGGTGTAAATAAAAATTTGCTAGCACTATTCCATGGCATCAAAGATAGCTAATTTACATCAATGGTGGGGAGAGAGGTTCAGTGGTAGGGAGTCAGGCACAGTATGAGGTGTTGAGGGTTCGATCCTCCGGCATGGCTATATGTGGTGTCCTTAACAAGATACTTTATCCGCATATGCTTAGTACTTGTTCTACCCAGGAAGACTTCTAGCCTGATTTGTCTAACTTGTAAGAACTTATTTGTAAATAATGTTAAAATAAATAAATTTAAACATTTTTAACATAAATGCAGATGACTCAGCAAACTATTCTTGTACAAGATACAAGTGTACAAAGTCAACGTAATAAAATGATTTGTGATAGAATTACATACATACATACCATTTACATTTGGTAATATCATAAACCCAAAAAGAATTTTTAACATTATCCCTTTTCTCTTTATCTTTGCTGAGACCCTGTAAATAAATACATGTATGTGAGTATATACAATGTAACATACACCTAAAATATTGATAAAGATTGGTGATATTCTATTAATAAAAAGCTATTAATATAACTCAAATATTGTAAATTGGTAAAGATAGGTATTTTTTCGTAATCTTCCCGAACAAAGGCAGGGTTCACCTATAGTCACATCTGGTGAAACTGATAGTGGACTATCTAGGCTAGATACCACTGCAGCTGCAAGATTGTGATATGCATGGCAACTATTTCCAGATCAAAGTCAAATATAATCTGGCAATCTGAACATGATGCTGTGACCATGGCATTTCTTAAATGATTATCACTACAAACATATAATCATCAATACAAACTTACAGAGAGAACATGGATTTCATCTGTATCTGGATCTAGGGTGGCTCTCTGCGTAAAACCTGCCGCAGGTACTGCAATATAATCTAAGACGTAAATGTCTACAAAATAATCTTTTTTTTTTCACCCTATTGTAAAATATTTAAGTGCATTTAAACAATATTACAGTGATATCATAAAGCTACATTTGTACTTGTTTAATGTCATAGTTGAATAGCTCCAATGTATTACAGTGCTTGTTCAATTATTAGTATCCTGGCAGTATGTTCGTTTTATTGCATGCACATAAACAATATTGTTATATCAATATATATGAGGTACAGCCAGATATTATGTTTTGTGATTCTCTCTTATCATGTGTTACATGCAGAAACAACAATCCCTTGTCAATAATTCGGTTGAAATATTTTCAATAAAAGCATTTGTAAACAGGTTTGTTTGTTATTTATATATGAATGGTGCTTTGAATAACATGGACTTCAGTTAGAAGAACTGTGTTGGGTTTTAAAACTCCTGCTTACAAAGGGTGTAAAGCTTTGATTTCGACTGTCATACAGTACCTTAGATATAGGCCTGTTTCATGGAGATAGCACTCAGTGTTTAGATGTAAATAGAGAATACTTGAAAAAGAGTAAATAGAATTTTCACAAATTGCATCAACAAGTACTGCTTACCAATTTTCTGACTTGGATCTTTAAGAAATTGTCTAATATGTTGATGTCCAGACACTGGATTTTCTGACTGACCAGGCACAGCAAGATCTTTTCTTGTGCCATCAGAAATAATCTCTACTTGGCCGCTATCAACATGATACATGAAAAAGTCATTTAAATATTCCTTTGATCTTTGACCAGCAAATATGTATAGCACTCGTTTCCTCTGAAAGAATATTTTTAAAACATCAATAATTAAAACCTAACAAGCTAAATATTTATTTTCGTGTTAATCCTTAATATATTGTATACTGGTACATTGTGTCATTAAATTTACCAAATAAATATTTGTTCCTATATTGCCATGGCTCTTGTTCGTACTTTTGGGAATGGGGTTGGGGCCCCTGACTTTGGGAAAATTAGCATTATTATTAAAGAAATTGGGAAAATTCACTAGCACATGTTCCTTCAATATACTTAATAATATATGTGTATTGTATATACTAAATGTATAATAATGTGATGTTCTTGTAGAAAACTACATTAAAATCATAATATCAAAAAATCTCCAAACTTTTCCCCCAAATATTTCTTTTGGCTTCTTTGCATTTTGAAATTTGGAATTTTGTTACTATGGATTGCGAAAAAAAAGATACTATTTGCCATAGGAAATAGGGCAGAATAGTTGCCAAAAAATGGGCAAAAGAGAGCCACAATTGCCGACATGATGTAGAAGATTATTTGGTTTAATGATACAAATAAAAAGTTTTGTACTGTCAGAATCAAGTTCTTGTAGGATTTTATTTATATACATCATGTATCATTTCCGAAAAAAACAAACTGCTCAGTTAACAATCTTGGCAGATTCAAATGAAGCGATTGCAATACTAATTACAACAGAGAAAAATATTCAACATACAGAATGGAAAAGCATGGAGTGACCAATTCTTGACCGCAGCTCTGTGCAATCATCATTTAGTTTCGTCCATGTGTTAGTAGGTATGTGATACGAGTACAGCCCGCTGAACAAAGGTGTAGAACTTCTCTCCCCTTCTGTTGTACTGTTAGTAAAGACAAACATTGAGAAATTAATGGTGGATTACTATTTAAAGGCTAATAGTAAAACTTATCCATCTATTTATAGATCTCATTATACATAAAACATAAATATATCTTAAAAAATGTTGAAGTTTTCTTTTAAACCTGTTTATTTTACAATGGTTGTGAACCAAGTTTTCACAACATACACAAATCTCACTCAATGTGTTCCTAAACAAAACAAGTATATAACTGAAACAAAAAATATTCATTCTTTCTAATCAATTCAAATCCAAGCTAAACAAAAGACTTTAATCTATGGAAACAAATAAAATGCAAAATATGGAATGCTTGAATAACATAATCTGGATGTGTTTATAAAGTTAAGTCATTAAATACATATAGCAGAAGTGCATGTAGTTGGTTGAGAAGCAGAGAAACTGACATAAAACTTTCCATGAGCATTATTACATACATGACACAACACCTTTGCTGAACCTATAGAGAATCTATTGTTCATTTTCCCGCAAAAGCATACACAAGAATTGTTATTTTTAGTTTCAAACATAATTTTGGTAAAATTAATTTTGTTTGAGATTTGCCTTTATTTATTAATTATCACATAAAAAACGTCATAATTATTAATGTTTTGATGTCCTGAAGCAACAAGTAGTGTACAAAAGTCATGACTTATGCTGTTCGGTTTCATCAGGTTTAACTTAAGGATGCAACATATATTTTACGAGTTACTGTTAGATAAATGCATAACAATTCTAGATAAATGTGAAAAACTTTTATTTGTTGACATTCATGAAATATGAACTTACAATGTAACGAGCAAAGATTACAATCATGAACCCCTTCAGGGCCCATTTACTTTACCCAAAGGGGTTCATGAATGTAAACTTTGCTCTTTACATTGTAAGTTCATATTTCATGAATGTCAACAAATAAAAGTTGTTCACATTTATCTAGAATTGTTATGCATTATATATATTGTTACAATTGGGGCCCACTTACTTTACAGCCAGGCCTGATTAGCTCAGTCATTACCGGGTCTGACTATCAATCCAGGGGTCGCAAGTTTGAATTCCTGCCCAGCCACAATCTCCATGATGGTTGATATATGACATTGCATCTCATTATCATTCGTCTCTCACTGCTGATTTAAGTGGGAAAGTTATCAGTTACTTGCGGAAATGGTTTGCTCAAGTATTGGTTAACCTTCCAGGAACCCAGGAAACAGTGGTTAGGTTAACTGATTGTCTGTTAGCCCTCAATGGCATAAAAATGATGCTAAATATTCAATCAATCAATAAAACCATTTACTTCACACGTTACATACATGTAAATGTAAGTTCATGAATTTCAACAAATAACATTCATTTCTTCAATAAAGCTTACCAAGTCAGAATTCTTCCTCCAAACACATACAGAGTCTGTCTTTCTATATCTATGACCATCTGATGGTCAAATATTAACTTGGGACCACCCATGGCAGCTGTGTCCTCCGTAATCAACGTCCATTTCCCTGACCCTATGTCATACATGTAGAAGTCACTCTGAAGTACAACATTTATACATTTACAAAATTCTGAAAACATGAAATGCTACAGATAGCCTGATATCTGTCGTTATATGTGCATGTAAGGAAATAAATGTATTTAAGTAACCCATCTAGTGTATTCTAGAGTATATTAAACATTTCTGTACTTTGGTTTGAAAGATCACTGCTGATATATGTAACAGGATGAGAAAAATATGCAACCAGTCCTGGTCTCGAACCTGGGACCGTTCGCTTACAGGGAGTATGCTCTACAACTGAGCTAGCCGAACTGCTTGCGTACATTTTTCTCCTAGTAGGTTACGTTAACACAGTGACATATTCCCTCACAAATCTGAAATTTATCCCTGAATTTCCACAGACCAGAGAATCATGTGAATGTTTCTCGAAATATATACAAGTCACATTCCCCTTTGGGTGCCAATGTCGGCAAATGCTCTACCAACTGAGTAAGTCGGATCGCTAAGATACATTTCTCTCCTAGTAGGTTACATACACGCAATCTGCATATACGAGTACTTTTTTTTATTAATTGTCCATTTATACATTAAACACTTCTCTCCTTATATTTCTCAATATACGTTTAGACTTGGACAATATTGCAGTTCTTGGTTCTTACCCTGGCTCAACCCAATTGTCCCTCATAAACAACATTTAGTGTTGGATCTACCAAACTCGAGAGCAATTCATATAGGCTCTCTGCTTACTTTGCAGAATTGAGCTTAAATAAATATACACTAAATAGCCTGTTACTATATTGGTTAACAATATAGTATATAAGTACATACATGTACTATGATTTTGAAAAGATGAGGGAATTTGAGTTAATTTTGAAATATGAACACAACAGGATCATAATGTGTAATGTGATCAGAAGTAATATTGGATTTTGGTGAAAACACAAAAATCTGTAAGTGCACCACAAAAGGCAGGCAGGCTTTTTTTTCTCCAAAAGTTCTATTAATGTTCTAAGTAAATCATAGGTTGTAGCTGTATATGTTAACCATGTTATATAATTGACATAAAAGATTCATTGTACTGTTCTGAACAGCAATTATAAAAATGTTACAGTCATATCAGGATGTTCTCTACTTGGGGCAGAATCACTCTTGGTGTTCATGTTGGATATTGTGCAGCAAACAAATCAGTGTATTCAAAACCCAACATTTCATTAATATGCATAATGTAGTTTTAAAAAAAAAAATTTTGGAATTTGAAAAAAAAAAGGGTCAGCAGATAAAATTAGGTATGGTCAGATAACCGGAAACAAAGGTTTTCGTTTTTTTGCCCAATAAACAAATTGCCACAGAATTTGCAAACTTTCACTTAAACAGATCAGCAAGATGAAATGAGCATTACCTCGTATTAATACTAACCTTTAAATTTCCTTCTGTTCGCATCGAAGAATCCAAGTATCTACCAAGAGTAAATATTTGCTTTCTTTCATAGTCAAGGCACATTTTATGGCAAGATCTGGCTGTGGGACCTCCCTGAAATTGTGGGAAATTCTTGGTGTGTTTGTATGTAAATCATGGCAAGTTTTTTTAAAGCATGTTCCAGTACTGAATCTTAAACAATTACATAAATAACCTGTGCAACAATATTCAACTAGATAAAATCCTAATTTAATACAGCTAAAAACTGATATCGAAGCCTGACAGAGTAGTGCAGTGGGTGGAGTGTTAGCTAAAGGTTGTGAGTTTGATCCCCAACTCCAATTGATGGCCTCTCATTTTTTTTTATTCAGTTCTGGCTTTAATCAGGAAGCAGACTCAAGAGCAGTTATACATGTAGAAGCTCTGAGCTTACTTTGCAATCTACATGTAACTCTAGAAAATTTGTCTTACACCAATCTTAATATTGCAGAGACAGACCAGTCATTCTATGCAGATAAGATTAACTAACATTAAATATAAGTAAGTGGAACTGACCTCATCAGCAGCATTTTTGGTGATACAGGACCACTGACGTGATGGAATATTGTATATCCACAGGTCTGCCAGATCTTGGTTACCATCCCAGCCTCCATACAGGTAGATCATCTCTGAAATAAACAACATAAAGAACTATTTTTTTTCTTTTAAATTTATCTTTGAATAGGTTGCATGTCCATGACATGCTGACGATAATTACCAAGGTTAAATTGAATTGCATCAAATCTGTAAGAGGAGATAGCCAAGCAAGACAAGATGTACATGAATATGTTTTTCTTTTTTATTATTTTTTTTAACATTACAATGCAAACAATACCATTCTGTCAGAGTCAGGCAGCATAATAGCTGTGAATAACCAACTTCGACTTTTTCAAGTTTACTTTTTCCCCCCTCATTTTCAAGGTAACTTATCTCTTTGACACAGTTCAAGAATATCATCTTTATAACAGAACCTGAGTTAACATGTTTTTTTTTCTGTAAATACAACCATTTTAAAGGTCGATCAAAATTTATACATACAACAGAGAAATTGACAAATTTATTTGTGTAACGCCTCCCTGGACTACATCGATAAATACCAAGTGACCATTACCTGCATATACATCAATTGTCATCTGATGTCCCCCACGCATACCTGGTCTGTGATCAACTGTATCTGTAACTATAAAACAATTAATAACATTTACAGAAGAACATACTATTGGTCTTTGGTTTGAAAGATATGGATGTAAAAACTAAACAAAGAATGGACAGTCTGAAACACTTTTATGTATTGACAATTGGTACCTATCAAAATAATAAATATATACCTAATAAACAATGAAATATTTATTGATCATTATGTTCAATAGTTGGATAAAATTGTTTCTACATTCCTTTTTTTTAAAATTTAGAAATTAAATACTAAATTTGGTCCTAGTCCTATTTCAACACCAATACCATACATTTACTGTTTTACTTTTACCATTCAAATTAAGAAATGCATTCAATTTTATAATAATTGTATGTTTAAAAATTTGGTGCAATTTTTATGTCATTGAGGGCTTATATATGATCAGTTAACCTAACAATCTTTTCGTGGGATACTGGATGGTTAACAATACACAAGCACATCCATCTCAAGAAAAAAACAGACTTTCCAACTTGAATCAGCGGCAAGGGACGAATGACAATGAAACACAATGCTGTATATCAATCATCACAGAGACTGCAACCGATCAGAGATTCAAACCCAGGACCCCTGAATTGATAGCCAGATTTGCTACCGACTGAACCAATCAAGCCTGGCACATTCAATTTTAAAACCAATGTATAGAATAATCATATGGAAGACAATGCAAAAGTAGACAAGTATACAATACCTGTAACTGGTTCTATGGCCGTCCATTTTGGTTTGTAGTCTTGATCACTTATGAACTGTTCAAACATTCCCTCTACAACAAAAATATACACTGGTAATTCAGTTCACACAAAATATAACTCAAAAGTAAACTATGCTGAAACAAATGACTTGATCATTTAACAAATAATAAGAAAGATGGATAATGTTTTCTTGCACACGGGATAACTATATCTGCATTTTTACTGGGGTGAGATAGAAATCTAGGGCCGAGATAAGATTCTCACACTGTGACATTAAAACCATCCAGATGACATAACATATAAAATATATGAAGTAAATAATATAATTAAACGTCTTATAAGCTACAATTGTAAAATCAATAATGATAAATTAAGTTAAAATAATTATTCAATGTGATTGGTATGCAAGAAAAAGAATCATTCGTAACTTTTTCAGTTCAGATAGAATTTCTGTCCCTTGGGATAACTGTTTTCGCAGGAATGAGGCTCTGCCAAAACATATATCCCTTGGGATAGAATTTTCTATCAGAACCTCTAACCCATGCAAGAGACTTATAGTCTGTACTGTCACTTGTCGGAATGTTGGTGATGTGTACATGGCACCAAAAGTCAGAAACTAAAACTCATTGCTGGTGTGTTTATACTTCGTCTTCCAGAGAGACAAGGATTACAATCAGACAACAAGATGCAAGCTGTCAGTACCATATTTCACAGCTCCAGATAAAAAAAAATAAATATTAGTGGTAAACAAAAATCTCATAGATCGCCATTGCATATTAACAATCATCATAGTATCTATTGCGTACTGTGCTGATACAAAACAGTATAGAGTACAATTTTAATCAAGCCAAATTACACATAATTTGCACATAGCAGGTGCTTGTTAATCCAATATAGGGCAAAATTTCTTGCATGATTGTCTCCGACATTTGATTTTCTAAATGTCTTTTGAAAAAGCAAGGGCTGATGATAATCGAGACTATGCTTGCTGCAAACAATTAAGGGGGCAAGCATGCTGAAGTTCTTCAAAACAACAAAAATTAGTATTTTAAACTACAAAAGGTTTGATCATCTTAACTTTGATTAAAACTATTACTTTAAAATGTAAGTGAAGCAGAAAACTAAATAAACAAGAGAATCAGTGAATTCCGCACTCAAAAAGGCCATGGACTGAGCATAAAAGACATTGCCTGTGGATGTGGGTACTGGAATAGTGCGTTATTATACCTGAGACGTTAACAAAAGTATTGTAAAGTTAAAATAAACAAGAGTTGTCAAAAGACAACAAAGCTCACCGATAGGATAAAACTCACAAAAGTTTAACCTGCTTGTATGGCTAAGTCAAATGGTATTGACCTGGGTCAATATAAATATCAAAAGCATAAAAAGCAATGTGTAATGAAGCAGGAAAGCAAATGTGAACAGAATCAGAAAGGTAGTTTAGGACCAAAACTGAAACGCAGAAGTTTAACCTGGGTGTCTACAGACGACGCCCACGACGCCGGCGTCATGGCAAAACACCTCAATAATCAAGAGTGGTCACTAGTAAGTGTCCAGGCCCTCAAGTGGTCTGTGAAAATAAAAATATGATTTAAATGTAACAACCAATATAAAGCTAACCTGTGAACCTTCGACTCAGGTGAGCTAAAAACTATAGCATATATCATTGTTAACAGCTAGTCAGGTTGCTTTTAAACTCAAAGATAAAGGGGTTAATTTATGAATATTCTAGAAAATTATTACCAAAATCATCTGGTAAAAACAGCAAAGCGTAGGAAAAGATGTCTTGCAAATATATCAAATGTTTTGTTTGATAAACAGAATTGTTTCTCAATTTAAGTCAAGTTGTCAAATGTTGCAAGTTTTTTTCATGTTGATAGGCATTTCATGCTTGTTTTGAAGGTCATACATGTATGTATTAAATGTCCACTGTACAATAACTTTCGAATTTTAAACAGCAACAGATTCTTTGATTTAGCAGGTTATGGACTGGTTTGTGTAAACACTGAGCAATCTATTGGTTTTAACAGCTACAGACCAGTCATAGTGACCAGCTAGACTGGACAGCTTTATACCTTCACAAGCTCTTGTTACCAGATCCTCACATGCATCATACTGCCCCTGCTTCACTAGCAGGTTGTGTAACTCTGTCAATATAGGATGTTCCAGATCAACTCTGGTTTTCTTCTGTAAAGCCTCGTAAGCCTCTGTATATTGACGCTGGCGAAAGTGTTTGAGACAAAGTCGTATTGCTTCTTTATCTCTAAACTGCAATACAAATAAGAGGAAAATTTTCACTGCAATACAAAACAAGAAGACAATTTACAATGTTATATAAAACAAGAGGAAAACTGATTCTGCAATATAAAAAAAAGGAAAAACTGTGGAAATAGTTCGCTCCTAAAGCTGCTACAGTTCCTCATATACTACCTTTGTTTGCAGTAGTACAATTATTAGATAAGGTCCAACAGCTCAAGACCGGAGATATTGTGGTTATAACTACTGTGTACGTTTGATGAAAATCCAATGAAAACAGTGGGTTGAAAACAACATCAAATAACGACGATTCAAGGGCCATAACTTGACATTAATTATCTGATTTGGCTAATTCAAGAACTTGCCTGAGATATTATTGTAATATAACTATAGCGTCAATTTAATGATGAATGGTTAAAAACTATGTGTGCCAGCAAGAGTACACACAATGTCAAATAACGCAGTTTTTATAATTCAAGGGCCAAAACTCTTGTCAGGATTCTAAAATAAGTTATCTAATTTGGCCAGTTTCAAGCACTTTTCTAAGATATGTTTGATTTATAACTACTGTAAAAGTTTGATGAGATCAAATGAAAATTGTGAGTACAAGAGCACACACAACATTAAGTAATACAATTTTGGACGATTCAAAGGCAATGACCCTCAACATTAATTACCCAGTTTGGCTAGTTCATGAATTTGTCCAAGATATTATAGTTAAATAACTAGTTGTATAAGTTTGGTGGAGATCAAATAAAAAATATGTGTGCGAGAGAGCACATATGATCAAATAGTGCATTTTTTTTATGTTACAAGGACCATATCTCTGATATTAATTGTTTGATTTGTCGACTTCAAATTTTAAGTTGGGTGAAGATAAAAATGCAGTTGCTTGAGTGCACACAACAAAAAGTTCAAGGATTGATAAAAAACAAAGGGCAATCAGAATGGCTCACCATGAGCTTTGGTTAGCTAAAGAATGTTGTTGTGTAAGTTAAAAACTCATGACTTTTCTCGACGACTGTATTATCTTAGGCACTGTCTAAAGATCAACAGGCCAATGATCTCTAAACACCGACGTCAAAGGATCATTTGCTGAGATTATTACAATTTTGAACCACCTTTCTTCCCTGCCTCCCTACATTTACTCAATAAATATACATTTTAACAAGGTTGTAGCTTGGCTGTCCCTTGTTCCAGACAGATAAGTTGTTGGAACAATCTTTTATTGATGAGTAAAATACATTAATCAATGCAGTACAAAGATAACATTCCACAGATTTTAATCTGGTGGTTACACTTACAGTTTTATACCAGTTCAAACATGGTTTGACAATGTCAATATCATCCACCCCATGCAGCTGTACATGCCATATGCTGAAGTTGAAACTTGGCCCCCACGTCTGTATGGGAACTGAAACAATTCAACTCAATAATAAATCACTTAAGTCTTGTATATTTATTTTTTTGTAATGAAATTATAGAAATAACAGACAATATACAACATTTTGGTAGTGAACTCAAGACAGATGTTTGTTCTAAGGACAATACAAACGTTAATAGTGACAACATGTATTAGCATTTTATGGTATTGATTAGGAAACAGGAAATACATTTGTTTGGAGGTCAGGTTATATATACACATCATGTTTAAATTTTGGACTGGTTATATAATGTGCTATATATCTATTGTAAGGTACTTGTATGTACATAATGTATAAACTTTTGTACAGATAATGAAATGTGCTATACATTTATTGTAAGGTATATGTATGTACATAATGTATAAACTTTTGTACAGATAATGAAATGTGCTATACATTTATTGTAAGGTACATGTATGTACACAATGTATAAAATTTTGTACTGATAATGAAATGTGCTATATATTTATTGTAAAGTACATATATGTACATAATGTATAAACTTTTGTACTGATAATGAAATGTGCTATACATTTATTTTAAGTTACATGTATGTACATAATGTATAAACTGTTGTACTGATAATGAAATGTGCTATACATTTATTGTAAGTTACATGTATGTACATAATGTCAGGGCTAGAATTTAACTTTTTTGTGCACTGGCAATTTTGGCCAGTGCCTAAAATTTCAACTGGCCAAATTTGAAACCAACTAGCCAAACCAATTTTCGCAGAAACTTGTAGTCCTAAATGTCTAAATAAACCCAACATTAATTGTTTCAAAGCCCGCGTTTTATTTAATATGCATTATTAGCTTGTATTTATTTTATAGACAATGGTATCAAAGTTATTATATATGTTAAGGTATTTCAATTTCAAAGCAGTACTTAAAAAACAAAATTGTCTGTTATTTATTATACTACCATAAATAAATGCATACAATGATATATCATAAATAAACATTTTTAACTAAACAAAAATATGAATCATGGATTCAACAATAACAAGTGTACAGAGACTGAGAATGAGACGTACACGCATTTTTATTTATAGAATTAATATAGCCAATGGTCGGTCGTTTTAAAATTAGATCTAGATCTAGCCAAGGACGATTGTTTAACATGTGTAAATGTTGTGATATCATAGCAATATAGTTTAATTATTACGGATGATCTGTCGATCGCGTGGTTTCTACAATTGACATGCCATTTTGTCATTGTCAAGCTTATAGCCCAGTGTGATATTGAGCTGTCGCTTCCATTTCATTACAGTATTAACGGAAGTATTATTTCTCTTTTTTCTTGTTAGGTCTCGCTTCCATTCACCGGTTCAATGGAGAAAAAGATGTTATTTTTATAAGCCATTTAACAGCTGACAAAATATGTAAAAAATAAATTTGACGGGTTTCAACTTTACTTTTATTTTATAGAGTGAGTGCGCGATCGATAAAACTAGACGCAGTCTACTCATTATGTTGTTGACGGGTTTTAACTTTACTTCCTTTTTGCAGAATGAACTTGAGATCAAAAACAATTGGACACAGTCTTTCCATATTAACTATTTAATACATGGAATTGGCAATCATGCTGCTAGGGGGTAATATGACGCGAGAAGCAAAAGAGATTTGGTAAAATTGACAAGAACTCGTTATTTTTACCAGGATAATACTTGTTTATTTTCAAAAATCAATAACATGAATATAATAAGTAATTTTCTCAACTTGAAATCCACTCGCAAAAAAATGCTAGCTTAAGTAATTTCAACTCGCATTTTCAAAATACAGCTCGCATTTTGCGAGTGGCGAGTGCTTAAATTCGAGCCCTGAATGTATAAACTTTTGTATTGATAATGAAATGTGCTATACATTTATTGTAAGGTACATGTATGTACATAATGTATAAACTTTTGTACTGATAATGAAATGTGCTATACATTTATTGTAAGTTACATGTATGTACATAATGTATAAACTTTTGTACCGATAATGAAATGTGCCAGACATTTATTGAAAGTTACATGTATGTACATAATGTATAAACTTTTGTACCGATAATGAAATGTGCTATACATTTATTGTAAGGTACATGTATGTACATAATGTATAAACTTTTGTACTGATAATGAAATGTGCTATACATTTATTGTAAGGTACATGTATGTACATAATGTATAAACTGTTGTACTGATAATGAAATGTGCTATACATTTATTGTAAGTTACATATATGTACATAATGTATAAACTTTTGTACTGATAATGAAATGTGCTACATATTTAATGTAAGGTACATGTATGTACATAATGTATAAACTTTTGTATTGATAATGAAATGTGCTATACATTTATTGTAAGTTACATGTACATATATGTACATAACATATAAACTTTTGTATTGATAATGAAATGTGCTATACATTTATTGTAAGTTACATGTATGTACATAATGTATAAACTTTTGTACCGATAATGAAATGTGCTATACATTTATTGTAAGTTACATGTATGTACATAATGTATAAACTTTTGTATTGATAATGAAATGTGCTATACATTTATTGTAAGGTACATGTATGTACATAATGTATAAACTTTTGTACCGATAATGAAATGTGCTATACATTTATTGTAAGGTACATGTATGTACATAATGTATAAACTGTTGTACTGATAATGAAATGTGCTATACATTTATTGTAAGTTACATGTATGTACATAATGTATAAACTTTTGTACTGATAATGAAATGTGCTACATATTTAATGTAAGGTACATGTATGTACATAATGTATAAACTTTTGTATTGATAATGAAATGTGCTATACATTTATTGTAAGGTACATGTATTTACATAATGTATAAACTTTTGTACTGATAATGAAATGTGCTATACATTTATTGTAAGTACATAATGTATAAACTTTTGTACTGATAATGAAATGTGCTATACATTTATTGTAAGTTACATGTACATATATGTACATAACATATAAACTTTTGTATTGATAATGAAATGTGCTACACATTTATTGTAAGGTACATGTATGTACATAATGTATAAACTTTTGTACTGATAGTGAAATGTGCTATACATTTATCGTAAGTTACATGTGTGTACATAATGTATAAACTTTTGTACTGATAATGAAATGTGCTATGCATTTGTTCCGAATCTGAGGTCAAGTTATAATCATGACATAAGTCCTTCTGGTTTTTGTTAAGTATATGCAGCTCATAAATAATGCTCCTACCTATTTTAATGTATCTACAAGGAAAGTGATTGCCGTCAATCTCATTCTTCAGGGGAAAGGTCTCTGGTACATGATCATTCTTTAATCCACTGTAAATAAAAATGCATGGATATCATTATATAATGAAGTTATAGTTTATTTTTATTGGATACTTTACAATATAACAAAATGTAAAATAAACAACATGCATAATATTGTAAGCTTTATAGAGTTATATGTCCGAGAAATATATCTAACCTTATATAAACTATATTAACCTGTTGTAACTTATACAGAAAGATAATGTACATGCAATTAATAAAATTTGATTGAAAGTTGTTTTTTTTTTGTTATATTCTATCCATTATTGTATATTTGAATATAGTTATATTTTTATATCCAAATCTCAGATGCACACTGTATTAACCCAATACCATGTATGTAAATAGAACCACCATACTTCTGCAAGTAAACGACATGCGTCCTCACTCAAACACTACAGATGTCATGCTCTAACCTACAATCTAACGTTAACAAAAACTGTGAGGTAAGCTGTGTTTTTTATCAGAAAGCTCAAAGCTTACAATGAACCACTCTCGTCCACTTCCTGGATAGAAGCAGTGCAGAGTGTTGTTTTTTTGCGAGACATCTGGTCGAGCTGGAGATAGGACCCACAACCTCTGATGTTAGCGGCCAATACTATAACCACTACACTATGCCCGTCTTTGGTATGTTTTGAGAGTGCACCTTAGACCACCAAGTCACTCATGACCTTTTAATATATATTGAATTTAATATGAATACAAAAATACACCAACAAACAAAATTATTTTGCATGTTTTGTTTTAATATATGTTTACCTTTCTAACAACTCAATCATGTGATCATCATTGAGTCCGCCAAACACCTTGAACTTTTTCAGGTTACAAACATGGGTTTTCTCGTATTTACCAAAAGTAACTGAGTCAATGATTGATGCCTGATCCAGCTTCAGAACTAAAAACTAAAGTACAAATAGATAAAGTTCAGTACTGGTAGCTATGAAAATGTCAAAGGAACAATGTGTAATGCTATAAATAAAGAATTTACTGATTTTATAACATAAATTTATATTATTATACCAGTTATCATTTAGCAGATTGTTGCCACTTTCAGATTAACATTAATACATACAGCAAAAAATCAAAGTCGGACTAGAGGTATTTTTCAGAACTTTTTTATTTTGTAAGATACGAAAAGTCACAAAATGATTGTATGTACCATATGATTTATACTGACTTACAATGTTTTACACATACTTACATAATTTAGGAATTTCAGGAGTTCAATATTAAATTTAGGCAACTACACCAATCTCCAAACGCACAGAGGTAAGCAGTTTTCACCATTTTTAATGATTCAAGGCCTTAGGGCCATAACTCTTGATATAATTATCTGATTTGGCCATTTTCAAGATCTTGTCTAAGATATTATGGTCATATAATAACTGTGTAAGATGGTTAAGGATTTAATAAGAAATGCCAGTGAGCGCTTTTGTGCATGCAAGGCCGAACAAAAAACTTTTTTCCAAAATGAAAAAAGAAAAAAATATTTTTTTTGTTTTTTGTTTTTACCAAGGATGTTTAATATTTTTTCAAGAAGTATTTACATTGTTCAATAGCATTTCATGGCCTAACTCCTATTTTTGCTATTCCAAAATTTTTCCAGGATCTTGGTCAAATTTCAAAGACTTTCCAGAACAGGATAAATTTTCTGCTATAAGAACCAGTATCTATTAGTATTAATTCTGTTTTATAATTAATGTTAATTTTTTACATTAAAACAATACCTACATGTAGATAAGATGTTCACTGATATACACTTTAATTTTTATTTCAAATAAAATAAAATATTTATTTAAATATAAATAAGAAAAGCAGCGAATGCTAGTTGGTAATTGTAACAGATTAAGGATAGTGTTTAAATCATTTCCAACAAAACTAAATTTACTTTCAACATTTTTGTCGATATATATTGTTTGTGAGTTTTATATTGAGTATTTTATTATAACTGTGATGAACTAAAAATCATAATATGACTTACTCACAAGAAATGGTATTTTAAACCTGTTTTGGATTGGTATGAAGGACAAAATAACATACCTGGGGTGGATGGTTGGAGTCTGACGACCACCTGGAAGACTGATCATGGGGTTTATCAACATAAACATTCCTGAAAAACAAATATTCATTATTATGGTCAAGTCTTTATAGTGAGTGAATGCACAGCAAAGCCGTACATTAGCTAGTATGCAAGCTCTTAAGGTAACATGTAAGATTTAAAAAAAGGCACATAATTAAACCAACGTTAAAAACTGGAAACACCAATCCTCTCTGTTCATGGGCAATTCGAAACACTCCGGTTATGCTGGCTGCTAATAGTTTGATTACATAAAATATAATAATACTTATAAAAGTGTGTTTACATAAATCCCTTTTTATATTTTGAATCCTCTGAATGCTGAGCATCAAGTGAGGAAGCTTCTAGTACCATTTTTAAAGTCTTTGATATGACACTGTTGGGGATCAAACCCACAACCTTCCGCATGTGCGGCGGATGCTTTACCTCTAGACCATGCTGAAGTTACAAATTATAAAATACACACAATGTACATAATGTTATAAGAATAATACAAATTAATGTAAAAATTAAAAAATTCCTCCTATTTCTGTCAAATGGAAAGTTCCACTATCTGTATGGAGATACATGCATTCAGCTTCACTTCTGATTGTATTTTCCGCAATTTGCGATTTTTGACTACTAACTGCAAAAAAGAAATTAGTGTTTTTAGTAAATTGTGTGAAACTGTTATGAAAGAAAACAATCTGCAAATCATCAACATTCCAACATTTGCTTTAGATATATACTGTCATTTTAAATGATTTATGACATAGCCACCTCATTTTTATCATATAGACGTGAATCGAGGACTCATTCTTAATCACAAAATTATCAGACTTCCACTCCCTTTTAAAAATCTGGATGTTGATTTTTGTGTAGAAGGTTAAATCCTAGAACAAAATGTAAATCAGGACCTTCCGCTTTGATTTTTTTCAGGCACTTCACATGTGTTTATGGACTAAATATTGTTGCTAAACAAAAGAAAAGAAATTTGATTTGACTTTTATTGTCATTTTTTAAGTTGAAACAGCACCATTAAAAGTGTCATTTCATTTTTTCCCTCATCAACAAACATCAACTAAACAGCTAGAGTTCATACTACTGAAATAATGACTTTAATATTAAGGTATGCATCAATTAGTGTTGAAACATTTGCTTGAATTAATTAATAATGTTCAGAAATGTTGGGAATGGGATAATTGTGGCTCTACCATGAACAACAGATGAGAAATTTCATGATGCTATACCTTGCATCACCTTTGACTTTGACATATAGGGCTTTATAGATCCATGGCTCTTTCAACCCATCGATGAAGCAAAGGGAAACAAAAGGATTTGTGGCAAAAACAGTTAATTATCATATGGAAAGGAAATGTTCATTTATCTGTTATCACTCAAGTTTGCTAAAGCAAATTCTTTATTGATAAAGAAAAATATCGGATTTTAGCAACTTTTGTTAAAGGAAATTTGATCTAGAGTTTGCAGAGACGCAGATGATCGTAGAGTGATGAAAACAAGGATATTTTACTTGCGCATAATTAAGTTTTAACAGAATTCCTATGATCATTTTTTTGTTTTTGCTTGTAAGTTCTTGAACATTATAAACATGAACAGGACTCACCTGTCAAGGGTCTGATAGAGAGTTGGTGTACGTGAAAGCTAGGTGTTTTTGTGTTTTTTTTCAAGATCATTTGTGGAATAGTCTGGAGATACCCTTCCCACTCACCCCCCCCCCCCCCCACACACACACACCTCCCGGACCCCGCCCCCGATATGAAAGTGAAATGTACCAAAATATGGCAAGAAATGTTCCTTTTCCAAGCCACGAAAACTGATGGCATTTCTACTTGGACATCAAGAACGTTCTATTTCGTGGAGCAGCTGTCAAATAGCAATACTAGACAAACTCATTATAACAAACTTTATAAATTTAAGCGAAATAAAATGCAGAACTTACTCAGGTAAGTAGCTGTAAGAGTAACTAGACCATTTATGAATACTAAATTTTATTTTTGACAATTTAAACGCCATTTTTTTCAATATTTACACACCGAATCATTATTACAGATATTGTTACAATCGCACATATCTGGACTGACGTAAACTAATGTATTTTCCTGGACACTGGCTCAACCTCAAATTAGCACGCAGTTCGCAATAAATTGAGGGAACCAGGCAGTAAAAAACCGCGTTTGCTGATTAACGGTGCCGAACGCAGCCTAGTTATCTCATAGCTTCTCACACTCAACCTCCCTGCCATCATCTTCATCATCACCACCACCACCAACACCATCATCATCATCATCATCATCATCAAGATGTGTAACTGTTGAAATTCTGTCCGAAGACAGCGAGTCAGTTGATTTTTTTCAAATCGAAAATGTAAAGCAATTCTTTGAGTAAGCTATATTCCGCCAAATGCATACTTTATTATTCTGATGCAAAAGTGTGATATCTCTCAGTCCCCAAAACTGAAATGAACGCTGTCAAAGAATTATATTACACACACACACACACAAGTCCTTGATGCTGTCAAGGTATTATATATAAGTCCTTGATCAGTGTTGTAAAGTAAAAATGGAGATATTGCTATTTTCTGGCAAGCAAAAACCGTGTACTCATATATAACGTTATTTACTTAAAGTTTGTAGAATTTTATTTCCAATCCAAACAATATTATATCACATAGGCGTATGAGTCGGTGGAGGGAGGGTGCATGCCGCTTATCCGCAGCTGTTCAACGATTTTCGGAAGTGACGCCCCGTACCCCACGATGATGCTTGTGGCAATACTACCCGTTGTGTTCAACCGGAAAGATAGTTTGTAAACCATAATAATAATTTGTCTGATATACCAACTGCATGTAGTTTTAATAATAGGCCTCTGTGCCAAACACGATCAAATGCCTTATTAATGTCACAAAACACAGTCCTTACCTCTAAACCATCATCAACTGCTTTACAGAACGTGTTATATATATCAACTAGCTGATTTTCACACAAGTCTCCAGGAATAAAGCCTGATTGCAGCGGTGACAGAATTTTATGTTGATTTAAAAAATTAAAAACATGTTTAAAAATAACTCTCAAAAACTTTGCATATTGTGCTTAATAGTGAAATCGGTCTATAACTGGACGGTTCTGATGGGTCGTTTTTGTTTAAGTAACATTTGCTTCTTTCCATATTCGGGGGACCATTCCAGAATTAAGAGATAGATTGAATATGTTTACAAAATGTGAATACTGCAGCTAAAATAACCACATATTACGATAACTATTCCTTCAAACCTCAATATCTTTAATTCAAGTCATTAAGCGAAACATATTTAAACATGTAAGATTACCCACAACTTATAATTTACGTACAAGAAATCAGTTGCCTGAGATTAATGAATAATTAATTTGAAAATTATTAATCCTTCGGGTGCAATTTCATCAAAATTTAGTCAGGAGATGCAAGTTTCCTATCTATCTACACAAGTCCATGATGTAAACAAAAATAAGTCAATTGGCTCATTACAATTGAAAGGAGTGCAACGAACGATAACTCTGCGAAGGAGTATGTATTATTATCGTCCTTGAGCACTCCGGACCTACAGACGATGGAGGTAGAAGTAGAAATATAGTTCTCCTTTACCCTTTTCATTTTAGTATTTAAGAAAGTGACCGAGCCAATTTGCTGCTGATATAACATTTTTATCCTATTTCGTCTAAATTTAGACTTGGTGGATGGAATAACAATGTACATGTAGCTATATTGTTTATATATTATTACTCTGAAAATAGATAGCTGTCATACACTCATGGAATTTAGAATGTGCGCATTTTTTTTCAAGTTTATAATTGCAGCAACGACGAATTTGGTCTATGAAACAGACTGTTGAGTTTGGGTTTCGCTGTCCTCAGAACATTACTATTACAATAGAATCGGGGTGGGATGGGGGTGGCGGAGGCGGAGGCGGTGGCGGAGGCGGGCGGAGGGGCTGTAATAGCGGTATGGGACAACGACGACGGCGACGACAACGACGACAAGAATAAGAATAACTTGATTATTACCGCGTTTAAATAAATCGCTTTTGGTATCAACCGGCACCGTCATACCTATATTTAGAAGCAAATAGTATACTTATATATGAAATAGATGTTGTGAAACTCTGAGGTGAGCCGTAACGTAGTGGGTTTATCGACTATCAATTCAACTGAGCCTAAAGCAGATGATTCCCTCTGGTGGCCAGACCTCGGTCGAACCCCAGAGGAACCACCACGCCAACTCGAAACTCATCTTTTTGCCCCATTATATTGTTTATTATCAACTGTATATGACCTGATGACTGATGCATGAGTCTCATTTTGCATGAAATAACGATATTTCATTTACTCTTATGGTACTCATGTAACGATATTTACTCAAAGTTTGTAGAATTTTATTTCCATTCCCATGAATATTATATCACATAGGCGTAGGAGGAGGGAAGGATGGGGGGGGGGGGGGAAGATGGGAGGGGCATGCCACCTAACCGCAGCCGTTAGTATTTTAAACATCAAAGTATTCCGGAAGGGACGCCAAGTACCCCCATCAGCCCAGCCCACACTCAACGTCGCATTTTTGCAGGCAGTGCGTGTGGTGGCGGGTTTGAAACATGGTGTCAGTTCGCGTATTAAAGCTACTTTGACAACTATGGCCTCAACGACGACGACTCACTGCAATATTATCGGCCTTGAGCACTCCGTACCAACAGACGATGGAGGTAGAAGTAGAAATATAGTTCTCCTTTACCCTTTTCATTTTAGTATTTAAGAAAGTGACCGAGCCAATTTGCTGCTGATATAACATTTTTATCCTATTTCGTCTAAATTTAGACTTGGTGGATGGAATAACAATGTACATGTAGCTATATTGTTTATATATTATTACTCTGAAAATAGATAGCTGTCATACACTCATGGAATTTAGAATGTGCGCATTTTTTTTCAAGTTTATAATTGCAGCAACGACGAATTTGGTCTATGAAACAGACTGTTGAGTTTGGGTTTCGCTGTCCTCAGAACATTACTATTACAATAGAATCGGGGTGGGATGGGGGTGGCGGAGGCGGAGGCGGTGGCGGAGGCGGGCGGAGGGGCTGTAATAGCGGTATGGGACAACGACGACGGCGACGACAACGACGACAAGAATAAGAATAACTTGATTATTACCGCGTTTAAATAAATCGCTTTTGGTATCAACCGGCACCGTCATACCTATATTTAGAAGCAAATAGTATACTTATATATGAAATAGATGTTGTGAAACTCTGAGGTGAGCCGTAACGTAGTGGGTTTATCGACTATCAATTCAACTGAGCCTAAAGCAGATGATTCCCTCTGGTGGCCAGACCTCGGTCGAACCCCAGAGGAACCACCACGCCAACTCGAAACTCATCTTTTTGCCCCATTATATTGTTTATTATCAACTGTATATGACCTGATGACTGATGCATGAGTCTCATTTTGCATGAAATAACGATATTTCATTTACTCTTATGGTACTCATGTAACGATATTTACTCAAAGTTTGTAGAATTTTATTTCCATTCCCATGAATATTATATCACATAGGCGTAGGAGGAGGGAAGGATGGGGGGGGGGGGGGAAGATGGGAGGGGCATGCCACCTAACCGCAGCCGTTAGTATTTTAAACATCAAAGTATTCCGGAAGGGACGCCAAGTACCCCCATCAGCCCAGCCCACACTCAACGTCGCATTTTTGCAGGCAGTGCGTGTGGTGGCGGGTTTGAAACATGGTGTCAGTTCGCGTATTAAAGCTACTTTGACAACTATGGCCTCAACGACGACGACTCACTGCAATATTATCGGCCTTGAGCACTCCGTACCAACAGACGATGGAGGTAGAAGTAGAAATATAGTTCTCCTTTACCCTTTTCATTTTAGTATTTAAGAAAGTGACCGAGCCAATTTGCTGCTGATATAACATTTTTATCCTATTTCGTCTAAATTTAGACTTGGTGGATGGAATAACAATGTACATGTAGCTATATTGTTTATATATTATTACTCTGAAAATAGATAGCTGTCATACACTCATGGAATTTAGAATGTGCGCATTTTTTTTCAAGTTTATAATTGCAGCAACGACGAATTTGGTCTATGAAACAGACTGTTGAGTTTGGGTTTCGCTGTCCTCAGAACATTACTATTACAATAGAATCGGGGTGGGATGGGGGTGGCGGAGGCGGAGGCGGTGGCGGAGGCGGGCGGAGGGGCTGTAATAGCGGTATGGGACAACGACGACGGCGACGACAACGACGACAAGAATAAGAATAACTTGATTATTACCGCGTTTAAATAAATCGCTTTTGGTATCAACCGGCACCGTCATACCTATATTTAGAAGCAAATAGTATACTTATATATGAAATAGATGTTGTGAAACTCTGAGGTGAGCCGTAACGTAGTGGGTTTATCGACTATCAATTCAACTGAGCCTAAAGCAGATGATTCCCTCTGGTGGCCAGACCTCGGTCGAACCCCAGAGGAACCACCACGCCAACTCGAAACTCATCTTTTTGCCCCATTATATTGTTTATTATCAACTGTATATGACCTGATGACTGATGCATGAGTCTCATTTTGCATGAAATAACGATATTTCATTTACTCTTATGGTACTCATGTAACGATATTTACTCAAAGTTTGTAGAATTTTATTTCCATTCCCATGAATATTATATCACATAGGCGTAGGAGGAGGGAAGGATGGGGGGGGGGGGGGAAGATGGGAGGGGCATGCCACCTAACCGCAGCCGTTAGTATTTTAAACATCAAAGTATTCCGGAAGGGACGCCAAGTACCCCCATCAGCCCAGCCCACACTCAACGTCGCATTTTTGCAGGCAGTGCGTGTGGTGGCGGGTTTGAAACATGGTGTCAGTTCGCGTATTAAAGCTACTTTGACAACTATGGCCTCAACGACGACGACTCACTGCAATATTATCGGCCTTGAGCACTCCGTACCAACAGACGATGGAGGTAGAAGTAGAAATATAGTTCTCCTTTACCCTTTTCATTTTAGTATTTAAAGGGGAACGCAACCCTGTGTATAAAACAGGATAATACGAATAGCTATGAGTTCAGCTTTCTATTAATAGTATTATTATGCATAAATTCGAGTCCATAAAGATATATCAGCTCGTTTTGTAACGATCATTTTCGCACATCGACTTTATGATGGAAGTCGCCATATTGGATACCTGCGTGACGTCATAACTGCACTTCCGGTTTAAAACATAATTGATTTATACGCTACAGCAGATGTAGAAACGTGCAATTATAGTCACCGGCAAAAGTACTCGCAAGAATAATAAAATGGATTTTAGTAACGGAGAAGGACTTGTGGCCTACAAATTTGAACCAGAATTTTCAGAAGCAGAGTTAAATGAATTAAAAGACGAGAGAAATAGTGAGGTTGTTCACACATGTGAAAGATTTTGTAGCTGCGAAAACTGTGTAATGATGCTTTCGTCTGACGAAAATACGTGCTGCAGATGCAATTTCACACTATTGGAAATTTAGAAGATTTAGAATGTATCACAGAAATAATACAGAGATGTCACAGCAATGTCTTATGAAGTTTTCACCCAAAAAGATGATAACTGTTAAACAGTCACACCGATCATGGACCAGAGATCAAACCCGAAACCCATCAATCACAACTCTGACATCTTATCATGTAGCCTGACATTGATGATTGAATTTTTCATAATAGTAAA
Source organism: Panopea generosa (assembly GCA_029582155.1). Classification (NCBI taxonomy): domain Eukaryota; kingdom Metazoa; phylum Mollusca; class Bivalvia; order Adapedonta; family Hiatellidae; genus Panopea; species Panopea generosa. Next base: position 15,300,345 of record CM055903.1, on the reverse strand, counting down.
ATTACCCTTAGCTTGATAAAAAAAAGTAATTATTGCCGTCAGTGTTGATGTAGATCCAGGCGAGCCTGCACATTCATGCTGTACTATCAGGGTATATACTGTTTGCTACTCAGTCAATACATTATCAAAAAAAACAACAACAAAAAACACTAATTAGACCAGGAATGGAATTTAAGGGAAAATGTTTTGTTACATATATTCACCTGTCTAAGAGAGAATAAGAAATAATATTATATCTCTTTTCTTATCGTGCGGCCATTGTTGCGTACTGAGAAATGGCTGATAAAATTTTGATTTCATATCCTTTTTAGTAAATTTAGATGAAGCATGAATGAGTTGGGTTTTTTTTGTGTTGTTTTACATAACTGGCACTGTCTTTTGGTTATTCAAATGGTGTTACTACCCAATTTGATATATGATGATTATCTATTCTACCAGTTCTCTGAACATATATGAATGTGTTTCTTTATTGGGAGTGTCATAAGGAACATAATGTCTACAGGCATATTGCACAAAGTGTATGTTACTGTCCAGCTACTGGCACCCTGCTGAGCTTTCATAATTCACCAATACCACATTCACACCATGTGGTAATGAGAAATACCCTGCCACATTGTGCATATTGTACCCTAATAAGCGTGATCACCCCAGGTTTAATGACCCAAGGGTTTATGACAGGATGTTATATCACATAGTATTATGCCTTATTACTAATTTAAACATTTTCAGTTAATTAGGGTTTCAATATCAATGCAAACTTACAAGTAAAAAAATTATGTTTTATGAATATTTTTCATAAATTGTATACCAGAACACTATTTTAACAGTAAAAAAAACTTTTCACGTATTAATGAATAAATAAAGGAACAAAGGTTTTACTTTATCTTTTTTCATTGCGAAGTAGAGGTAGTTCAAATGTCTATTCAAGAATAATGACCTAGTTGACTGTGAAAAAGCCATATATCAATAAATTAAATTGCCTATTGATTATAAAATTAATAAAATGAGTTTATGAACAATTAATGGTTGACTGTAATTTAGCATCATTTTTTGTCATCGAGGGTTTACTGTACAGATGTTCAGTTAACCTAACCACTGTTTCCTGCAAAAGTTAACCAGTACTCGAGCACACCCAACAACCGAAAGTAACTGATAATTTTCCACTCGAATCAGCAGTGAGAGACAAATGATATTGAGACACAATGTTGTATGTCAGTCATCACAGAGACTCGCCGGGTGGGGATTCGAACTCGAGACACCAGGATTGATAGTTAGACACGTAACTGACTGAGCTAATCGGGCCTGTCACAATTAATTGGCCCTAATTTGTATTTTAATATTTAACTTTTAGATACCATGTCGTTTTCACACCTTATGTTTTGGCATTAACCTCTTGTTTTTATTGTTAATTGGATTATCACACCTGTTTAAACAGCCTGCAATTATAATATTGTGAAAGTTTGCTATATCAATTTCGCAATATTTTGGAAGAGTATATAAAACTACAAATTAAATTTCAGAAATCAGCTGAGCTATATGTTATTAGCACATTTTTAAGTGCTTCACACTGGATAATATACACTAAGTTTATATGTATGTCGCATATGGTCATCTTCGTACTGAAATCATCAGAAATTGTATCCTTGGGTAGTAGTACGCCAAGGCATTGTTACGCTTCATTCTACAATCTTAAGTCCTACCCCAAAGTATAAAGGCGTTTTGCGCGTGATGTCACCAGAAGCTTGACACTGAGGCAATGTGAAATCACATATTAGGAAAACTAAAAACAACGCTGCCCACAAAACATATCGCATTACTCCACTCACTTATTCCGCTGAAGAAAACAATATTTATGGTTAAGTCCTTCAATTCAGAATATTTTTCGCGTTTAATTGTCTTCCTTCGATGTTCACTAATGTACTGTATATCTATCTATCAATTGTTTACGTGAATTAGTGTATAAACAAAAGAGTATCAGTAGAGAGCAGTCACTAACGACACAATAAATTTTTCGCGAGAACTAGAACGGAAGTGCAGTTACGACGTCACCGAAAACCTCCAACATAAAAGAGCTTTAAAATGGCGGCGCCCATGATATATAGGAAACGCTTGAAATCATGATATCTAATATCGTTTTTCTCACTTGATAAATTTCGTTCAATTAAAATTTGTTGACTTTTGTGTTAGTTACATGTCAATTTAACGATGAATGGCCATTTATATTCTGACATGCGGTACCCTTTAAGAAAGTGACCGAGCCAATTTGCTGCTGATATAACATTTTTATCCTATTTCGTCTAAATTTAGACTTGGTGGATGGAATAACAATGTACATGTAGCTATATTGTTTATATATTATTACTCTGAAAATAGATAGCTGTCATACACTCATGGAATTTAGAATGTGCGCATTTTTTTTCCAGTTTATAATTGCAGCAACGACGAATTTGGTCTATGAAACAGACTGTTGAGTTTGGGTTTCGCTGTCCTCAGAACATTACTATTACAATAGAATCGGGGTGGGGTGGGGGTGGGGGTGGCGGAGGCGGTGGCGGAGGCGGGCGGAGGGGCTGTAATAGCGGTATGGGACAACGACGACGGCGACGACAACGACGACAAGAATAAGAATAACTTGATTATTACCGCGTTTAAATAAATCGCTTTTGGTATCAACCGGCACCGTCATACCTATATTTAGAAGCAAATAGTATACTTATATATGAAATAGATGTTGTGAAACTCTGAGGTGAGCCGTAGCGTAGTGGGTTTATCGACTATCAATTCAACTGAGCCTAAAGCAGATGATTCCCTCTGGTGGCCAGACCTCGGTCGAACCCCAGAGGAACCACCACGCCAACTCGAAACTCATCTTTTTGCCCCATTATATTGTTTATTATCAACTGTATATGAGCTGATGACTGATGCATGAGTCTCATTTTGCATGAAATAACGATATTTCATTTACTCTTATGGTACTCATGTAACGATATTTACTCAAAGTTTGTAGAATTTTATTTCCATTCCCATGAATATTATATCACATAGGCGTAGGAGGAGGGAAGGATGGGGGGAAAGATGGGAGGGGCATGCCACCTAACCGCAGCCGTTAGTATTTTAAACATCAAAGTATTCCGGAAGGGACGCCAAGTACCCCCATCAGCCCAGCCCACACTCAACGTCGCATTTTTGCAGGCAGTGCGTGTGGTGGCGGGTTTGAAACATGGTGTCAGTTCGCGTATTAAAGCTACTTTGACAACTATGGCCTCAACGACGACGACTCACTGCAATATTATCGGCCTTGAGCACTCCGTACCAACAGACGATGGAGGTAGAAGTAGAAATATAGTTCTCCTTTACCCTTTTCATTTTAGTATTTAAGAAAGTGACCGAGCCAATTTGCTGCTGATATAACATTTTTATCCTATTTCGTCTAAATTTAGACTTGGTGGATGGAATAACAATGTACATGTAGCTATATTGTTTATATATTATTACTCTGAAAATAGATAGCTGTCATACACTCATGGAATTTAGAATGTGCGCATTTTTTTTCCAGTTTATAATTGCAGCAACGACGAATTTGGTCTATGAAACAGACTGTTGAGTTTGGGTTTCGCTGTCCTCAGAACATTACTATTACAATAGAATCGGGGTGGGGTGGGGGTGGGGGTGGCGGAGGCGGTGGCGGAGGCGGGCGGAGGGGCTGTAATAGCGGTATGGGACAACGACGACGGCGACGACAACGACGACAAGAATAAGAATAACTTGATTATTACCGCGTTTAAATAAATCGCTTTTGGTATCAACCGGCACCGTCATACCTATATTTAGAAGCAAATAGTATACTTATATATGAAATAGATGTTGTGAAACTCTGAGGTGAGCCGTAGCGTAGTGGGTTTATCGACTATCAATTCAACTGAGCCTAAAGCAGATGATTCCCTCTGGTGGCCAGACCTCGGTCGAACCCCAGAGGAACCACCACGCCAACTCGAAACTCATCTTTTTGCCCCATTATATTGTTTATTATCAACTGTATATGACCTGATGACTGATGCATGAGTCTCATTTTGCATGAAATAACGATATTTCATTTACTCTTATGGTACTCATGTAACGATATTTACTCAAAGTTTGTAGAATTTTATTTCCATTCCCATGAATATTATATCACATAGGCGTAGGAGGAGGGAAGGATGGGGGGAAAGATGGGAGGGGCATGCCACCTAACCGCAGCCGTTAGTATTTTAAACATCAAAGTATTCCGGAAGGGACGCCAAGTACCCCCATCAGCCCAGCCCACACTCAACGTCGCATTTTTGCAGGCAGTGCGTGTGGTGGCGGGTTTGAAACATGGTGTCAGTTCGCGTATTAAAACTACTTTGACAACTATGGCCTCAACGACGACGACTCACTGCAATATTATCGGCCTTGAGCACTCCGTACCAACAGACGATGGAGGTAGAAGTAGAAATATAGTTCTCCTTTACCCTTTTCATTTTAGTATTTAAGAAAGTGACCGAGCCAATTTGCTGCTGATATAACATTTTTATCCTATTTCGTCTAAATTTAGACTTGGTGGATGGAATAACAATGTACATGTAGCTATATTGTTTATATATTATTACTCTGAAAATAGATAGCTGTCATACACTCATGGAATTTAGAATGTGCGCATTTTTTTTCCAGTTTATAATTGCAGCAACGACGAATTTGGTTTTAGTTTAAACATATTTTATTGCCTTTTAACACATATATATATATATACATATATAAGCAAAAGGGTTGGGCCACAAGTTCTACCAACATTAGTTACGGCCCTTCCCTACACAAAATGAATTACAAATACTCAAAATGACAATTGCAGATAAACAACATATTATAAATAAAACAGTTTAGATATTAGATAACTATTATAGAGAAAAAGGATTTAGTAGAAAGAAAAAGGAATTGGAAACTAATGGTTGTATGAATAATAATAAGATAATCTAAATATACCTATAATTAGAAGAATCGTCATCAGGCCAACTTTTTATGCACATATATTCTTTAGTTAATTAATATCAAATCGTTTTGAGTCTTTGATAAATTGCTGCACAGATGTGAATATAAATGAGTTTTCATCCAGTATAAGTGTCTTTACCGAACAGTAAAGTATGATGACTTAGAGGATGAAATCGACGTGTGGCTCTAAAAAGTCGGATTCGTTCATTTGAGAATATAATACATTTCATAAAATAATGTTCGACGTCTCTTTTTCGTTACCACAACCCGGGCATCTAGAATCTGTTGTTAGTCGATTTGTAAATTTATCAAAACCTAAATACTACACCCATTTCTAATGCGTGCGTGTATTAAAGATAACTTCTATTTCAGTAAGATAATACTGTGGCACTGTTGTACGTTAAAGAAATTGGTGACTAAAATACGTTGAAGGACATTAATGATTCTGAGCAACGTATGTGTAGGGAAGGGTGTTCCAATAAGAAATACACGAGGGAATAAATGAATTTGCATATAATTGTGTTCTCATATTTGGAACTATGTAATCGGATGCATTTCTAAGGTTGTATGGTAATTAACACCTATTGTTTCAGGAAATAAATTATTAAGATAGTCCGGTAATAAGCCGTTTTAATTTTATATGCCGTAATTAATTTTTGATAATTTCTTCTCTCTGACAAAGACAGCCATCCGATTTCGGTATACAATTTTTGAATAGACACAGAACGAGTTAACCCTGTAACATACGCGCTGCCTCATTTTGTACTTTCTCCAATTTGTCCTTTTCGTAATGAGTGCAACCATCCCAAACAACTGATGCATACTCTAGAGTGGGTTGAGAAATGAAATGTATATTTGGTTGAGTGATTTTCTATTTAACAGGAATTTAATTTTACGCATCATTCCCAAAATCTTACAAGCCGAATTTACAATGTTATCTATATGATGGTGCCACTTTGCATTATGACTAAAGGTTATGCCTAAATGTTTGTGGTGATCAACAAATTTTACTGGGACATTATCAAAAATTAAAAATGGATAAGAAACATTTTTATTTAGTGTGAACATAATTGCTTCTGTTTTGTTCGGGTTAAAATTTACTAACCACTGCTTGGACCACTGCGATATGACAGTAAGATCATGATTAAGAATACCTTCTAAATCTGGTAAGTTAGAAGCTGTAGATGCAAGCGGGTTTCGCTGTCCTCAGAACATTACTATTACAATAGAATCGGGGTGGGGTGGGGGTGGGGGTGGCGGAGGCGGTGGCGGAGGCGGGCGGAGGGGCTGTAATAGCGGTATGGGACAACGACGACGGCGACGACAACGACGACAAGAATAAGAATAACTTGATTATTACCGCGTTTAAATAAATCGCTTTTGGTATCAACCGGCACCGTCATACCTATATTTAGAAGCAAATAGTATACTTATATATGAAATAGATGTTGTGAAACTCTGAGGTGAGCCGTAGCGTAGTGGGTTTATCGACTATCAATTCAACTGAGCCTAAAGCAGATGATTCCCTCTGGTGGCCAGACCTCGGTCGAACCCCAGAGGAACCACCACGCCAACTCGAAACTCATCTTTTTGCCCCATTATATTGTTTATTATCAACTGTATATGACCTGATGACTGATGCATGAGTCTCATTTTGCATGAAATAACGATATTTCATTTACTCTTATGGTACTCATGTAACGATATTTACTCAAAGTTTGTAGAATTTTATTTCCATTCCCATGAATATTATATCACATAGGCGTAGGAGGAGGGAAGGATGGGGGGAAAGATGGGAGGGGCATGCCACCTAACCGCAGCCGTTAGTATTTTAAACATCAAAGTATTCCGGAAGGGACGCCAAGTACCCCCATCAGCCCAGCCCACACTCAACGTCGCATTTTTGCAGGCAGTGCGTGTGGTGGCGGGTTTGAAACATGGTGTCAGTTCGCGTATTAAAGCTACTTTGACAACTATGGCCTCAACGACGACGACTCACTGCAATATTATCGGCCTTGAGCACTCCGTACCAACAGACGATGGAGGTAGAAGTAGAAATATAGTTCTCCTTTACCCTTTTCATTTTAGTATTTAAGAAAGTGACCGAGCCAATTTGCTGCTGATATAACATTTTTATCCTATTTCGTCTAAATTTAGACTTGGTGGATGGAATAACAATGTACATGTAGCTATATTGTTTATATATTATTACTCTGAAAATAGATAGCTGTCATACACTCATGGAATTTAGAATGTGCGCATTTTTTTTCCAGTTTATAATTGCAGCAACGACGAATTTGGTCTATGAAACAGACTGTTGAGTTTGGGTTTCGCTGTCCTCAGAACATTACTATTACAATAGAATCGGGGTGGGGTGGGGGTGGGGGTGGCGGAGGCGGTGGCGGAGGCGGGCGGAGGGGCTGTAATAGCGGTATGGGACAACGACGACGGCGACGACAACGACGACAAGAATAAGAATAACTTGATTATTACCGCGTTTAAATAAATCGCTTTTGGTATCAACCGGCACCGTCATACCTATATTTAGAAGCAAATAGTATACTTATATATGAAATAGATGTTGTGAAACTCTGAGGTGAGCCGTAGCGTAGTGGGTTTATCGACTATCAATTCAACTGAGCCTAAAGCAGATGATTCCCTCTGGTGGCCAGACCTCGGTCGAACCCCAGAGGAACCACCACGCCAACTCGAAACTCATCTTTTTGCCCCATTATATTGTTTATTATCAACTGTATATGAGCTGATGACTGATGCATGAGTCTCATTTTGCATGAAATAACGATATTTCATTTACTCTTATGGTACTCATGTAACGATATTTACTCAAAGTTTGTAGAATTTTATTTCCATTCCCATGAATATTATATCACATAGGCGTAGGAGGAGGGAAGGATGGGGGAAAGATGGGAGGGACATGCCACCTAACCGCAGCCGTTAGTATTTTAAACATCAAAGTATTCCGGAAGGGACGCCAAGTACCCCCATCAGCCCAGCCCACACTCAACGTCGCATTTTTGCAGGCAGTGCGTGTGGTGGCGGGTTTGAAACATGGTGGCAGTTCGCGTATTAAGGCTACTTTGACAACTATGGCCTCAACGACGACGACTCACTGCAATATTATCGGCCTTGAGCACTCCGTACCAACAGACGATGGAGGTAGAAGTAGAAATATAGTTCTCCTTTACCCTTTTCATTTTAGTATTTGAGAAAGTGACCGAGCCAATTTGCTGCTGATATAACATTTTTATCCTATTTCGTCTAAATTTAGACTTGGTGGATGGAATAGCAATGTACATGTAGCTATATCGTTTATATATTATTACTCTGAAAATAGATAGCTGTCATACACTCATGGAATTTAGAATGTGCGCATTTTTTTTCCAGTTTATAATTGCAGCAACGACGAATTTGGTCTATGAAACAGACTGTTGAGTTTGGGTTTCGCTGTCCTCAGAACATTACTATTACAATAGAATCGGGGTGGGGTTGGGGTGGTTGTGGCGGAGGCGGTGGCGGAGGCGGGCGGAGGGGCTGTAATAGCGGTATGGGACAACGACGACGGCGACGACAACGACGACAAGAATAAGAATAACTTGATTATTACCGCGTTTAAATAAATCGCTTTTGGTATCAACCGGCACCGTCATACCTATATTTAGAAGCAAATAGTATACTTATATATGAAATAGATGTTGTGAAACTCTGAGGTGAGCCGTAGCGTAGTGGGTTTGTCGACTATCAATTCAACTGAGCCTAAAGCAGATGATTCCCTCTGGTGGCCAGACCTCGGTCGAACCCCAGAGGAACCACCACGCCAACTCGAAACTCATCTTTTTGCCCCATTATATTGTTTATTATCAACTGTATATGAGCTGATGACTGATGCATGAGTCTCATTTTGCATGAAATAACGATATTTCATTTACTCTTATGGTACTCATGTAACGATATTTACTCAAAGTTTGTAGAATTTTATTTCCATTCCCATGAATATTATATCACATAGTCGTATGGGTCGTAGGAGGGAGGAGTGAAGGAGGTGGAAAGGTGGGAGGGGTATGCCGCCTAACGGCAGCCGTTTGCGTTTTAAATATCAAAGTTTATGGAATGTACGCGAAGTACCCCACCAGCCTAGCCCACACTCAGCGTCGCCTTTTTGCAGGCAGTGCATGCAGTGACGGGTTTGAAACATGGTGGTAGTTCGCGTATTTACTCTGGCAACTATGACCTCAACGACGACGACTCACTGCAATATTATTGTCCTTGAGCACTCCATACCAACAGATGATGGAGGTAGAAGTAGAAATATAGTTCCCCTTTACCCTTTTCAATTTATTATTTAAGAAAGTGACCGAGACAAGTTGCTGCTGATATAACATTGAATCCTATCCGTTTTCTAACTGTCTAAATTTTAGACTTAGTTGATGTAATTACAATTAATGTACATGTAGTTTCTTTAAAAAATGATGAAAGAAATGAACAAAATATAAAAACTTTAGAATTAAAGAAAAAAAGAAGGAATTTCAGTCCAAGCAATTTGATAGAAGGTGTGGTGTATAACAAAGAAGCACTTTTTATTTAAAAAAACCCAGCAACAATTCAAATTATTTTATAAATGATATTTGATCAATATTTCTAATTGATATACGCAGTAATTTCTGGGAAACGTCGTCGATGATCAAGACTATTTATGGTGGGGAGCGGAACCAGACTAGAATTTTAAGGACAAGTGTTAAACTGTCTGTATATACCTTTCATTTGATAACGAATTTTAATTATCTGTTCAGTTTCAAAAACTATATATTTTCAGCTTTCTAAAGGTTTAAATATTTTTAATTCGGTTGATAAATAAAGAAGTAAGTATGTTCCACCAGCTACTTTTTCTAAAAAAAAATAAATAAATTTACCCCTACCGCCAGGTTTTACACCTGTCCGAAATTTACGCCCCCTGTTGGATGTTTTTGGTTGTCTGCTCTTCGTTGTTAGCCGGGACTGTCAAGTGACAGTTGAATTTTTTAATCATAACAATGCTTCGTTCACCAACATTGTCATATCATGTTAAACATCTAAGAGTATATTCTTCACTGAATGGGTGTCATACGGTAATATTTGTTTTGGTGTCGGATAAACGACCAAGAAACCATTTGGGTTAAGAAAGAGAACGTTTGAATATGATAGAAGTTCGGATACACTCAAACCGGATATTTTTAAGATGTTTGTTAATACTACATAGTTATTAGTAATTTGTACTAGTATCTATTGGACCTCTCTTTAATTCATTGCTGATCATGTAAACGAGATGTGAAAGTTTGCCATCTGTTGAAGCGAATTTTACTGCAGGGTTGTAGATAGAGCCAGAATCTATGTTCATCTTCTCAACCTCTCCTTCTTCCTTTTAAGGCCATGAGTCTTTTCAGGCTGTAAAGTTGGCCTCTAGAATAGTGAAACTACTGCACTCTTCAAGGGTAATTTAAAAGACCGATATATACATCTTAAAACTATTTACACCACAGTCTGTGCCAGCTTTCCAAGACTTTCTTACCCCTATCAGACATGAAGTAAATGTACATAGGTCACTTACAACAGCCATGCTGTTAAGCAAGCTTTTAAAGCGACATGGTTGAAGTGTACCGATAGTATTGGAATTAAAGCAAGGAAGTACGGGTTAGTACTGGGATGAGTGACTGCTGTCACTTAAATGGCGACGAGGATTAACTTTCGAACCTGCAACTGCACGAAACTCTCTTTCTTTGGATGGGGTGGTATATGGCCAGGAACTGCGGGAAGCCACAGGCTATGTAGTTTGGGGCTAAGGCCTAAATGTTAAAGAGGGGTGAAGTGCTGTGAATGTACATAGGTCACTTACAACAGCCACGCTGTTAAGCTAGCTTTTATAGTGACATAGTTGAAGTGTACTGATAGTATTGGAAGTTAAGCAACTAAGTAGGGGTTAGTACTTGGAAGGGTGTGGAATAACCGGCCCATGTAAATGTGACCCCATCAGTGATCTTTTTACACAATTATATATACATTTGTAGGATTTATTTGTGATATCCTTCAACCTCCATATAATTATGACAAGACTAACAAAAACTTTTTGAAACTATTTATTCTAATAATTAATAAAAGTTTTTACTTTCAGATCTTAAATCCTCCATCTTTGAAGACAAATACTCAGAGCTATAGGTATGTAGTAACAAAAATACTTAGAGCTATAGGTATGTAGTAACAAAAATACTTAGAGCTATAGGTATGTAATAACAAAAATACCCAGAGCTGTAGGTATGTAATACCAAAAAAAAATATTCATAGCTCTAGGTAATGTAATAACAAAAATACCCAGAGCTATAGGTATGTAATACCAAAAAGACTGAGGCAAATTATTTATGCCCCATGTTTCCACTCCTATAATGTAACCTGAGCCCAAAAGCTGAGCTTTTAAAGTCGCCTTGTACCTTTGTTTCTTTTATCCATTTTTTTTTTAAATTCTGGAACCCAAAATATTTCAATGTTTTTTTTTTGTAATTTTTGAAGAAACATTTGTACACTGTATAGTCCCCTGTGTTTTGCTTAAACATACTAGTGTATATACTTGTGAAAGAAACTGAAAGTTTGTCTTTTTGTGCTTGTCTTGTGAAGGGGCTGTTCTACAGTTGTCTTATGTATTAATTAAGCTATTAATAATAGTTTTGTCTAGTTTTACATCTTTCACAAGAGGATGTTTGGAGTAATTTTGCAACAGCATATTATGTCAAATATTATATGTTGAGAGAAAAGATGATTCTGTTGAAGGAGACATATAAACTTGTACTTAACCACATCGGTGGACAAGGGATACAGCGTCTGCCTCGCATGCGGAAGGTCGTGAGTTTGATCCCCGACCTGGTCATACCAAAGACTTGAAAAATGGTACTAGAAGCTTCCTCAGTTGATGCTCATCTGACATTTTGAGGATGGTTATAAGTCTGGTTGGCCCAGTGTCAGTATAATGTGACTGGGTGGGGTATCATACCATGTGTCTGCAGCATGACACTCCAGTGTGACAGCACTTAGAATACTGTCTCAAGCAGATACTGTCACAATATAGCTGAAAAATTGTTGAATGCCCCGCTAAACATCATACAAGCAAACAAAATAAACTTGTACTATTTCTCATTGTATCAACTACATCTGTCTAATGCTTGTGAAATATTTGTTCTCCTAGTTTTATACTTTGATAGATTCTTTTGATTGGCTCCCGATAAAACAGTTATTGGGAAAAATGAAAAAATGCATAGTGGTATACATGCTTTTTGTGTACTTCATAATTTACTAAACAGTTTGGTATATGTCACCAAACATCTTTTTAAGTGGCACGAGACTCCTGTTCTGAATACACTGTGAATATGAATATTGTTTCTTTTATATAAATATATTGTTTTGATAAAATTGACGGTGTAAAAAGAAGCACTGAGGTATGTTGTACATTATTTACCCCAGCACAAGTGTTGACAGAGATTTCATACACAAGAGCATTGTACCCTCGGACCACTTTCAGAGAAGCTTACCTCATTTAGCTGTGCCAAAATTGGAAGATACGTGCCAGAAATATCTTGCTTCACAGGCAGTACTGCAATCAGATGAAGAACATGCCAGAACAAAAGCCATTGTCAACAATTTCTTACAGAAGGATGGAAAAGGTGAATTTCAATGATATTTTCTTTTATATCATTTACAAAACCTTTAGACTATTCAAATTAGTTGACTGTTCAAACAAATAATTTATGTTCTTGATCATGGCATGGCAAGAAAGGAACCAAAATAGCCAACGGAAGCAGGGGTTAAAAAATAGTCCAAGGTTTGGGACCTTTGCTTTTTACTGTCATACCCTTCTAATTCTAACTATCAAAATAAAAGAAAATGTGTTGTTATTTTTAAATTAAGCATCTGCCCTCAAACAGACCTATTTCTGCACCTCTATTGATAAAACCATTCACCAATGCCAGCAGTGACCAAAAATAGAAATTAAAAGTAATTTATGTATTAATGCAGCCCATGCCTTGACCAGAGCTGGTAAACTGTTCTCAGATTTTAAATTTCTGATCACAATGCAGTTGACAATGAAGTAAATTGGGGTGAACACTACATCATTGCCTATATATATATATTATCAGTACAGTTAGGATCTTTTTTAAATTCCTGCAGACATTTCAAAAATTTTGCTGAAAGGACCCCTGACCCTGCCAGTAAAATCCACTGTTTCAAGTCCCTGAAAAGCACTTCAGATTTGTTGCCACTTGATTCTTCTATTGGTTAAATATATAAAAGTTTAATTTTGATATCAAGCAATTGTAACCTTTTATTTTAAGTTCCCTTTATATTTATTTTGGTAAATATTTCAATATTTGCTTTAAAAACATTTCAAAACGGATTTATTTTGATATACATGTATACAACATTTAAGGTTCAAAATGTTGAGAATAGTTTTTTGTGAGGAAAATATAATAATATTCCAAATTCATCTGGTTAATCCAGGGTTCATTAGCTCACATACCAGAGCAGCCAGTCTCTAATGATTGGCCATGAACTTTGCTCTGCAGTTATGAATCTCCCACCTCTACTGAATACATGTTATTTATATTTCTATGCAAATATATTTTGAGTTTCTTATTTTGGTTTAATATTTGAGGATTGGTCAATCTAAACAAGAGCATTTCTCCAAAAGTTCTGAGCCTGTTTTACATTCAACTGTCATGGGAAGTATTAGCTGTAGCAGGGTAGTATAATAAAGTGATTACTGTACCTATGGTAACTGTGTTTTTTTTGTTCTTTATAATTGTTTAATATTACTGTAACACCAAAATAGTCATTTTAGTGAAAATGAAGCGAAAAAAGGGTGATGTGTTTTATATAATGTACATATAATTGGAAGTGAGGAAAAAGTTATTACAATTGTCTTCTTTCTTCATTTACATAGGATACTGAAGTAAGACAGGTACAATGTATGTTAACCCTTTACTCCATAGATACACGTTTTCCCACACCAATCACAGAAGGTCATTGAAAACAGTGCAGGAAGAGTTCAGATTACTCGTAATGAGCAATCTGAACACTTCCTGCACTGTTTTCCACTCTGTCAGTTAATATAAACATAATTCACCCATTGCTGATACGTGGTGAATTAATGCTTTCAATATTAGAGGTATCCAAAGGCATCTATATGAAGTAAAAGGTTAAACCACAACTCACATGATTGCTGCAGATTTATAATTTAAGATCTTTGTTATTTCAGATCTACATGAACAACTTGTACAGTTGGACCAACAGAACAAACACACAAGTTACATATCAGGTAAAGATGCGCAAGTGTAACTGATTCTAACTGATACGTTTACTTGAATATTTAGCATCATTTTTATGCCAGAGAGGCCAACAGACAATCAGTTAACCTAACCACTCTTTCTTGGGATCTTCGAAGGTTCACCACTTAAATCAGCGGTGAGAGATGAATGACAATGAGATACAATGTCTTATATCAATCATCACGGAGACTGTGGCTGAATGGGAAATCCAAATCACGACCCCTGCATTGATAATCATAAAGTTACAAACCAGGTCTGGAAATTCTAATAGATAATAAGACTATAGCAAATCTAATTCATCCCAAGTACAAAATCACAGTAACTTAGAATAAAATTAATGCAAGTTTACTTTCCACTTGTAAAAAATATCTCAATTGTACCTTATTCTATTAAGTTGAAAACAGGTACATGTATATCACAGTTTCGACTGTTTCTTAACACAAAAATATTGCAAATATTCTAACCAAGTATAAAAATGTCACAAGTTACTGAGAGCAGGAGTACAATAATTGTGACAACTGAGTACCCAAAGGAATATTGCAATTCTAATTAAATTTTATTCTGCGTATAGGAATACAACTTTTACTTCTTGGATACTGGATCAGAGTAATTCTCTCTGATTCTAGTTGAGTACAAAATTCATTCATTCTAAATGAATAAAAGAGTTTCATAATTAAAACTGAAAACAAGAATTTCACATTTCAAACAGAATACAAGCATAGCACGATTCTAACAGAAAACAAGGATACCAAACTGAATACAAGAATACTGCAATCCAAACTGAATACAAGAATATCACAAGTGAAACTGAATACAAGAATATCACAATTCAAATTGAATACAAGAATATCACAAGTCAAACAGAATACAAGAATATCACAAGTCAAACTGAATACAAGAATACCACAAGTCAAACTGAATATAAGAATATCACAATTAAGTCAAACTGAATACAAGAATATCACAAGTTAAACTGAATACAAGAAGAATACCACAAGTCAAACTGAATACAAGAATACCACAATTCAAACTGAATACAAGAATATCACAAGTCAAACTGAATACAAGAATATCACAATTCAAACTAAATACAAGAATATCACAAGTCAAACTGAATACAAGAATAGCACAAGTCAAACTGAATACAAAAATACCACAACTCAATACAATAATACTATAATTCAAACTGAATACAAGAATACCACAATTCATACCTATTTGAAGGATAATATAGCTTTTTATTAAAAATTAAGTTTATTCTAACTGGTACAAGAATATGGCAACACTTATTAATTCGCAGGAATATAGCAACTTATTTTATCATAGCACAAAACTAACCTATCTTGAGTGTTGGGATAAAGCAAATCTAACTGATTCTGTGTAAAAGAATATAAGAAAATCACTGGAATTCATAGTATTGAATATACGATTGTATTTCAGCACCATGGTTTGACATGTACCTGAAGGACAGACGACCAGTCTCACTGAATCATAATCCATTCATTACCTTCACAGATGATCCAAAACCTGAATATATGGACCAGGTACGGTGTCATGTATGATACATGTGTATGCATGTTAAGAGGAAATGTATTAATTATATGTGTCATGTATCAAAAGAAAAAATGTTAATTAAAAATGACTTTTATTTTTAATGGGGTTTAACACTATTTTCAACACACTTCAGGTAATAAATGGCAAATCCAGTTTTATTGGTGGAGGAAGACCTCAGAATGAATCTGAGTACAACCACCGTCCTTTTGCAAATAACTGGCAAACATTCTCATATAAATGTTTTGGAGCGAATGGAACTCTTACCTACAACCTTAGCGGTGAGAGATAAGTAATCTTGAGAAGGCACCTTAGACCACTCGGCCATGGTGGACACCCCTGACTTATTTTAGTGCAATCTGTAATTGTTTTATAAGAAGTACTACATTGTAAGATGAAACTGTTGTGGGGGTGGGTGGTAATGATATTCATTGATTTATAATAAACTTAGATTTTGTATGTTGAGTATACCGTTATTGATAAAACCTGAAAAAATTATTCTCTAAAATAACTCTTTCAATACAGTTGATTAATTAAAAGATATTGCAGAGTGTATGAATATAAACTTTCTCTGCAATAATGATTTTCACATTTAACTTGATGTCTTGTTTTACTCGACCATTTTTATTAACACTGAAAACATTGACTATATATATTTTATGTAGGTTACACTTCTTGCATAAGTACAGTTGCCAATAACACTGAGTGCTATATATTACCTGTAAAAAAAGAATGAAATAAGTACACTATGTTTGCTTCATATCATGTATATCATATGACAGTTTTGAAATAGCATGGCCAAAATGTTTACCACAGTCAAATGATGGGTTACACACAAGACCCAGGTCCATAGCTTTAAAGGTCAAGTCACACTTTAGAATTTAAAAAAATGAAAGAAATACGTTTTGTGTCCACTTCATATCTTGTAAACAAATTGTGGTGCTATTTTGCACTCAAGACCCAGATCTGTGGCTGCGAGGCCAAGGTCATAGATCAGAAATGGATACATTATTTGGTGTCCACTTCATATCTTGTAAACCACATGACACATGATTTTGAAATAGCGTACCACAATTCTACACTGCTACATTCCAATCTCAATACCAAAGCACTAGTATTGATAGTTACTTGAGTTCATCCAATTATTGATTATTGATATTATTATTCATTTATATCCAATTTAGGACCCTCCTTTCACTTTGGGGAAATGGGGCCAGGGCCATCTGGGGGGGGGGGGGCATAATTTTCTTCTGAGGGAGGAATTATCAGGCCTTTTTCGTGTTGCCTCGTAGCAGTTGCAGGTTTATTTAGATTCTTTAACAGGATAATTTCCCGTAAGAGAATTTACAAAAAAAATATATATAAATAGGAGGGAATTTTCAGTAAAATTAGGGGAAAAAGTATGTTCCAGGGTAGGGGCTGAATTTGAGCCAATAAAAGTGACCAAACAAGAGCCATGCAATTCCTAATGCTAGCAGCTTGTCTTAACCCTTTACTCAATAGATACGCATTTTCCCACACCAATCACAGAATGCCTTTGAAAACAGTGCAGGAAGTGTTCAGATTGCTCGTAACGAACTGTTTTCCATTCTGTCTGTTGATATAAACATAATTCACCCAAAATTTAAAAGCCTTCTATATTAGATGTCCGTTTATATTTGAGGTGTCCAAAGGCGTCTATATGAAGTAAAGGGTTAAGCCTTTGCTCCATAGATACGCGTTTCCCCGCACCAATCACAGAAGGCCTTTGAAAACAGTGCAGGAAGAGTTCAGATTGGTCGTAACGAGCAATCTGAACACTTCCTGCACTGTTTTTCACTCTGTCAGTAAAAATATAAACATAATTCACCCAGTAATTCAAAAGCCTTCTATATTAGGTGGCCAAAGGCGTCCATATTAGACGTGTCCAAAGGTGTCTTTATTAGAGGTGTCTAAAGGTGTCTATATGAAGTAAAGGGTTAATATAAACATATTGTTTACTTTTATGTCAGCTTGTTCGAGCCACCAACATGGTTGTGTCATCCCTCAGATTTATGAAGACCTTCAGAGCTAATCTCCTTGAACCAGATTTGTACCATCTCAACCCGGCTCAGAGTGATACTATGCAGTTTAGAAAGTTTGTAAGGTATAATTATGAGCAGGATAATAAAACATGTCTATGTAAACAGTCGATAACATTCTGATGTAGACACTGTTGATAAATATGATAAAAAAGCAATAATAATACTTAAAATGTAAGTAGTCATTTTTTGATAAGTTACACTATGATTATTATATTGAAAGAAAAAGAGGGAAAAAAATAGTCTGCATAAAATTCCAATGTTGATGTCATGCTCCAAATGTAAGATTTTCAATAGCCGCAATATCTATAACCCAGTTATATCTGGACTGCAATGTACATGTGTATTGTACTGTATAATATCGTCAAGTCAATACACATAGGAACAGAAAAAACTTTGATACAGTCAACAGAAATTAAGTTAATCCAATATATGAGACACATGGACTTGCTCCAAGAGTTCCATCTTAAAATATACTTCAAATTTCTCAATAAATTGATACAACCCTTGTAACTGATACATTATAACATCATCTTTCTCACATGAAGACAGAACCTATACAAATTTACAATTTGTGAATATTCTTTTATAACTCTGTAATAATAAGCATTGTCTATCAAATTTTTACTGAGATTCCAAATTATTTTTAGGATGTTACCGAAAGCTATATCATTCTATGGAGCATATTGGTACAAAGCATTTCCACTTGACATGAGTCAGTATCCAAACTTGTTTAACTCGACAAGAATTCCCAGGTGAGTAGTTGACCTGATGCGGGCTGTCAGTCAAACAAATCGATAATCAAATCGGTGATATATATTTGTTGCTACGCTGCCATTTTTCTTAATGATTTAACAATGTCTAAGTAAACACTTCATTGTATTTACAAACAATGCCACATGGCCAGTGGGCAGAGCGATAGTCGTTCTTGCATCAGGTCAGTTATACAGGGATATGGGTGTAACTTAATTATTTACCTCTTTAAGAAACTATTTCTATCTACTGATTTAACTTTTTCAGTAGGTTATGTTGAGAGAGAGATTTTTTTCATTTTGTTTAGTTATGTTTAGAGATATACATGGTTTTAAACATGCTATGGGGAGAGAATGGTTGATGTTTCAGCAATTTATGTTAAAAAAGGTTAATTAACAGTTTATATTGGGAGGATGGTTGCTTTTGTTACAAGTTATGTTGTATGGTGTTTAGCGTCGTTTTCAACAATTTTTCAGTCATATCGCAACGGTGTCTACTTGAGACAGTATTCTAAGCGCTGACACACTGGAGTATCATGCCGCAGACACATGGTATGATACTCCACCCAGTCACATTATACTGACACCGTGCCGACCAGACCTAGAACTCTCCTCTAAATGCTGAGCGCCAAGCGAGGAAGCTTCTAGTACCATTTTTAAAGTCTTTGGTATGACCCGGCCAGGGATTGAACCCACGACCTTCCGCATGCGAGGCGGACGCTCTACCACTAGACCAGGCCTGTGTTAAGAGAAAGGTTATTTAAGGCAATGGTCTGTTGATAGAAGCCTTAATTTTCAGCAGGTTATGTTAAATGAGTTGTTTTATTGAATTCATTATAGCCCAATTTGAAAAGCTTAGATGAATCACTCTTAAGTCTGTTTCATTGATTGAATAAGTACTGAGTGGTATTTTAAAGAGGTCATATGGTATATTTTTATCAGTTTTAATTAACTAATTAAATGCTTTTTTTTTTTTTGCTCACATTAGCAAAGCACAAGGTGAGCAATTCAGATTGCCTGATGTCCATTCCTTTGTTGTGTGCACTCTAGCACCCACATTTTTCAATGGATCTTTATCAGACTTACATAGCACATGTAGTTATATCCCTGAAAAGTTCTTGAACTGATCAAATCCGATAATGTCACATAAAAAGTTGCACTACCTTGTGTGCATCTGTATTTTTAGCTTAACTTTTTAAAATAAGGGGAGTTATTGAGCTTGCCCCAGCATCAATGTAGTTTTTTTGTTTAAGTTTTTAAAATATCTTGAAAGAGTTCTTGCACTGGCCAACTTGGATAACTAATGTTGGACTTACGGCCTTTGAATCATCAAACATTACGTTATTTAACATTATAGGTACTTTAGCACTTACAGTTTTCATTTAATCTGCACCAAACTTACACTGTAGCTATATATCTATTATATCTCAACTAACCAAATTTGAATCCCTGGCATTGTCATGAATTGCCTTTTCCTCTATCACAAGTAAGCAATTACAGGTCAGTGTAGCCTCCTTGCTCATCTTTAGAGCATTGTGAGCACCATACATCTTGTACAGCTCTCTTTCAGACACGATAAAGATGAGCTGTTCACAGATGCTGAAGCCAAGCATATGCTAGTAATGAGAAATGGACACATGTACATATTTGATGCCATAGACCAGGATGGTAGGTTGATATTTGTGTACTTCGTTGATGAATATAAATATTTGGCACATTAACATATTGATAACATGCACTGTTGAATTCTGTTGGTTTAAACTTGGAATATTGGAACATAAGACATGACTGGAGTCTGACCTAATTCGCATCTGTTGTAAAGCAAACAAATAGCCTCTATTGATGCAGCTTGCATTTTTAACATTTTATATACTATTTCTAAACTGTTCTCAAGTCTGCTTCCTTGGTAGAACCTGTACTGAATGTTGTTTTATGAGAGGCATCGGTCAGAGCTGGGGATTGAGCCAGCAACCTCTGCATGAGCGGCTAATCCTATATCCATTACACTACCACATAAGACAGGGTATTGTTACATATAGATCTATTATATACGTGTAGTTTCAATCCAGACAGTGAGTTGTTGTGTTTCAAGATTGCAATTGTTTTATTTAACAGGTTACATCGTCTCACCAGAGGTGATAATGTCTCATATAAAACACATCCTTGACGATCCACGACCGCCAAATGAAAATGCACTAGGCACGCTTACAACCATGAACAGAGATAAATGGGCAACTGTCCGTACACAGCTCTGCAATGCAGGTAATACAATTTGTGGTATCTCCTGACCATTTTATTCTGACAGCTATGCTGTTGTACTACACACTTGTGCAGGTTCTCCTTCAACTTTTCATGACAAGTAAGAGAATCTGCCATTTAGTTAGGCCAACATGCTATTATCATAGATGGTTTGTTTGAGTATTCAGCATAATATTTTGCCATTGAGGACTATAACCTAACCACTCTTTCCTGGGATCCTTGAAGGTTAATTAATACTCGAACTCATCCGTTTCCACAACAAACTGATAACTTTCTCACTTGAATCAACAGTGAGATACTTATGACAATGAGACATAATCTTATATCAATCATCACTGTGGCTTGGCAGGGATTCAAACCCATGTACCCCGGATTGATAGTCTGATATGCCGCCGACTGAGCTATAAGGGTTTGAAATTATCAGGAAATGTCTACACCTTGCACATGACTTATAACGGTCAGATATACATCAAATAATATGGATGTATATAATATTGAAGGCCACATTATTATATAAGATTTTGCATTTTATGTAATATGTAACTTTCTGAATATAAAGATATTTTTATTATTATTACAGTAGAACTGTTTGGTTTTCTCACATGCCAGAGACTCAGATTCAAGTGAAAAGTCAGAACAGTTTAAGGAAACAGCTTTTTTTTATATTGACTTTAAAAAATGCCACAATTATTTGTTGGGAAATTCCTCATCCCAGTTGTAAGCATGTAAATTTCATTCAATTTGACGTAGAGAAATACAGTAACCAGTCACTGAAACGTGTTGGACCATTTCAGGTAACATGGGTACTGATCAGTAAATATAAGTTTATTGTTCATATCACATCTATTAAAACCAACTACTTGAATTTCAAACAGAATGTTTATTGTTGAAATTATAAACACATCTTTTATTAAGATTCACTTTAATTGTGGGCAGTAGCAATTTATCCCAATTAAGATTTACTTGTAACATTTAAGCAGTATGAATTTATTCCAAATTAAGATTTATTTGTAACATTTAAGCAGTAATAATTTATTCCAAATTAAGATTTACTTGTAACATTTAAGCAGTACAAAGTAATTCTCAATTATGATGTACTTGTAACATTTAAACAGTATAAATTAATTTTCAATGAAAGTCAGCTTTGCAAGTAATATGAGTTTCAATTTAAAATGTCCTCGTTGCATTGCAGGCAATACATGTATTGATAAGTCTTTATGAGCTCAATTAAGATTTACTTGTTGCATTGCAGGTTCTATGAATGAATTTCCATGAATTTCTAATGACAACTTACTTTGTGCATTGCATGTGATATGAATAAATCTTCATGAGTTTCCTATTAAGAATTACTTAGTGCATTGCATGTGATATGAATAAATCTTCATGAATTTCCTATTAAGAATTACTTGTTGCATTGCATGTTATGTGAATAAATCTTCATGAGTTTCCTGTTATTTTAAAAGATGTATGTGTTGCATTGCAGGCAATATGAATGAGTCTGCTTTCTTTTCACCAGGCGTGATGAATGACAGCTATATAAAGCTTGTAGACTCTGCACTGTTTGCTCTAGTTCTTGATGATACATCACCTCAAAATCCAAACGAGGTCACTCGGAACTTCCTACATGCAGATGGTACAAATAGGTAATTTGTCATTGCTGTCACACCTTTGTTAAAGTTTGGAGTGCAAGGCTGTATCTCAGAAAGCATTGCATGTATTGCAGTGAAACTTCACACAAGACTTGCCAGTCATCACACCTACTACAAAAACTAAGTAAAATAACTCTTGTTTGAATATAATGCAAATTATGGCTCTTGTTTGATTTAGAATTTCAGGTTAATGTTTTGCATGCAAATGGCATCAAGTCCATATCTTACCAACCACTCAATGTATTTGATGTAAACTTTATGTAAGGTTTAATTTACAGTTATGAAACCAAAGTGCGATTACTCTTGCCAGATTGTTTTGTATATTATTGTCCTTATTTGACTTATAGCCACTGCATGTTTTCAATTGAAACTTCATACACAGTTTTGCAGTCAATCTTACAGTGATTGTAGTGGAGTGCATGGTTCAGTTGTTGAGCATCTGACCCGGGTTTGGGGATTTGCGGTTTGATCCTCCACCACAGCTAAGTGCAGTATCCTTGGGCAAGACACTTTATCCACAAATGCTTAGTAATGGTTATACCCAGGAAGACTTTGGGCATTATTTGTCTAAGTTGTAAAATGAATAAGTTTAAAACAAAACACATTGAGAGACATTTCAACAGACAGTAATGATACATTTTAAAATATTTTGAGGGAGTTCTATTAGTTTGTTTGAAATTTGAATATTAAGCATTATTTTTATGCCATCTACGTCTAACAGGTGATCAGGTAATCTAACCACACATTTTTTTCTGGGATCCCGGAAGCTTAAAAGGTTCTCGAGTACACCCATCTCCACAAATAACTGATAACTTTCCCACTTGCATCAGCAGTGAAAGATGAAGGTCAATGAGACACAATGTTGTTTATTAAACATCATGGAGACTGGCGGGGGAGTGGGGATTCAAACACATGACCCCTGGATATATAGTCAGATGTGCTACTGACTGACCTAACCAGTCCCAGCCCGTATTTTCAGAAAGTGCAGCTTAATGTCATATTTTGAGACTGTAGCACAAATTATGACCCTGAGATTGATAACGACAAATCTGAGCTATTAGCTAGTGAAAAATAAAAGCAAATAAAGAAAATGACAATTCATATATATGAACCATCAAGAACCTAGCCAAGCATTTGTTTCCTTAAACAAGAAAGAAACCATTGTTTGCTATGCTAACCTTGCAGTATTTTAAATAAACAATTAAAAAAAATCATGCGTAAAATGACACTTGCCTTGTAACTTACAGAAGAGTACTGAGGGTAAGACCAATTTGCTGTTTAATTTTTTTTTTTTATGATACATATTCATTTTCATGAGAATTATCTTTTTGATCTGGGGTTTACCACAAAGGCCATATTATCAATGTGGATTAACTGGATGGCTGACAACCCAAAAGTGCAAAATACTCCACTGTCAGAATGTGCAACGGAAAGAAGTATCGTATCAAAATCAGATAAGACAGTAAGACAAATAATAAAGATGAACTTCTGAAAACTGACTCTTGGGAATTTTTAGTCTTGGTGTAGAATTTTGAAAACCTACTTTTCCACCAAGCCATCTGCAGACATAGGCCTTGAGCACTAACAGTGCTTTGATTTATTATATTCAGCCATCAGTGGTACATTGAAAAACTTCATTTAACAGACAATAATTGTTGGTTTCAGTACAATATAATTTTTTGTAGGGTTAAATGCCATTTTCAACACATTTCAGGTTATATATGACATATCCAGTTTTATTGGTGGCGGAAGAGCTCAGAATGAATCTGAGTAGAACCACTGTCCTTCTGCAAGTAACTGGTAAACTGAAGGTTTTCTTACTGAATGCGATTCGAATCTACAACCTTAGTGATGAGAGGTTAGTGATATTGAGGTGCATCTTTAACCACTCTGCCATAAAAAGTAAAATTAAAAAAAAAGAAATTGCAAATTTAGTGTTACATGTATTATTCAAATGATTATTTCTTACAGATGGTATGACAAATGCTTTTCTCTGATCCTGACCAAAGATGGGCGTGCTGCGGTAAACTTTGAACATTCCTGGGGAGATGGTGTAGCCGTTCTGCGATATTTCAATGAAGTTTGGAAAGAGACTACTACAAAACCATTTGTTCACCCAGGCACAGTCCCAGCCAATGTAGATTCTGCAAATGTTGTGCAGCATATTGGTAGGTGCAGATTGTCAACTTATATACCAGTGCAGTGAAACTTTGATGACTAAAAAAAAACTATCAGAACTGTGTAATGTTTTCAAAGTTTGATAATTATTGAAATTTATTTGTAATGTTTCCAATATTAAGGATTTAAGGGAATGAAAAAGTACTAAAATTGAAAAAAAAAAAAAATCAGTAGGGAAAAGTATTTTTTAAGATGTAATTATCCTACGGAAGAAGTAGTTATGGACCTCGTATTTCTTATTCGAGGCATGTTATGTATATATATTTGTTAGGGAACAAACAATTACTGAATTAGCCGAAGTGCTTGAGTTTGAGATACTTGAGCTTTTGAAGTTTTACTATATATTTTTTTTTGTCCAAGCTCCCTATGCTGGTGTTTTAGAACCTATAAATGTGTTATTTTATTGTATATGTCTCATTTTCTGTGGAACTTCATTCATATTTATACCAGCTTATAATAACTTTCTTTCTATTTGGTTTCACGATTTAAATGTTCTTAAAGCTTACTGGAATTTTTTCATATTCATTTCTTATTTGTCATATTTGTAAAACTATCCAATACTCAAGTTTATCTCTGGTTGTATTACATATATGAAAGATCTTACATATATTCTCATATACTATTGAATTTAATAAACGAGCAAAAATGTATTTTTCGAGAAAAAAATCGTGCATATTAGTTAGCCAGTCATTATATGACGTAACGTCCCAAAATTACGTCATTTTATTATGACAACTCGAAGCCATTTATAAACTGCGGCAAGTCGGAAAGTATTTCAGCATTTTACATATGAGAGCTGAGTTATACCAAAACACAGCAATTAATCAGAAATGATATTGCACTTGGGTTAATATCGAAAATATGTCATGGGTTTATTACACTCCTTCACCATAAATTATGTGATAAAACAATATCCAACATACAAATTTAAATTTCAGAGTTTGCCCTTGATCCAAAGCTGAAGGAGTATATTCAAGACTCCAGATCAAGTTTTGCTGAGACATGTTCTTCTTTGGACCTGGACCATCTAGAGTATATGAAGTTTACTAAAGAATATCTGAAACAAAAAAAAGTCAGTCCAGATGCTGCATTACAGTTAGTCATTCAGGTATAAAATCAGTCTTGATGTTGTAGTTACACATTTAGTTATAAAATCAGTTTTGATGCTGTAGTAAGTCATTCAGGTATGAAATCGGCCTTGATGCTATAGTGAGCAATTCATGTATAAAAACAGCTTTGAAATTGACATGCATGTATAGAAAATGTATAAAAATGTAAACTGCAGCACTCTTTAAACAGTGCACCCATCTTAATAACATTTTATCGCAATGTCTTTAAATGTGTCCTTTCAAGTTATATATTTTATGACTCTCCCAAAGCTACTATGACTAAAATAAACTGAAATTGAGAAAAATTCATTTGCCATCACCTATGGCAGTGTACGTATTATTCAATTTTGTTTAGATTAATCGTTTTCTTTGTGAAATAGTCATGGTAGTTGCTACAGGAAAATGCATAAAAATGATAACTACTCTTGAACCACTGAACTGATTTTGTAATACTATTGCATCAGGGAGCAATGAGCAATAGTATTGCAACAGGAAGCAATAAGCAATAGTCTTGCAACAGGAAGCAACAAGCAATAGTCTTGCAACAGGGAGCAACAAGCAATTTTCTTGCAACAGAAAAACAACAAGCAATATTGTTGCAACAGGATGCAGCAAGCAATAGCATTGCAACTGGAACCAACAAGCAATAGTATTGCAACAGGAAGCAACAAGATATATTCTTGCAACAGGACAGGAAGCAACAAGCAATAGTATTGCAACAGGAAGCAACAAGCAATATTCTTGCAACAGGAAAGGAAGCAACAAGCAAAAGCATTGCAACAGGAGGCAACAAGCAATAGCATTGCAACCGGAGGCAACAAGCAATAGCATTGCAACAGAAAGCAACAAGCAATAGCATTGTAACAGGAGGCAACAAGCAATAGCATTGCAATTGGAGGCAACAAGCAATAACATTGCAACAGGAGGCAACAAGCAATATCATTGCAACAGGTAGCAATAAGCAATAGTAATGCAACAGGAAGCAACAAGCAATAGCATTGCAACAGGAGGCAACAAGCAATAGCATTGCAACAGGGAGCAACAAGCAATAGAATTGCAACAGGAGGCAACAAGCAATAGTATTGCAACAGGAGGCAACAAGCAATAGCATTGCAACAGAAAGCAACAAGCAATAGTATTACAACAGGAAGCAACAAGCAATATTCTTGCAACAGGACAGGAAGCAACAAGCAATATTCTTGCAACAGGAAGCAATAAGCAATAGTAATGCAACAGGAAGCAACAAGCAATAGCATTGCAACAGGAGGCAACAAGCAATAGCATTGCAACAAGAAGAAACAAGCAAAAGCATTGCAACAGGAGGCAACAAGCAATAGCATTGCAACAGGAGGCAACAAGCAGTAGCATTGCAACAGGAAGTAACAAACAATAGTATTGCAACAGGAAGCAACAAGCAATATTCTTGCAACAGGACAGGAAGCAACAAGCAATATTCTTGCAACAGGAAGCAATAAGCAATTGTAATGCAACAGGAAGCAATAAGCAATAATATTGCAACAAGAAGCCACAGGCAAGGAGTTGCTAAGAGAAGGACAGGAAACATGCATCTCCTGACTAAATGACGAGAAAGTTATTAATTATTTGGCACATTTATAATCAAAATTTACCATAAATTTGTTTCTTTTACACTTTGTAAGTTGTACTTTTTGATGTTTTGACCTTGCCAAATGGTCTTAAATTAAAACAACTGCCATTTACAGCAAATCTGTTGTTGTTAGAAGCAGAATACAAATCCTGTAATCAATAAAAATATTTAAACAACAATTGTAGGGACTGGTATGGTTTTTTGTAAAATTTCATTCTGCAAAGTAGTAAAAATAAATTTGTTTTCCTGAGACGAATGGAAGCTTAACTTATTAAAAACGAGACATTTTGTGAGAATAATAATTATTCCATGAAATGGGTTGCTTTTCCCTATTCTACATAAGTCTTTGCTTTCACCAATAGCTGTAGTCAAAAAAACTTTTACTTCGATTGTGAAACAAGTTCTTACAACTTAATAGACAAATCACGCTTGAAGTGTTCGTAGGTAGAACCAATACTAAGCATAAATTATGAAGATAAAGTCTCTCATTCAAACAAGAACACTACACATAGTCTTGGTGGAGGATTGACCCCATAACCCGCCGATCCTGGGTCCGATACTCTACCACTGGACCTCACACTCTAAAATAAACATTACAATATTAACATTTAGTTAACTGGCTTTAAAATCAACAGGTTTAATTACATTACTCTCTGACTATGAGTAAACTTAAGAAATAATGTATGTTATACACTACTTTTGGATGTCAGATTGAAAATTTTAAAATATGCTTTGTCATGACTCATGAATGAAGAAAATGTGACTGTTTTGTAGATGGCCTATTACAAGCAATATGGTAAAACAGCAGCAACGTATGAGTCGTGTAGCACTGCGGCATTCAAGAAAGGCAGAACAGAAACTATACGTTCAGCTACAAGTGGTAAATATTAAACTTCATTCTTGCCTAACAAGATTCTGATTCTTTCAGCTCACCAGAGAACTATTCTGATCACCCATGTCCATCGTCTGTCTGATAACTTCTGAAATTGCATCACGTCCTTGGGGTCAAATCTTACACTGCTATAGGGCTTGTCAGTTTGTCTGTTTTTAACTAAGAAAAATTTCTCCCAAATTACAAGGTCTGGAGCTTTGATATTTTTCATATAGTATCATATATTGTTCTCTCATTTTTGTTCAAACGATGACGTAGGGTAAAAATATCTTCTCAAAAAACAAATTTTATCATTTCGTATAAGGTAATAAATTATAAGAATTTTTTTAGGACCATACATTTCATATTTTCAGGACCCCAATCTGTAAAGTTATTTTAAGTGTTTTTTATTCTCGCACCATTTGAATAAAGGTGAAAGGGCATTAAGTGTTGCTTCTGTCTGTCCATTGATTTGTGCATGCTTGCACCCATCCATCTTTGTAAATGGTTTCAAATGAATAACTTTCAAAAGGGACTATGCACTTAATTAACAATTTGTTTGTAGCTGTATAATTATAAAATACATTTGTTATTGATGGTTAAATTATTCAGGAGATATGATCACTTAATTTTGGTCGAGTCCCCTTGTGATGAGCTTCACGTAGCTGTCATAATGGCAGTACGGTGATGTGTGCATCCATCAGTCTGATCTTGTCCGGGCTGTAACTTTTTCATCGAGGTATTCAGAAATAACTTAGAACAAGTGTTAACATAATAAGTTGACATGTTGTGTGTAAGATTCAGGTCTGTGACTCAAACGTCAAGGTCACACTTAGAAGTTCAAGGTCATTATAAGGTTAAAAAAATATCATTCTTAACCATATCTTGTAACTCGCAGTGCAGATAAATGTTCAGCATAATGAGATGATGTGTTGCCCGTAAGACCTATGTCTATAGCTCAAAGGTGAAGGTCACACTTAGAGTTCAAAGTCCAGAAATAGGTAAAAAAGTTTGTCTGCTCCACAATTTGAAAACCACCGAACAGATTTTGAAATATAGAAATGTTCACCATAACTAGACACTTTGTTGTACCATAAAACCCAGATCCATAGCTTAAAGTTCAAGGTCATTCGAATATCACCAATCTTACACAGTAGTTATATAATAAAATATCTCAAGACATGTTTTTCAACTGGCCAAATCAGATACTTATTGTTGGAGTTATGGCCCTTGAATTATGAAAAAATGCACTATTTTACCTTGTCTACACTTTAGTACCTGCATTTATCATTCAACCATCGTCAAACTTATGTATTAGTTACATAATCATAATATCTTGGACAAAAATCAGACAATTAATGACAGAGATACATTCCTTGAATTTTCAAACATGTTGTTATTTTATTTTGTGTTCCCTTACACAATTGTTATATAACAATAATATCTCAGACAAGTTTTTAAACTGCCAAATTTGATAATTATTGTCAGAGTTATGGCCCTTGAATCATTAAAAAATAACGTTATTTGATTATTTGCTCAAAAAACATAGCCACCAGAAGCATGTTTTCAATATCAAAAGTCATTGCACACTAAGGTTCATATTGTCTTTTCACTCAAGTGAGTGATGGCCCCATTGTTTTATAAAACAAAAGTTGGTTTATAGACTAATTACTCCAGCGGGAGATTGTATCAAAGTACTATTGATTTATGGTAGCAAAACAAGCATTCAAGGGTCCTAATAAATTGGAATCCTCATGGAAGTCATATTGTCCATAAATGATAATCTTTTAATTACATCTGATACAAATTTACATCTCTCTGAGCCAGTTAAGCTGTCAAGCTTTCTGTGTACTATCCGCTTGTGTCATTATGGAAATTAAAATTTACGGCTTACTCTAATTTTTCCCCCCAAAAATCAATTACAGTCAACCAGGTAACATGTGAAAGTTGCTGTTAAATGTAGAAAGTTGTGATTAGTGCTTTATTTTCATTTTTTAAATATGATCTTAACAAAGGGTTTTGCATATAAATAGAATTTGTCAAAATTCTTTAGAAGTTTTGTCTTCTGTTGTGAGGTATAACATGTACATTTTATAGACCATAGTCCATTGGTTCCTTACCGTGTTTAAACTTCAAAGTTTGATAATTCTCATTTACTCATTATTAGTTCTTTATAGGCTCAAGGAGACAAGTGAGATAACTCTTATCTAAAGTTTAGACAGTATTATCACCCTTTTATTCTAAAAAAATTGGGGTGTTTGTTTTTAGCAATCTCATATCTATATTCTATTTCAGCAACAAAGAAAGCATGTGAAATGTTTATGAGACAGACCAACCCATGTTCGGCCGCCGAATTACGTCAAGCTATTGATGAGTGTTCATCATATCATTCCAAACTGACAAAAGAAGCAGCAATGGGTATGTTGGGTTACAATGTTTTGAGTAAATACTTCTAAACAATAACATAAATTGTAATTTTTCTCACGTTGCAATTACCTACTTTTCTCCTCATCATGGCTTACTTTTCACACCTATGTCAAAGTCGTGATTGAAAATTAATTTGAACATTTGATCTTTTATTTTTTTTAAAAATCAGCATATTTTGTAGTTAAATACAAAATAATTAAAACGAGTGAAGGTAGTAAATAGAGATGGGTACCACGAGAAGAAAAGTACCGTGGTATACCTTGTTTATTTAGTGAATACCACAGTATGTACCACATTATACATGTCATTTCTTAAGGCCAAGAAGTCTTTAAATATCGGATTTGCCAGGTTTGTTGTGAACAATTTCCTATTCATTTGCCATTTTGATTACCCTCGATGTAGTCGTTGATATCACATGTGATGATTTATTTTCAATAGTAACATAGATATATAGTAAAACTGGTCTAATAATGTGTTACTTTTACAATTAAGACAACTGAAAACTTTAAAAAGCCGAAATATTACTTTCTTAAGTAAAAGGACATAAAAGTAGGACACATTTTCACATCTGTAATTTCCATAAAAACTTCAGTCACAGAAATTGCCAAAAAAAATTGTACTCCAAAATAGTACAGCGCTATGTACCAGCGTTACCTAAAACCATGGTATACCTGTTTAACTGTGCAGCTCTAATAAATACCGGTAAGCAATTCTTTTGAATAAATATTTAAAAATGTTAGTTTCAAGTATAATTTTGAGACTTAAATTATGAGAAAATAATTATGAGTTAATAATTATTAGAATGTAAGAATGAGTAAATCATTTTGTTATTTTTACCTATAACTCGTACAATGCCCAATCAGGGTTTTTTTACTCTACCAAAGGCGAATATGAAGCCACAAGATTTGTTTATGTACCATCCGTTCATCCATCCAAATTATTGTTTAGAACATAACTAAAAAAGTGGTGAAGGTAATCCAACCTTACTTTGAACATGGCTCTTTGTGGAAGTGGAGAGTGAAAAGAACAATAATTCTTGAATAATGATAGACTTATCTCCCCTTTTGATAAAAATCTGAAAGGAAATTCAACATGACTTGGGAATTTGGATATAGAGCTTTTGTTGTGAGCACTCTAGCAGCTGCATTTTCACTGGGTCTTCACCAGACTTACATAGTAGTTATATAACCATAATATCTCGGATAAGTTATTGAAATGGCCAAATCAGATTATCAATGTCAGAGTTATGGCCCTTGAAACATCAAAAATTTAACTATTTGACCTTTTGTGCATTCTAGTTTTTAATTTGATTCTCACCAAACTTATACAGTAGGTAAATAGCCATAATATCTCAAGAAAAGTTTTTGAACTGGCCAAATCAGATAAATAAATTCAGAGTTATGGCCCTTGAAACATAAAATATGCACTATTTCACCTTGTGTGCACCTTGA
The DNA here is from genome assembly GCA_029582155.1 of Panopea generosa. Taxonomy (NCBI): domain Eukaryota; kingdom Metazoa; phylum Mollusca; class Bivalvia; order Adapedonta; family Hiatellidae; genus Panopea; species Panopea generosa. Next base: position 15,268,066 of record CM055903.1, on the reverse strand, counting down.
CACCTGCATTTTTAATTTGGTCCTCACCAAACTGACACAGTAGTTATATAATCATAAATATCTTGGACAAGTTCTTGAACTGGTCAAATTGGATAATTATTGTCAAAGTAATGGCCTTGAAACATCAAAAATTGAACTATTTAACTTTGAGTGCACTCTAGTACCTGCATTTTATATTGATCCTCTCCAAACTTACACAGTAGTTCTATAACCATAATATCTCAGATGAGATCTTGAAATAGCCAAATCGGATAACTATATTCAGAGTTATGACCCTTGAAACATGAAAAATTGCATTGTTTGACCTTGTGTGTATTCTAGCACCAGCATTTTTAATTTGATCCTCCCCAAACTTACATAGTAGTTATATAACCATAATAACTCAAGTTTTTGAACTGGCTTAATTGAACAATTAATATCGGATTTATGGCCCTTGAATCATCAAATATTGGGTTATTTGAAGTTGTGTGCACTCAAACATAGGCAGTTTTCATTTGATCTTTGCCAAAATAACACCTTGGACAGGTTTGTGAACTGGCAAAATTGGATAATTAGTGTTGGAGTTATGGCCCTTGAATCGTCATTGTATATATTTTATTTTATGTGCATGCTAGCACCTGCAGTTTTCATTTGATATTCACCAAACTTACACCTTTGGCATTGTCTTCTCTGCCACAGGTGAGCGCTTTAGGGCTACACCTCTTATTTAAGTGAGTTTTGTTGGGCTTTGTTTTAGATAATATTGATGTACATTTCCTTGTTAAAAATTGATCTCTGTCTTTTACATGCATTTTAAATTCTCAGATTAATTTCAATTCAGGTCAAGGCTGGGATAGACACCTTTTTGCGATGAAATATCTAGCTCAACAATCTGGAAGTGTTCCTGAGTTTTACCAAGATCCTGCTTATGCACACATCAATCATATAATTCTGTCCACGTCGACACTCGCTAGCCCTGCAGTTGTTATTGGCGGATTTGGAGCTGTAACTAAAGATGGATATGGAGTTGGTAAGATTAACTGTAAATGTGTTGTTATTTTAAATAATTTATTTCTGAGTAATCCATTTTAAAAAATTGTCTTAAATACATGATCTTAACTTGGTTTATAAAACAAAATTTTAGTTTAAACAATATTTTATTCACATAAGTACATATACCGGTATTTAGCGTACATTTGACAATAAAGCTTAAAGTCATAACTTTAACAAAACAAAATTTTGCTTTTGGGGTATCCATTTTTAAAAGAGGTATCTAAAACATGCGATCTTTACATGGTTTATGATACAAGATTTTGCTGCAAAATTGTAATTATATTTTATAAGAAAATTTACAAGATTTTTGTCTGGCTGACGGTTCAACATAACCAAAGGTATACATACTGTGATTTTTAAATTCCCCAAAAATTGTGGCATATGTAAAATGTAATGTCCATCCTAAATTTCGTGTCCAGTCCACAACTGTCACAAGCAGAGTAGCAGTGTAGTGGATAGAGTTTCAGTCGCTGATGCTTGAGGTTGTGGGTTGGATCTTCAGCTCCTTCCCTTGACCTTTCAAAAACAAAACTCAGTACTTGTTCCACCAAGAAAGCAGGCATAAGAGCGTATCATATAACCTCAAGCTTTCTCGGCAATCAAGCTAAAATAAATAAATATAAACAACTGTCATGCATTTTAAAATAATCTGGCACAGATAACCACTATAACATGACCATGTTTCCTGCCAAGATCCAGGTCTGTAGCTCAAAATATAAGGCACCAAATACACATTACATTGACAGTTTACTTTGAGGAATTTTCTTTTTTGCTAGTGACATTTCTTGTTCGCATGTGGTTTTTGTTGGAATGTATGGTGGCTCTCACCTCTGTGGTTATTTAAAATTCATTGTGGAGTTAATGTATTTCCGCAATGCTTTTGTGGAATTGAAAGACATTCTGTCTGATTTGTTTTTCAGTAAAAATATTGATACTGTACTACCATGCTAAAAACATTTCAAATAAATGACCTAGCCGGGCACGATTAGCTTAGTTGGTAACGCATCTGACTATCAATCCAGGGGTCATGAGTTCGAATCATTCATCTCTCAACCCTGATTCAAGTTGGAAAGTTATCAGTCACTTGCGGAAATGGGGTCTGCTTGAGTAGTGGTTAACCTTTCAGGATCCCAGAAAACTGTGGTTAGGTAAACTGATGGTCTGTTAGCCTTCGATGGCATTAAAATGATGCTAAATATTCAATCAATCAACCATCAATGACCTTAATATACTTGATGGACTTGATGCTTACATTGAACTTAGGTTTAGCTTATTTTCTGTTATCTCTCTATTTCTTAATTAATAACAGGTATATTTGCTAAAGTGACTAAACTTCATAAACAGTTCCATTATGTTGTACAAACAAAAAAAACATTGTACAAGGGGCATTCAGTATATTCTGTCACTGGTCTTTGGATATTTAAGATTTTCACAGGAATGAGTATTTATCTGGGCCAACCCTTCATAGTATTCCCCCAGCACAGATACACACTTGTTCTAAGAAAGATTTTCATAAATAAACTGTATGCCTTCCAAACCTTTACTTGGACGTTTATTTTTATAAAACTTTTTGACAGATTTAAATACTTTATCTTTGTAAAACTTGCCTGTAATTGTTTTACCCTCTTTGCAAGGAATATGCACAACAGGACTACTAGAATTGAAGAAAATGGCATATAAAACTCTTTTGTCCTCTTTGCTATGACTGGCCTAGCATAATTTTTACCAAGCCATTGTTTGTTATTGATGAGCTGTCTGGCTCAAAATAATAAACCCAAGTTTCATTTCCAGTGAGCAAGTCAGAAATTTTCCTAGGATTACAATTTTTATATTTTTTCAGAAGTTTTTTAGCACAATCTAAACGCTTGGCCTTTTGGTCAGGTGTCAGCAAGTGGGGGGTCCATCTAGCACAAAGCTTCTATAATTTCAAACAGTTAGTCAGAATATGATGTACGGTGCCTTCTAAAATGCCTAGACTATAAGCTATCTGGGAAACAGTACTCCATCCAACTTCTTCTACCATAGCTTTAACAATACTTTCCTTTACTGCTGCAACTACAGGCCTACCTTGGCAGTTATCTTCTTGCAGGCTATGCTGACCCCCCTTAAATTTATAAACCAAATGAAAAACTGTTCTTAATGTTATGATAGAACTATCATGTATTTGACATAATTCAGAATAAATATCTTTAAGCAATAACTGCAAAGAAACTCGGGCTTTAATGTAAGCCCTTATTTCTAATTTTTCATCAGGTTTCATTATGACATTGAAATATAGTCACTGTACATGAGTGTGTATAATTCAACAATAACTTTCTTGGTCAATTATAATCAGATTAAATTAAATAGAGAAATCACAGGTGTATTGAATAAACATCCCCAAACAATTGCACGAGTTTTTCATGTTCCAACGCAACATTGTTTCTCCGGAAGACCATTAGTGACAGACTTTATTTAATACCTCTCATAGTACTTTGGCAGTTTACTTTGGTAATTACTTAGAAATACATCAGGTGATAAACTGTATATCTTTTACTGTTTCTGTAAGTGGTTAACTAGTCTGATATAGTGGAATGGTGGGGTTAATTTACATATCACTCCTATCTAGTTATTGAATTTCCATATTGGCATATACAAGTGCTCTATAAAGCACAGAATTTCCTTTTAAAAATTGTCCTGTTTGTCTATGTGCTCTCTCTCTCTCTCTCTCTCTCTCTTCTCTCTCTTCTCTCTCTCTCTCTCTCTCCCGTTTGTCTATGTGTTCTCTCTCTCTCTCTCTCTCCCTCCCTTAATTTTACCACTGCCCTCCATGCTAATTAACTTTCCATCTTTTCAGGCTATGCTGTAGAAAATGAGAGGATTGGTTTTAATGTGACTAATTATCCGCCAGCAACCAATGTCCATGAATTTAAAGACTGTTTAAAGGAAAGTTTAGATGACATTCACGCTGTGCTGGAAGGAAGAAACCCGAGATCATCATGATTCTCTTAGAAACAGTTTTAGATCAGACAAATTTGTTAGGAAAATGTTAGGATGTTTTTGCACCATAAATGATTGCTTCTGAAAGAAAATGTCTTGATGTATTGATCAGATGCCAGCTAATGTCAACAAAACAGAAATTGGATAGAAATGATTACTCTTTCTTTATAAGACAGCTCTTTGTTAGTTTAAACTTTTTTTGTTTCGATTATGAAAAAGTTCTTACAACTTAGGCAAATCACGCTTGAAGACTTCCTGGTTAGAACCAGTACTAAGCATATGCGGAAAAGTGTCTTGCTCAAGGACACCACACATAGCCCTCTGATCATGGGTTCGGTGCTCTACCACTGGACCACGCGCTCCAGACAGCTCTTCGATATATAACCAGATTACTGCGACTGACTCTCAGTGTTTCTACTCTATTCAATGCATTTAAATTAATGGTGATAATTTTTTGCACCCAAAAGTAGTGAATCATAATGACACATTTTTAACTCTACTGGCCAAGGCCAGAATGGCTTATGTAATGAGGTGTTTTCTGTAGTTGTTAGTTAACAACACTTCCTCTGAATACACCTTACAAGTTACGATCAAACTTTTGGATGTTTCTCTTGTATTTTAGACTTTACACAGTTCTTCTTATATACCATTTATCGAAGAAAATCGATTTTTAATCGACATCCATCTGTCTGTCCTTCTGTCTGTCATGTTTTGGACCTTGCTGAAACTGAAAATTTTCATTCTCCCATCCATTGTACAAGTTTGAAATCTGAAGCATTATAAATTTAGTCATAGCAAACATTTCAGATTTAAAGTATTTTCTAGTAATAGCACATTAGATTTGGACCAGTTAGGAGAATTGGATTTCCATACCATACTAGTAGGGGTTCCAAATGGTTCAATTGATATTTTTCAAAATATATTCTTTCAACAACAAACTGGTCAACATAATCGCTACAATTAGGGGTTTGAAGTTTGTATATGTCAATGGGGTGGGATGTATAGGGGTCTTGTCCGGAGATATTAAAGTTTTGCATAGGAATACTGTTTAGAAAATGGAAAATTATCAATTTCTCATCGATTTGTGCAAAAATATTATAATTTGAGATTTAAAGTATTGTCTAGTAATAGCTTATTAAAGTTAGTATAATGAAGATTAATGTCTAGGATTGGCCCTAAAAGAGTTAAAACTGAGATTTTTCAGTCAGATTTGTTCTTAATTGATATAAAAAAAATTTTTTTATGAGTAGTGATTTTTATGTCAATTTACTAGGTTATGTATAGTGGCCCTGTAAAAGGACTTTTGAGTTTTGGCTAATACTATGGGAAAACAGAAAATTCTTCATCCATTTGTGCAATAATCTTGTTTAGTTGATATCTGAAGCAGACATACCAAATTAGATTTAATAATTCAATAAGGAGGATTGAATATCTTTAAATGGCCAGGATAGACCTTAACAGGTTGAAAAATCTTCCTCTCAAGAACTGATTTGTCAATTTTGTTGATATGTGATATAAATTATCTTCATATCAGCAAGTGATTAAATTTTCTACAAATCAAAGGGCTGGGATGTTTAAGGGTTTTTTAAAAGGACTCTTTCATAGGAATACTACAGGGAAATAATAATGCTTTAATTTGTAAAAAATAAAAAAATCAATTTAAGATCTAAAGCATCATTTGATTATAGCAAATCCCTAGGGGATTGAAGTTTAAACCAATCAAGGGACATGGATGTATAGTGGTTCTGAAAGGTGTATACTCTTTTTACATAGGTATAGTATGGGAAACTGAAAGTTTCCATTTTCTCAGCAAATAACTTTTTATTCGGTAAGAGTGTGATTGGGGGTACTTAAAAAAAATAGTATTGAAACTATAGATAGTAGTATACAGTAGAGCGTCATGAGGCTGTCATGGGCCTCTTTTTTTTTTTTATCAATTAGCATCTCCTGTTTGGTCAGAAGATTAAGGTTCAAGGTCAGAAATAGGTACAAAAAATTTTTGTTAACAGTTTGATAGAATTTAAAATGATGTGCCACAAATGTTCAAATTTAAATAACATGCCACAAATGTTCACCATAATGAGACAGCGTTCAATAATAGGTCTCTACTGGCAGGCTTGACATTGTAGCCCTTGGGAATCCAGTAGTGAACAATAATATGAAATTATGCAATTCATGTTACCTCTGACAGTTTGTGGTCTTTAAACACAAATTTTATATTACTGCATATAATTATACCATCACTTCAAATTTGTGGTACAAACTTTTATTCATATCTGTGATATACATTAATATACAGGTCTAGGAAATCCAGCAAATGACAAATTATTTTTTTCCCTTTTTTTTTCTACAATATAAATTTGTTTAAATGAGGAATGATATCATATAGTAAATCAGAAAAAATGAATTTGTAAATTGAGATAAAATTTGATTATTTAAATATTTTGCAAAATTATTGTTTGAGAATTACTTTTTTTATTTTGACCTCATATTTGTTGAACAACACATTTTTTGAGCCATCATTATCTATCTATTGACAAATTATAAGTTATTTTTATGATTTCTTAGAGCTGTTACAACGACTATGTTTAATGAATGTCACACGCCAGAGGTTGCAAGCTCGATACATGAATATGTAAGTATTATAAATGATTTATTCATTATTTAAAAACAAAATCCCACTATTATAGAATAAATCAACAGAGTTTAAGAATATAATTATATTTACTGTTATTAATTTTTTGTTACAGAGCTTAAGAATGTTTTCCATGTCTTTATAAAGTTCAAGACTGAAAAACATCTTGTATCAAGGCTCACTTACTATCCTGTAGAAATCATATAGGTCTATTACACAGTTGCGCCATTTTTTTGCCACGATAGCACGATTCTGGCACTCGAAAAATGTCGTATGTAATTTGATTTGAAATAATTTTCAAAATACATGAATATATAAGTATTATAAATGATTTATTCATTTTTTTAAAAAAAAATCCCACTATTATAGAATAAATCAACAGAGTTTAAGAATATAATTGTATTTACTGTTATTGATTTTTTGTTACAGTGCTTTAGAATGTTTTCCATGTCTTTATAAAGTTAAAGACTGAAAAACATCTTGTATCAAGGCTCACTTACTATCCTGTAGAAATCATATAGGTCTATTACACAGTTGCGCCATTTTTTTGCTATGATAGCATGATTCCGGCACTCGAAAAATGTTGTATGTAATTTGATTTGAAATAATTTTCAAAATGGTTCATAGGGGCTGTGATTTCTTGCTGCAGATGAGTAAATCAAAGTTGGTATAGCATATACTACAATAAGACAACACTGGTGTTAAAAGAGTGACTAGTATAGAATTTTAACAGATGCATGTATTTATGAGCATTTGAGGCCTTCTATTTTTTAAAAAATCCTAGGGTGTCAGTGCACTGTTCTTAAAAAAAACTCAGCTGGCCAAGGTACCAGCCATTGTGCATTTTTATGTGTGGTTACATTCCTGAAAAAAATACTTTGAAAAAAGACTATGTGTGGAAATTTCTTTAATGTGGTAATACTAGATTTTATTTTATACAGAACAAAGAACTCTGTTCAACAAAACTGGATGTCATGTGTTGTCCTTAATGAAAATGGTGTTGAATCCATTTTAAAAAAACAACAGAACATGTTGTTTCATTTGTTATATATTCGAACATGTTGTTTCATTTGTTATATATTTGGACATTTTTGTTTCTGCCATAAGAAGAAGATACTCATGGTATGTTTATTAGGGATACAAGATATTTTATTATGACTTTACTTTTGGTGCATCTGGAAATGTAACATGTTCTCACAGTGTATTGTATTCCATGTTTTATTTATATTTGTATATCATAAAACAGAAAAAAAACACATTATGTTATACTTTCTATCATACCAGTTTTATAATAGATCTTATACAAACAAACCTGTCTTAAGCAGCCAGTCAAGGAAAGGCGCAGAATTGGCATTTTAAGACAGATTGTTGGTCAATACAGGTTGATTTGCTCCGAAAGCAAAGTGGAAATAGCAAATATGGCTGTTTAAGATGAGTGGCTGCTTAGTCAGGTTTGACCGTATTTTGTCAGGCTGCTGATATTAATACAAAATTTCAGAGTTCCGCCGTCAAATCTTCCCAAAAGAATATTAACTCCATAGATACGCGTTTTCCCGCACCAATCACTGAAGGCCTTTGAAAACAGTGCAGGAAGAGATTAGATTGCTCGTAAGACTAAACAAAAAACTTTTTTGAGATTAAACTATGGAAACTTTTTTAAAGATTAAAACTATGGAAACTTTTAAACCGCAGTGATTGTCTAGGAGTAGAGTGTCCCTGCATGTGGAAGGTTTTGGATCAACCCCAAGGCAGGTCATACCAAAAACTTAAAAAATGATACTACCTTTATTGGTGCTCAGAGGTGTCAGTATAATGTGACTGGATGGGGTATCATGCCATGGGTTTGCGGCATGATACTTTAATGTGGCAGTGCTTAGAGTACTGTCTCAAGTAGGTACCGCCACGATGTTGCTAAAAATTATTGAAAGCGACACTAAACACCATACAACAACTTATGGAAACCTTGGTAACTAAGCTATATATATTGTTTGTCATCATGTGAATGTATTGTCAAATTTTGTAGCTACAACCTAATGAGTCGCACCTAAGGCACATTCAGTAAGTCGGACGCTTGGTTGAGTGCCTGCTATGAATATCATTGATAAGTTGAACGTTTGCGAGGGCCCGCTCATAATTTAAGACGGCATCAAAAAACTAATATTTCAACAACTTGTAACCGATGAGTTGGCAGATGACATTGACATTATGTAGTATGACCCCATGCTTTGTTTCTTCATCATTCAATGATACACCTGTCATATCTGTCACCACGTGCCATATGCACGCTCTTGCAAGCACTCATGTGGGTGCCAGAACCAACGCACTCAGGATCTCTCTGAGCGCTTGCATTATTGAAAGTTTCTCAGGTATCTCAACACTTGCAACTGGAGCAGGTCTTAAATATTTTAAAAGTTGCCAATACAACCCGAAAGAACACACACTTTGGTATTTTTATCACTAAATTTTGATTACAGTTAATAAAGGCAAGAGCGAACTTTTGCTATTAATATGTTAAGCATTCATAAAAGAGGAGTTCGAACAATTTATGATGTTATTTGATATTCACTCAAAACGTGGTGGTTATTTCAAGAATGGAAATATGGACAGAGTTATAGGCATTAGTTGATTAAAAAAAGGATAGAGTTATAGCCATTGATTAATTGAAACTGGACTGAGTTAAAGTCATTGATTGATTGAAAAATGGACAGAGTTTTAGCCATTGATTGATTGAAAAATGGACTGAGTTATAATCATTGATTGATTGATAAATGGACATAGTTATAACCATTGATTGATTGATAAATGGACAGAGTTATCACCATTGATTGATAAATGGAGACAGTTGTAGCCATTGGTTGATTGAAAAAATGGACAGAGTTATAGCCATTGATTGATTGATAAATGGACTGACTATAGCCATTGATTTATTGATAAATTGACTGAATTGTAGCTATTAATTGAAAAATGGACAAAGCCATAGCATGTGGTTGATTGAAAAATGGACAGTTATGGTCATTGATCGATTGAAAAATGGACAGTGTTATAGTCATTAATTGATTGAAAAATGGACTGATTAATAGTTATTGATTGATTGAAAAAAAGGTACAGAGTTATAGCCATTGAATGATTGAAAAATGCAAATTTTAGGTCGTATCAGAATATAGCCAAAGTTGGTCAGAGTTTGATGATTGAATTATGACATTGTGCCCTATCATCATCCTTTAACTGATTTATACAAAGTTGAGTAAAAAGTTTGTTAGACTTGTACAAAACACAAAGAGTTATACAAAGTTCACAAAGAGTTCTACAAAGTTCACCAAGAGATACACAAAGTTTACCAAGAATTTTACAAAGTTCACCAAGAGTTATACAAAGTTTACCAAAAGTCTTACAAAGTTAAACGAGAGTTATACAAAGTTTACCAAGAGTCATACAAAGTTCACCAGGAGTAATACAAAGTTCAAAAAGAATTGTATAAAGTTTACCAGGAGTTATACAAAGTTCACTAGATTTTATACAAAGTTCAATAAGAGTTGTATAAAGTTAAAAAAGAGTTGTTCAAAGTCGACCAAGAGTTGTACCAAGTTCAATAAGAGTTATACAAAGTTCAACAATAGTTGTACAAAGTCGACCAAGACTTATATAAAGTTCAATAAGAGTTGTATAAAGTTCACAAAGAGTTATACCAAGTTCAATAAGAGTTGTATAAAGTTCACCAAGAGTTGTAAAAAGTTCACTTAGAGTTGTATAAAGTTCAACAAGAGTTGTACAAAGTTCAACAGAGTTATACAAAGTTTAATAAGAGTTATACAAAGTTCAACAAGAGTTGTACAAAGTTCACCAAGAGTTATACAAAGTTCAATAAGAGTTGTATAAAGTTCACCAAGAGTTATACAAAGTTCAATAAGAGTTGTATAAAGTTCCACAAAAATTTATGAAATTCACTAAGAGTTATACAAAGTTCATTAAGAGTTGTATAAAGTTCAACAAGAGTTGTACAAAGTTCACCAAGAGTTATACAAACTTCAATAAGAGTTATACAAAGTTCAATAAGAGTTATACAAAGTTCAACAAGAGTTGTACAAAGTTGACCAAGAGTTATGCAAAGTTCAATAAGAGTTGTATAAAGTTCACCAAGAGTTATACAAAATTCAATAAGAGTTGTATAAAGTTCAACAAAAGTTTATGAAGTTCAATAAGAGTTATACAAAGTTCACTAAGAGTTGTATAAAGTTCAACAAGAGTTGTACAAAGTTGACCAAGAGTTATATAAAGTTCAATAAGAGTTGTACAAAGTTCAACAAGAGTTGTACAAAGTTCATCAAGAGTTATACAAAGTTCATCAAGAGTTATACAAAGTTCAATAAGAGTTGTATAAAGTTCAACAGAGTTGTATAAAGTTCACTAAGACTTCTACAAAGTTCACAAAGAGTTGTATAACGTTCAACAAGAGTTGTACAAAGTTGACCAAGAGTTAAACAAAGTTCAATAACAGTTATACAAAGTTCAACAGAAGAGTTGTACAAAGTTCAACAAGAGTTATACAAAGTTCAATAAGAGTTTTACAAAGTTCAACAAGAGTTGTACAATGTCGACCAAGAGTCAATAAGAGTTAAACAAAGTTTAACAAGAGCTATACAAAGTTCAATAAGAGTTGTATAAAGTTCACCAAGAGTTGCACAAAGTTCAATGAGAATTGTATAAAGTTCAACAAGAGTTTTTAATGTTCACTTAGAGTTGTACAAAGTTCATTACGAGTTGTATAAAGTTCAACAAGAGTTGTACAAAGTCGACCAAGAGTTACAAAATTCAACAAGAGTTATACACAGTTCAACAAGAGTTGTACAAAGTTCACCAAGATTTGTACAAAGTTCATTAAGAGTTGTATTAAGTTCAACGAGAGTTGTACAAAGTCGACCAAGAGTTGTACAAAATTCAATAGGAGTTATACAAAGTTCAACAAAAGTTGTACAAAGTTCATCAAGAGCTGTACATTGTTCACCAAGAGCTATACAAAGTTCAACAAGAGTTTTATACAAAGTTCACTAAGCGTTATACAAAGTTCACCAAGAGTTATACACAGTTCACTAAGAGTTATGCAAAGTTTACTAAGAGTTATACAAAGTTCAATAAGAGTTATACAAAGTTCACTAAGAGTTGAAAAAAGTTCAACAAGATTTGAACAAAGTTCAGTAAGAGTTATACAAAGTTCACTAAAATTTATACAAAGTTCACTTAGAGTTGTTCAAAGTTCACCAAGAGTTTTATACAAAGTTCACTAAGCATTATACAAAGGTCACCAAGAGTTATACACAGTTCACTAAGAGTTATACAAAGTTTACTAAGAGTTATACAAAGTTCAATAAGAGTTATAGAAAGTTCACTAAGAGTTAAAATAAGTTCAACAAGATTTGAAAAAAGTTCACTAAGAGTTATACAAAATTCACTAAAATTTATACAAAGTTCACTAAGAGTTGTACAATGTTTAATAATTATACAAAGGTACCTAAGAATTATACAAAGTTCACCAAGAGTTATACAAAGTTCACTAAAATTTATACAAAGTTCACTAAGAGTTGTACAAAGTTTACTAAGAGTTATACAAAGTTCACTAAGTGTTATACAAATATCAACAAGAGTTATACAAAGTTTAACAAGAGTTATACAAAGTTCACCAAGAGTTATGCAAAGTGTACTAAGAGTTAAACAAAGTTCACTAAAAGTTATACAAAATTCACTTAGAGTTGTATAAAGTTCTACAAGAGTTGTACAAAGTAAGTTGACCAAGAGTTATACGAGGTTCACTTAGAGTTGTACAAAGTTCACTAAGAGTTGTACAAAGTTCAACAAGAGTTGTATAAAAGTCAACCAAAAGTTATACAAAATTCAACAACAGGAGCTGTATAAAAGTCAACCTAGAGTTATACAAAGTTCAACAAGAGCTGTACAAAGTTCATTACGAATTTTATACAAAGTTCACCAAGAGTTATACACATTTCACTAAGAGCTATACAAAGTTTACTAAGAGTTATACAAAGTTCAATAAGAGTTATACAAAGTTCACTAAGAGTTAAAAAAAAGTCAACAAGATTTTAATAAGAGTTATACAAAGTGTACTAAAATTTATACAAAGTTCACTAAGAGTTGTACAAAGTTCACCAAGAGTTGTACAAAGTTTACTTAGAGTTATACAAAGTTCAATAAGAGTTATAAATAGTTCACCAAGATTTGTACAAAGTTCACTAAGCGTTATACAAACATCAACAATAGTTATACAAAGTTAACCAAGAGTTACACAAAGTGCACCAAGAGTTATACAAAGTGTACTAAGAGTTATACAAACTTCACTATAAGTTATACAAAGTTCACTAAGAGTTGTATAAAGTTCAACAAGAGTTGTACAAAGTAAGTTGACCAAGAGTTATATGAAGTTCACTTAGAGTAATACAAAGTTCACTAAGAGTTGTACAAAGTTCAACAAGAGTTGTATAAAAGTTGACCAAGAGTTATACGAAGTTCACTTAGAGTAATACAAAGTTCACTAAGAGTTGTACAAAGTTCAACAAGAGTTGTATTAAAGTCAACCAAGAGTTATACAAAGTTCAACAACAGGAGCTGTATAAAAGTCAACCAAGAGTTATACAAAGTTCAACAATAGCTGTACAAAGTTCACTAAGAGTTGTACAAAGTTCAACAAGAATTATATAAAGTTTACCAAGAGTTTTATACAAAGTTCAGTAAGCGTTATACAAAGTTCACCAAGAGTTAAACACATTTCACTAAGAGTTATACAAAGTTTACTAAGAGTTATACAAAGTTCAATAAGAGTTATACAAAGTTCACTACGAGTTAAAAAAAGTTCAGCAAGATTTGAACAAAGTTCACTAAGAGTTATACAAACTTCACTAAAAGTTATACAATGTTCACTAAGAGTTGTACAAAGTTCACCAAGAGTTGTACAAAGTTTACTATGAGTTATACAAAGTTCAACAAAAGTTAAACAAAGTTCACTAAATGTTATACAAAGTTCACTAAGAGTTATACAAAGTTCAATAAGAGTTGTACAAAATTTACCAAGAGTTATACAAAATTCAATAAGAGTTATAAAAAGTTCAATAAGATTTGTACAAAGTTCACTAAGCGTTATACAAATATCACCAAGAGTTATACAAAGTTTACCAAGAGTTACACAAAGTTCACTAAGAGTTTTACAATTTCACCATGAGTTATACAAAGTGCACCAAGAGTTATACAAAGTTCACTAAGAGTTAAACGAAGTTCATCAAGAGTTTTACAAAGTTCAATAAGAGTTTAACAAAGTTCAATAAGAGTTTAACAAAGTTCACTAAGAGTTGTACAAAGTTCACTAAGAGTTATACAAAGTGTACTAGGAGTTATACAAAGTTCACTAAAAGTTATACAAAGTTCACTAAGAGTTGTATAAAGTTCAATAGAGTTGTACAATGTAACTTGACCAAGAGTTATACGAAGTTCACTTAGAGTTATACAAAGTTTAATAAGAATTGTATAAAGTTCAACAAGAGTTATACAAAGTTCAACAAGAGTTATACAAAGTTCACCAAGAGCTGTACAAAGTTCACTAAGAGTTGTACAAAATTCAACAAGAATTATATAAAGTTTACCAAGAGTTATACAAAGTTCACCAAGAGTTTTACACAGTTCAATAAGAGTAATACAAAGTCTACTTAGAGTTATACAAAGTTCACCAAGAGTTTTACAAAGTTCATCAAGAGTTATACAAAGTTTAATTAGAGTTTTAAAAAGTTCAACAAGAGTTGTACAGAGTTCACCAAGAGTTGTACAAAATTCAGCAAGAGTTATACAAAGTTCAATTAAAGTTAAACAAAGTTCAACAAGAGCTATACAAAGCTCAATAAGAGTTGTATAAAGTTCACCAAGAGTTATACAAAGTTCAATAAGAGTTGCATAAAGTTCAACAAGAGTTGTATAAAGTTCACTTAGAGTTGTGCAAAGTTCACTCAGAGTTGTATAAAGTCCAACAAGAGTTGTACAAAGTCGACCAAGAGTTATACAAAGTTCAATAAGAGTTAAACAAAGTTCAACAAGATCTATACAAAGTTCAATAAGATTTGTATAAAGTTCACTAAGAGTTATACAAAGTGCAATGAAAGTTGCATAAAGTTCAACAAGAGTTGTATAAAGTTCACTTAGAGTTGTACAAAGCTCACTAAGAGTTGTATAAAGTTCAACAAGAGTTTTGTACAAAGTCGACCAAGAGTTATACAAAGTTCAATTAGAGTTGTATAAAGTTCAACAAGAGTTGTACAAAGTTCAATAAGAGTTAAACAAAATTCAACAAGAGCTATACAAAGTTCAATAAGAGTTGTATAAAGTTCACCAAAAGTTATACAAAGTTCAATGAGAGTTCCATAGAGTTCAACAAGAGTTGTTTAAAGTTCGCTTAGAGTTGTACAAAGTTCAATTAGAGTTATACAAAGTTCAACAAGAGTTGTACAAAGTTCACCAAGAGTTGTACAAAGTTCAACAAGAGTTATACAAAGTTCACCAAGAGTTATACAAAGTACACTTAGAGTTAAACAAAGTTCACTTAGAGTTATACAAAGTTCACCAAGAGTTTTACAAAGATCAATAAGAGTTAAAAAAACGTTTTTAAAAGTTGTACAAAGTTCACTTACAGTTATACGAAGTTCACTTAGAGTTATACACAGTTCACTAAAAGTTATACAAAGTTCACTAATAGTTGTATAAAGTTCAACAAGAGTTGTACAAAGTAAGTTGACCAAGAGTTATACGAAGTTCACTTAGAGTTATACAAAGTTCACTAAGAGTTGTATACAGTTCAACAAGAGTTGTACAAAGTTCAATAAGAGTTTTACAAAGTTCAATAAGAGTTGTATAAAAATCAACCAAGAGTTATACAAAGTTCACCAAGAGCTGTACAAAGTTCACTATGAGTTGCACAAATGTCAACAAGAATTATATAAAGTTTACCAAGAGATACAAAGTTTACCAGAGTAATACAAAGTTCACCAAGACTTATACAGTTCAATAAGAGTAATACAATGTCTACTAAGAGTTATACAAAGTTCACCAAGAGTTGTACAAAGTTCACCAAGAGTTATACAAAGTTCAATTAGAGTTGTATAAAGTTCAACAAGAGTTGTACAAAGTTCACCAAGAGTTGTATAAAGTTCAACAAGAGTTAAACAAAGTTCAGCAAGAGTTGTATAAAAGTCATTCAAGAGTTATACGTTCACCAAGAGCTGAACAAAGTTCACCAAGAGTTGTAAAAAGTTCAACAAGAGTTATACAAAGTTCATTAAAAGTTGTACAAAGTTTAACAAATTATATATATAAAATTTACTAAGAGTTATACAAAGTTCACCAAGAGTTATACAAAGTTTACCAAGTCACCAAGAGTTATACAAAGTTTATCAAGAGCTATACAAAGTTCACCAGGAGTTATACAATGTTCATCAAGAGTTATACAAAGTTCAATGAGATTTATACAAAGTTTACTAAAAGTTATACAAAGTTCAATAAGAATTGTACAAAGTTCACTAAGGGTTATAAAAAGTTATAAAATGTTGTACAAAGTCTACTAAGAGTTATACAAAGTTCAATAAGAGTTGTACAAAGTTAACTAAGAGTACGAAAAGTATAAAAAGTTGTACAAAGTTCACTAAGAGTTATACCAAGAGTTATACAAAGTTCAACAAGAGTTGTAAAAGTTTACTAAGAATTAAACAAAGTTCACCTAGAGTTATACAATGTTCAACATGAGTAATACAAAGTTCGCTACGAGTTGTACAAAGTTTAATAAGAGTTATACAAAGTTCACCAAGAGTTTTACAAAGTTTACTAAGATCTATTCAAAGTTATAACACGTTCACTAAGATTTGTACAATGGTAAGTAAGAGTTGTAAAGCATCCACTAAGATTTATACAAAGGTAAGTTAGAGTTGTTAAACGTTCAGCAAGATTGATACAAAAGGTTGTTATAAGTTATAAAACGTTCAACAAGAGTTATACAAAGTTCAACAAGAGCTATACAAAGTTCACCAAGAGTAATACAAAGTTCACCAAGAGTTGTACAAAGTTCACCAAGAGTTGTACAAAGCTTACCAAGAGGTGTACAAAACTCACTAAGAGTTCTACAAAGTTCACTAGGAGTTGTACAAACTTTCCCAATAGTTATACAAAGTTCGCCAAGAGCTGTCAATGTTCACTAAGATCTGTACAAAGTTAAGTAAGAGTTATAACACGTTCACATAAGATTTGTACAAAAGTAAGTTATAGTTGTGAAACGTTCACTTAGATTTATACAAAGGTAAGTAAGAGTTGTAAAACGTTCGCTTAGATTGATACAAAAGATTGTTAAAAGTTATAAAATGTTCACTAAGATTTATACTAAGGTAAATAAGATTTGTAAAATGTTCACTTAGATTTATGCAAAGGTAAGTAAGAGTTGTAAAACGTTCAGTAAGATTTATACAAAGGTAAGCAAGAGTTGTAAAACGTTCACTTAGATTTATACAAAGGTAAGCAAGAGTTGTAAAACGTTCACTTAGATTTATACAAAGGTAAGCAAGAGTTGTAAAACGTTCACTAAGATTTATACAAAGGTAAGTAAGAGTTGTAAAACGTTCACTAAGATTTATACAAAGGTAAGTAAGAGTTGTAAAACGTTCACTTAGATTTATACAAAGGTAAGTAAGAGTTGTAAAACGTTCAGTAAGATTGATACAAACTATCGTTAAGCGTTGTAAAACGTTCACTTAGATTTATACAAAAGTAAGTAAGAGTTGTAAAACGTTCACTAAGATTTATACAAGGGTAAGTAAGAGTTGTAAAAAGTTCACTAAGATTTATACAAAGATAAGTAAGAGTTGTGAAACGTTCACTTAGATTTATACAAAGGTAAGTAAGAGTTGTAAAATGTTCGCTTAGATTGATACAAAAGATTGTTAAAAGTTATAAAATGTTCACTAAGATTTATACTAAGGTAAATAAGATTTGTAAAATGTTCACTTAGATTTATGCAAAGGTAAGTAAGAGTTGTAAAACGTTCACTAAGATTTATACAAAGGTAAGTAAGAGTTGTAAAACGTTCACTTAAATTTATACAAAGGTAAGTAAGAGTTGTAAAACGTTCACTAAGATTGATACAAAGGTAAGTAAAAGTTGTAAAACGTTCACTAAGATTGAGACAAAGGTAAGTAAGAGTTGTAAAACGTTCACTTAGATTTATACAAAGGTAAGTAAGAGTTGTAAAATGTTCACTTAGATTGATACAAAGGTAAGTAAGAGTTGTAAAACGTTCACTAAGATTTATACAAAGGTAAGTAAGAGTTGTATAACGTTCAGTAAGATTGATAGAAAAGATCGTTAAGCGTTGTAAAACGTTCACTTAGATCTATACAAAAGTAAGTAAGAGTTGTAAAACGTTCACTGAGATTTATACAAAGGTAAGTAAGAGTTGTAAAACGTTCACTAAGATTTATACAAAGGTAAGTAAGAGTTGTGAAACGTTCACTTAGATTTATACAAAGGTAAGTAAGAGTTGTAAAATTTTCAGTAAGATTGATACAAAAGATCGTTAAGCGTTGTAAAACGTTCACTTAGATTTATACAAAAGTAAGTAAGAGTTGTAAAACGTTCACTAAGATTGATACAAAGGTAAGTAAGAGTTGTGAAACGTTCACTAAGATTTATACAAAGGTAAATAAGATTTGTAAAACGTTCACTAAGATTTGTACAAAGGTAAGTAAAAGGTGTAGAACGTTCACTAAAATTTGTACAAAGGTAAGTATAAGTTGTAAAACGTTCACTAAGATTTATAGAAAAGTAAGTAAGAGTTGTAAAACGTTCACGAAGATTTATACAAAGGTAAATAAGATTTGTAGAACGTTCACTAAGATTTATACAAAGGTAAGTAAGAGTTGTAAAACGTTCATTAAGATTTATACAAAGGTAAGTAAGAGTTGTAAAACGTTCACTAAGATTGATACAAAGGTAAGTAAGAGTTGTAAAACGTTCACTTAGATGTATACAAAGATACGTAAGAGTTGTAAAACGTTCAGTAAGATTGATAGAAAAGATTGTTAAGAGTTATAAAATGTTCACAAAGATTTATACAAAGGTAAGTGTTGTAAAACTTTCACTAAGATTTATGCAAAGGTAAGTAACAGTTGTAAAACGTTAATTAAGAGTTATACAAAGGTAAGTAAGACTTGTAAATTGTTCACTAAGATTAATACAAAGGTTTATAAAACGTTATAAAACCAAGAGTTATATAATTCACTTATAGTTATACAAACTTCAACAAGTGTTATACAAAATTCGCTAAGAGTTTATCAAGTTCCCCAAGAATTATGCATAGGCCTCGAAGAGATGTACAAAGCTCACGAGGAGTTATGCAACGGGTACCAAAATTGATACAAAGTCGTTCAAGAGTCATACAAAGTTTTTTTATTTAGTTTTTAAGTTACATCTTGGTTAACACTTTCAAATAAAATTTTCTTTTCTTTTTAGAACATTAGTATCTATCTCACTATGCTGTACGACATATCGCAACTGTTTCAGACCCGAAGACCTAAGGCTACCTATTCTTCATGTAACACTGTATGTACTTCATGTACACTACTTACATTGTACTATTCGTCTATCGGCACACGATGGCATAAAATGACGCTTAATATTAAACATTGTTCTAATAATATTTCCTTTAGCTGTTAAGAGTCGAAAATTATGAGAATATATCATACGTAGGTTATCCAAATGGGACAGAAAACAATGTCAGTTATAGGGACTCTCGATGATGGCCATCATCACAAAAATATCCTATCTTTTTAATGAGTGTTTATCGCCCAATATATGAGGAAATTGACATTCTAAGGTACATACTGAAATTATGTACCAGAAATTACAACTGTTTATCTTCCCACATATTGCTTGTTCAAACAATACACTTTAAATATATTTTTACCCTGACGCAGTGTCATAGGGAGCAAAACGTCATAAAAATAATGTTGACGTCAGTACTCTGACGTAACGTCTATCTTTTTAAAGATGTTTTCGTTGGCGTAAGAATAAAAAGTAGGTAGGCTATGATTTTGAGTCAGTGTGGATAAGGATCTGATTGGCACAAACGAGGTCACTGACCCCGACTATTTAAAACACATATACGATATATTTTTTGGACAAATTCAGTATAAAGTTGATATTTGCAACATCTTTTCGTTCAAAAAAAAAAAACGCGATTCCAGCCTGCATACAATAATTATCCAGTCTACGTATCTTGACTGTCACTTCTCCAAACCGGAAGTAGAGTGAACTAGTCCGAGGAGTTTTGGCTCTTCCGTCGTCATCCGGAATGATTCCCCTCTCGTAAAGATTTTCCACATAAGTAAGGCACCAGCTATTTCCGGTTTGATATACGATTCCGGACAATACGAGGTGTGCAAGCTGAACATATTTTTATACGCACATAACTTGCTTTGCCTGTTGACGCTGACTAGAGCTGGCTTATATTTTTTATTCGTTTTATCAATATACTGCTCCACAGATGATGTCCGTTAATTTATACTGGTCATACCTAATACTTGTATTGAAAATAATAATATTGTGAGTGACGCTCAATTTGGATTTAGACGTGGAAGGTCAACAGTTGACGCAATATTTGAACTTAATTCCATTATACAAAAAGTATTATTAAAGAATGACCGATTAGCTTGTGCATTTGTAGACCTAAAGAAAGCTTTTGATAGTATTTATCGAAATGGTTTATGGTTTAAACTTAATCGATTGGGTGTTAAAGGGGAACGCAACCCTGTGTATAAAACAGGATAATATGAATAGCTATGAGTTCAGCTTTCTAATAATAGTATTATTATGCATAAATTCGAGTCCATAAAGATATATCAGCTCGTTTTGTAACGGTCATTTTCGCACATCGACTTTATGGTGGAAGTCGCCATATTGGATACCTGCGTGACGTCATAACTGCACTTCCGGTTTAAAACATAATTGATTTATACGCTACAGCAGATGTAGAAACGTGCAATTATAGTCACCGGCAAAAGTACTCGCAAGACTAATAAAATGGATTTTAGTAACGGAGAAGGACTTTTTGCCTACAACTTTGAACCAGAATTTTCAGAAGCAGAGTTAAATGAATTAGAAGACGAGAGAAATAGTGAGACGGCACAGTTGTTCACACACGTGAAAGATTTTTGCAGCTGCAAAAACAGTGTAATGATGCTTTCGTCTGACGAAAATACGTGCTGCAGATGCAATTTCACACTATTGGAAATTCACAAGATTTAGAATGTATCACAGAAATAATACAGAGATGTCACAGCAATGTCTTATGAAGTTTTCACCCAAAAAGATGATAACTGTTAAACAGTCACACCGATCATGAACCAGAGATCAAACCCGAAACCCATCAATCACAACTCTGACATCTTATCATGTAGCCTGACATTGATGATTGAATTTTTCAAAATAGTAAAATTACCCTTAGCTTGATAAAAAAAAGTAATTATTGCCGTCAGTGTTGATGTAGATCAAGACGAGCCTGCACATTCATGCTGTACTATCAGGGTTTATACTGTTTGCTACTCAGTCAATACATTATCAAAAAAAAAACACTAATTAGACCAAGAATGGAATTAAGGGAAAATGTTTTGTTACATATATTTACCTGTCTAAGAGAGAATAAGAAATAATATTATATCTCTTTTCTTATCGTGTTTAGCTGGTGCGGCCATTGTTGCGTACTGAGAAATGGCTGATAAAATTTTGATTTCATATCCTTTTTAGTAAATTTAGATGAAGCATGAATGAGTTGGGTTTTTTTTGTGTTGTTTTACATAACTGGCACTGTCTTTTGGTTATTCAAATGGTGTTACTACCCAATTTGATATATGATGATTATCTATTCTACCAGTTCTCTGAACATATATGAATGTGTCTCCTTATAGGGAGTGTCATATGGAATATAATGTCTACAGGCATATTGCACAAAGTGTATGTTACTGTCCAGCTACTGGCACCCTGCTGAGCTTTCATAATTCACCAACACCACATTCACACCATGTGGTAATGAGAAATACCCTGCCACATTGTGCATATTGTACCCTAATAAGCGTGATCACCCCAGGTTTAATGACCCCAGGGTTTATGACAGGATGTTATATCACACAGTATTATGCCTTATTACTAATTTAAACATTTTCAGTTAATTAGGGTTTCAATATTAATGCAAACTTACAAGTAAAAAAATTAAGTTATATGATTTTATGAATATTTTTCATAAATTGTATACCAGAACACTATTTTAACAGTAAAAAAAACTTTTCATGTATTAATGAATAAATAAAGGAACAAAGGTTTTACTTTATCTTTTTTCATTGCGAAGTTGAGGTAGTTCAAATGTCTATTCAAGAATAATGACCTAGTTGACTGTGAAAAAGCCATATATCAATAAACTAAATTGCATATTGATTATAAAATTAATAAAATGAGTTTATGAACAATTAATGGTTGACTGAATATTTAGCATCATTTTTTGTCATCGAGGGTTTACTGTTCAGATGTTCAGTTAACCTAACCACTGTTTCCTGCAAAGGTTAACCAGTACTCGAGCACACCCAACAACCGCAAGTAACTGATAATTTTACCACTCGAATCAGCCGTGAGAGACAAATGATTTTAAGACACAATGTTGTATGTCAGTCATCACAGAGACTGTCGCCGGGTTGGGATTCGAACTCGAAACACCAGGATTGATAGTTAGACACGTAACTGACTGAGCTAATCGGGCCTGTCACAATTAATTGGCCTTAATCTGATTTTAATAATAACTTTTAGATACCATGTCGTTTTCACACCTTATGTTTTGGCATTAACCTCTTGTTTTTATTGTTAATTGGATTATCACACCTGTTCAAACAGACTGCAATTATAATATTGTGAAAGTTTGCTATATCAATTTCGCAATATTTTGGAAGAGTATATAAAATTACAAATTAAATTTCAGAAATCAGCTGAGCTATATGTTATTAGCACATTTTTAAGAGCTTCCCACTGGATAATATACACTAAGTTTATATGTATGTCGCATATGGTCATCTTCGTACTGAAATCATCAGAAATTGTATCCTTGGGTAGTAGTACGCCAAGGCATTGGAACGCTTCATTCTACAATCTTAAGTCCTACCCCAAAGTATAAAGGTGTTTTGCGCGTGATGTCACCAGAAGCTTGACACTGAGGCAATGTGAAATCACATATTAGGAAAACTAAAAACAACGCTGCCCACAAAACATATCGCATTACTCCACTCACTTATTCCGCTGAAGAAAACAATATTTATGGTTAAGTCCTTCAATTCAGAATAGTTTTCGCGTTTAATTGTCTTCCTTCGATGTTCACTAATGTACTGTTTATCTATCTATCAATTGTTTACGTGAATTAGTGTATATACAAAAGAGTATCAGTAGAGAGCAGTCACTAACGACACAATACAATTTGCGCGATAACTAGAACGGAAGTGCAGTTATGACGTCACCGAATACCTCCATCACAAAAGAGCTACAAAATGGCGGCGCCCATAGCATTTAGGAAACGCTTGAAATCATGATATTTAATGTCATTTTTCTCATTTGATAAATTTCGTACAATTAAAATTTGTTGATTTTTGTGTTATTTACATGTCTATTTAACGATAAATAGCCATTTATATTCTGACGTGCGGTACCCTTTAATGCTAAAATGTTACGAATTATTCGTCACATGTACTCCAATGTGAAAGCATGTGTTAAGGGATGTAACTCCTTTTCCGAGTTTTTTGAATGTGCTATCGGTTTAAAGCAAGGGGAAGTATTATCTCCTCTGTTGTTTTCATTATTTTTGGAAGATCTAGAGCTATACTTGTGCGAATATCCAAACTGTGGCATGAACTTGGATGACATTACATTTATCTTAATGTTTTTTGCTGATGATATGGTGATATTAGGTAAAAACCCGACTGATCTGCAAAAAAGTATTAATCTTTTACATAAATATTGTGAAACTTGGGGGTTAAAGGTGAATACTGCTAAAACCAAGATTGTTGTATTTCGAAAAAGGGGTCCTTTAAAAAGCGATGAAAATTGGACTTTTAATAATCAACCTTTAGAAGTAGTGAATGATTTCAATTATCTGGGCACTGTTTTCAATTATACCGGTTACTATTCTCTTAATCAGGAAGCATTGGCTAGAAAGGGTCTTAAAGCATTAAACATTTTACTGGCAAATACTTGTAAATATACATTGAAACCTAAAACTGTCTGTCAATTATTTGATGCCTTTGTTGGCTCAACTCTTAATTATTCTTGCGAAATATGGGGATTTTCCAAATCAAAAGAAATCGAAAGAATTCATCTGAAATTTTGTAAATATTTATTAAATGTTAAAACCGCGACAAGTAATATGGGTGTATATGGAGAGTTAGGTAGATACCCATTGTATATAGATAGATATGTTCGTATGATTAAATACTGGACTAAAATTGTTAAATCTGATAACATTATAGTTAAATATTTATATAATTCATTATTTATTGATTGTAATAAAGGTGGTAAGAATTGGGTAAAAAAACATCAAAAATCTACTGGATGATTATGGATTTTCGTATATATGGTCAAGTACTGGTGATGCAAATTTGTTAAACTTCCATATTGTTTTTAAAGAGAGAGTACTAGATAATTTTAAACAAAAATGGTTTAATGAAATCGAAAACGGTCGTTCACTATGTACTTATAAAATGTTAAAAACTACTTTAGAATTCGAAACTTATTTAGATATGCTTCCAAGAAAATTAAGAATTCCTATGTCAAGATTAAGATTATCTTCACATCAGTTGAAAGTTGAACCCGGTCGTTATGCACAGAACAGAATTGAACGTAACTTGCGTTATTGTACTCTATGTAACTTTAACGACATAGAAGATGAAATCCATTTTGTGTTAATATGTCCTAGTTATCAGGATATCCGTAAAAACTTTATTAAATCATATTATTATAAACGGCCAAGTATGATAAAATTAATTGAGTTAATGCAAAGTAAGAAGTATTCAGTCTTGTTAAATTTGTGTAAGTTTATTGATCAAGCTTTTAGTACTCGTAATTCCTTGTACAACCAATATACATAATAAATACATCTATCTTTTTGTGTTGATCTACTCAAGTATTTATTTGACAAAGTATTTAAATGTTTAATTTATATTTGTCCAACCTCAAAAACTATTAAAATATATGTATTAAACGAAATTTTCTAATTTAAAAGAATCTAACATAATATTGATCTATTATCTATGTGTCATGTGTTACATTTATTCTCTGAATTTGTGTGTAATGAGAAACATTATATGTTTAAATCACTGAATAAAGAATTTGAATCTTGAATCCTATTACGGCGAGTCTAGCACTTTTTCAACCATGCAAATGATGGCTTCAATTTAATAAACAGTAATTAAGTTACTAAAGTGTGCTGAATAATAAACAGTTGTCGGTACGAAATGTAAACAAATGCCGACTCTAACGGAAGTTGGAACTTTGCCCGTGTCTTGGATATTGTTATTATATGCTTATTCGCGGCATTATGTATGCAAGGGATATATACACATGATTTAATCTGTTTTGTTTGAAAAGACAAACATCCACAGAAGAGCAATCTTTTGATATACGATATCGTATGTCTTTCAGGTCCTTGTGAAATAATGATGGTATTTTTGCACGTATGTTTGTCTCTAAAATGAACCGGGTCCTCTGTGGCTATGGGTAAGTGGTCTAAGGCGCAATGTCAGGACCACTTACCTGTCACCGCTGAGGTCGTAGGTTCGAATTCTTCTTGGATACTTACTACAGGATGATGGTTCTACTCCGGTTCATAACACGATCTTCCATAACTAATAAA
The DNA here is from genome assembly GCA_029582155.1 of Panopea generosa. Lineage (NCBI taxonomy): Eukaryota > Metazoa > Mollusca > Bivalvia > Adapedonta > Hiatellidae > Panopea > Panopea generosa. Next base: position 15,242,456 of record CM055903.1, on the reverse strand, counting down.
ACTGACTCGCCATATATAACGTGGCATGTGTTGCAAATGGCGTTAAACACCTTCCCAAAAAATTTTCACAAGACTGTTTATAAATATAAATGAACAATTTCATATCTACAAGGTGGATGCCCTATGTAAGTAACCATTTCAACGAGAAAGGAGACGGTCCACGAAATCAAGTGAAAAAAACAACATATAGGGAACTGATCTTCAAATCACCATTAAACTTGTTAGAATTTTATTTTAGATATGTATATCTCTATAAACACGTTAGTCGTGTTGATAAAAAAAACTGTACGACTTAATTGAACAGTTGAGCATATAGATTTAATATCCCGTGATATGTAGCAGGCTTACATGTGTGATACATGTTTACATTATTTCCCTTTTTCGAGACAGTCATCAACAATGGAGAGTATGATTACGTGTATGATTTGCTCAAAAAAGTTTGCAAGCAGGAAGACCCTACATCGTCACCACGCAATTTTGATTGGCCAACTGAAATCATATATTTATTTCTCATTTTTTCATCTGAAAATATTAAAACAAGAGTGAGATAATTAAGTAATCAAGTAATATGAATAGAGAATGTTAAAATTAGGGACACCATTTAGGTGTTGTTTCTCATTCAAACAATAACTAGCATTTGTCAGTCTTAAAATAGTCAAATGAAGAATAGACCCATGGCCATACATACCTAAATGAATGTCTTAATGAATCGGCTGTTTAAGTATGGTTACTACGGGATGAACAGAATGCAAAACGCTGATCTAATTATTAATCCAACGCACACACGATCTCACAGATGGACTTACATAAATAGGGAAAACTATTTCCTAAATGCATCGCCTTTCCTTCAAGCGAGACCAAATTTAGATCAATTTAAGTCGCAACAGGGCGCATGCCTATTTTCATGGATAATAGAAGTAGCACCTTAGGCGTGGCTATGTTTTATGGGCATACAGTGTTGTAGATAACAGAAAGAGTTTAGACGTCTAGCTCTATGTTTATTCAATATCATTTTTTTCTCATCTTTTGTTTTATATATTGAATCAGTAGATTATTTATACAAGTAATGGTTTATTCATTTTATTTATATTTCTGTATTGTCCAGATATCTTTAAAACTGTTATTTTAAGAGTATTTAATCCCTTTTAAAAATAATGGTTTTATCCGTCAGTGGGCCAATTAATAAGAGAGAAGTTCTTATATAGTTCCTTGGACTGGCTTATCTTATTTATAAGAAATCCGTTAATACACAGGTCGGCATCTTCCGTTTTATTCGTCAATGTTTTAGTATAGCCCGATCCTAGCCAATGAGTGACTTTATCGTCAACAAAATAAAGAATTTTACCCTACAGAGACACGATACATATTAATTATTGAACAGAATTTCCATAGTATATGATGTTTGATATTTATGTGCAGTTTTACTGCTAAGATCGAAAAAACATCGGCGATAATAATTTTATTAACAAGACATCGTTAGCAACTTTATATACAACATACCATCAGTAATTATCAATATAAGAATATCAATACACTACAGTATGCCGTCAAACCCTCAACAATATTTTATTATTATTGTTGGTAGTGTTGTTTTGCTGCACTGGTATCATTTACTTAAATGAACCATTTTTAGTTCATTAGTATCATTTGCTTAACAGTCTTGCGAAACTCTATATTGAATGCCAATGCTACTAATAACAATATATGTCATTCCATATAACCATTATACATGGTGTATACTGTTAATGGTAAGCCATATAGCTCTGTACGTAAGTGCATTGGTATTTATATACATTAAGTTATATATTTTAGTGTACACAAAATATAAAACTTTCCTAAAGTGTACATGTATTTAAATTTGTAATATATATGTAGGTAATAAGTGATTTGCCTTCTAAAATGTATGTGTCCTCAGCCAGAACTCCTACGGATGCCTAATGTTGGTTTGTCGACTAAAATAAAACGCACAATCTGATTGGCTAAAAGCTCAATCCGATTTCGAGTTCTAGTTTGAGATATGTTGTCAATAGCTGACATGTGGAAAGATCCCGATATATAATAGATTAAGTTAAGCAAGTAGCCAATTAATTTTCTTCAAGCGGCTGTCGAGCAGGACGGACGTCTCCTGGGCAAGCTCCAGCCTTCTAAGTGGGTCACAGTCCCTCCACGTTTACATGGAGGGATTTTTAACCTATCATCGTTTTTATGTTTTTAACGTGGTGTTAAAAAGGGTCGTTTTGAATAATCTACAAGAATTAGCATGCTACAAAAGTACTACAGCTACTCCAAGAAACATCTTTTGACGGGAACCTCCATATCTACAGAATCAACTTAGCTCAAAATTCGTCTTCAAGAATCATCTTTAGTCATCTTTAAACAACTTGTCTACTAGAATCTTCCTAGAATTTACATCGTCGGGCTACTCGTCTGTTTGACAGCTTCGGTCTCAAATCGCTTTAACGCAATGCATCAAGCTCAGCGGGTTGAGATTGACCCAGTCATCAGCAACTTTGAACTCGACAAAATTTTAACATCTGGCACGGAAGATGGAACATCATATCGCCAAGAAACAGCCTAGTGTATAATCGTCTTATCCAGCCAGTGGTGCAGCACCGGGAGGAGTAGCGAACCTGCCGATGCTGTCCACTGGCATCGTAATCGTCTTATCTTGCTCGCCAAAAAGCCTAGAGCTAAGTGCGAGGGTAAAAAAACACTTAAACACACAAGTAGCCAATTTATATAGTCATCAATAATGATTCCTTACGTTCATGTGTTCGTCAGCCTTGCAATACTTTATTAGTGCATCCAAGGACTTGTATTGTATACTATATAATTCCTTGGTACATCAAATACAAATCCTTGGTACATCGCATTAATCTCCCATGGTGTATCACACAGTCATATAAATTGGTTTAAATATGTATTAAAATGAATTTTAATTAAATTGTGATATTTGTAAAGAAGCACCTGACAGCTTGTGCATACCCAAAAACGCCAATAATAAAAAAAAAATATTAAAAAAAACGTTTTTTTATTTTATTTTTTATTTATTCATTTGTGATAATATATATGTTATAAATACAAAGATACATCAAACACATTAACATACAATAATACAGAAGCAATAACATGTATTTTAAATAATATATTAAACTAGTTGATTATCTAATATAATATATATCAGATATCACAGATTAATATTTTATCTTGTTACACAATAATAATTTTGAGAACATATATTTTTCACAGGATAACGCATAAAGTTTTACAACTTATTTCCAATGGGGTCCTTTTTAAAATAATGTCATGGATAAATATATTGGCATTTATTACAAAACTTATGAAATTATTCTTTGTTATTCATCAAATATATTTAAAATATGTATCGCAGCTATAAATCCACATTAATAATAATAAAAAGATTAAAAAAAAAAAAAAATAATTTAATAAAAAGTGAATTCACATTTCTCTACATTTTCCATTTGCACGAATAGATAATTCTTCACTTCTTTTTTAAATTTATGTTTTTTTTTCTAATTTCCTTAATAGTATGGGGTAATTGATTCCAATCCAAAATGCCATTATAAAAGAAAGTTGATGTTGTAAAACTATTAACACATGGCACAATAAAATTAAAAGTACTTCCTCTAGTTGCATGATGGTGTGAATTAAACACCGTTGTAAAATTTTCTTGAAGATAAGATGGACAAGAATTGTTATAAAATCTTATGAACTTGATTCAATCTTAATTGTCTATTTCTATTTTCAATGTCAAGTATTCCAAGATCTTTAAATTTTGACGCAGACAAAGTAGCTTTACTATCGTAGCTGAGAATAAATCTAATCATTTTATTTTGAGCAACTTGTAGCTTTTTCTTTAACGTTTTTGTAAGACTACTATACCATGAAGAACATGCATAATCAAAATGACACTGTATCAAAGAATTACAAAGAGTCTTTCTAAGGGATAAATTTAAGTAGTGTTTGTGTCTATACAAAAATTTTATTCTAGAATTAACCTTTTTAAAAATATTGTTCACAATGGATGTAGCAGACAAATCATTATCTAACATTGCACCGAGATATTTCACTGATGTTTGTGCTTGTATGGTGTTATCGCATCAGATCATATCTGTTATTAACTGATTAACAGAAGTTGGTCACTAACAATATTAAAATAGTCTTGTGTTATTTTATATTGAACATCATGGCAATTTCTAACCACAATATTCCCTAGAACCGTGTATTGAATATAGCCCCCGTAGTCAACTCATTGCACTACCGTGAAACGGAGAAATCGTTATAACCGCGTTCTAGCCTGGCCAAGATGGCCTTGACCTAAAAGAGATCGTGAAGTCCCGGATGTTACGACGAAGAAATGCGAGTGTTGCTGGAGTAGGCATACTTTTGTTAACTCCATAGGGCAATTACAACGGATATTTAACAAACAGGTTTGTTATTATTTGATTTTGCGATGTGATTATTTTATGTTTGACATCTGGACATTCGTTAAATAATGTTACGGCACAATTAGTATAAAAATGTCAGCTCGACATCAATTTATTGAATCCACCGCAAACGGGTTTCTCAAGAAAACGTTAAAAAATTTGATTAAATATACTTCCTATTTTAATATGGTGATTGATTGTCGTTATATGCATTATTTCATTTAAGTTAAAAACGGTTTATAAATTGATACGTTTAGCCATTCCAATTAGATCTAATTGCTGGTTTTGCTGCATGCAGCTCGCCATGTTTAAATTCAACAAATACACATGTGTGCAACAGGCAATTTCTTGATTCTGCTTTCAGTTTTAATCTATTTTTAGTAACCATGACAGTTTTGCGAAGTTGTTACACAGCATACATATAGGTTAATTGAAACTAACATAGTAACAGAATATACAGCAACTGTTGCATTTTCAAGAACGTAGTTTTCTTTTTTAGGTACTAGGTTAACATTCTATTGGTATGAATTGACACTGGAGATCAGTTACAAATAACTCTAAGCTCTACCTGTCGTATATTATTGTCAGTATCCCATCAATAACCTACATGCAACACACACACACACGTGTGGACTAGCAAGCCACTTGGGGGTTAGAGTGTTATTAACCTAGTTTTCAGCCAATCAAAATATAATGTTTGCATTGTGATATATAAAACAACAACAGTTATAGTGGATCATGGCAGCTTATAAAATGACAATGATTGGTGAAAGTTATGAAGGATTAAATGTAGAAGTAAGTTGTGAAATTAATATATTTTGTCTGCCATCTAGTAGTCTGTCTACTCTTCTCACAAATTCCACTGTCAGCTGTAATGCCTGTAATCTTCAGGTCATAAATTAAGCTTGAGCTTGAGGACCTCTCTGATGTATTTGTTTTATTAATTACGACATTTGAGTGTGCACAAAATGAAATTTCTTACAATTCTATTTTTAGCATTTAAGTTCTAATAGTAGTGTTTATAACATGTTCACAAACACTATAGATACATTTTTTAATGATGGACCACTCCATACATTCACAGTTTTCTGTGAGAGAGTGCTCATTCTGGAGTTATATTCGCATTTCATTTTTGTACAGAAGCTTGCAAAACTATCATCTAAGTCATTTATAGCATTCATCTGTAGCATATCATATCAATCTTTTCTATATTTAAGAGTAGGATTTCTTGTAATCCGTCTTTGTAGGCCATATCTGCCAGTCCAGGCACCAGCCTTTGGACGTCTTTTAATCTCATTTGTATGCGATTTTCGTAAAATAAATGTGACAGTCACGCGTAATTGCAGCCAGAAGTGATCCTTTACCATACACAAAAACAATATTTCAAGCAAGGTCTAACAAGAGATGTGTGTAATGGAAAAAAACATCTTTTAGTCATTGTAATTAAAAGGGCAGTATAGAAATCCTAAAACTCTGCATTTTGTTGACACTATTAATACTACATGTATATCTCAAAATAAAGCAAAGCTCAAGTTGCGCTATTGTGATCGCCCTGTGTCTGTCTGTGAACTTTTTGTTGTGTGCACTCCAGCACTCGCATTTTTCATTGGCTGGTCACCAGACTTACATAGTAGTGAATCCGGGTCCGTTCGCCCTGATTCTCGTTTGCCCTTGGACCCGTGCGCTCTATTTCCTGTTCACCCTAGGTTCGTTCGCGCTAAAACATGATCGCCCTGGGTCCGTTCGCACTGATTTTTATTTATTGTTTGTTGGAAATTTCGCTGACTATTTATCTTATTTTGCTGTATATTTTCAGTAAATTTATCTGAAAGTATATAATTGCTCTGATACGATTTAAATGTGTTGTCTTGTATTATACACGTGGTACCATCTAGTGCATTTGGCTGCTGTGGTTGTACTTCTGCTACTGGCTCTTCTTCTGGCTCAGGTGCTGGTACTGTTTCTGGTTCTGGTTCTGGTTCTGGTTCTGGTGTTGGTTCTGGCCAGTTTCGTGCTTCACAGGGGGAACAGATGAACTGTAACTTGTTACCCTGTCTGGCATCTTTGTATGCTTGCAGTGTAATGCCTAAAATTCAATTATATTACATAAATTTTTAAGATAAAACTAAAAATTAAAAATGAGAATTTATAAATTTGAATACTTACCAGTGCCACATAGTCTATGTTGCCACCTATCACATATGTCACAAGATACTGCATGCTGATGAGGTCGAACCTCTCTATCACACGAAATACAAATGTACTGTACCATAGTTTATGGAAGAATGGAGAGACACCATTTTCCACTTCCATATATAACAAATTTGTCAAAATAAACTTGAGATCAAAGAAGCCAAGCTGTGAAAAAACAGTTCCCTTTAATGTCTTACAATTCTTACATTCATTGTTTTAACTCGTACCAAGCTGACTTCTTTATTTTATTTTTATTATTAATCCATAAACAATTAATACAGCAATCAGTGAGATCAAAGACATAATGATTATACCTAATCAGTATTCTAAATTGCAATCAACAATCATTAAAATTAATTGAAATAAAAACCAAACGTAATAATTAATAATAAAGCCATGCAATTAATACTCCTAAACAAACAATAATTAGTTTTAAATATTTCCACGGTTATTCCACGATTTTTATTTGAAGTTTGATATAAATCTTTTTTCTCCATTATAAAGCCTAAATACCATTAATAATTATATTTTTCATATAAAAATATAGTGCAAACGAACCCAGGGCGAACGTTTCCATGGGCGAACGAACCCACCACAAACGGACCTAGGGCGAACATGTTATTAGGGCGAACGGACCCGATACCCCATAGTAGTTATAACCATATCTCATACAAGTTGTTGAAGTGGCCAAATCAGATAATCAATGTCCAAGTTTTGGCCCTTGAGACATAAAAGTTGCAGCATTTGACCTTGTGTACTTTCTAGTACCCATATTGTTCATTTGATCCTCTCCAAACTTACACAGTAGTTATATAACCATAATAACTTTGACAAATTCTTTAACTGGCCAAATCAGGTAATTAAATTTGGAATTATGGCCCTTGAAACATAAAAAAAAGCACTTTTTCACCTTACAGGTGTACACTGTTCATCAAACTTTAATCATAATTTTATAACCATAATATCTCAGTCAAGTTCTTGAACTGGCCAAATCAGGTAATTAAATTTGGAATTGTGGCTCTTGAAACATAGCATGTCAGAGTTATAGCCCTTGAATATAAAATATTGTGTTATTTGGAGTTGTGTGCACGCTAGCATCTCCAGTTTTCATTTGATCTTCGCCAAACGTACACAGTAGTTATATAACAATAGCATCATGAACAAGTTTGTGAACTGGCAAAATTGGATAATTAGTGTCAGAGTTATGGCCCTTGAATCATCAAAAATTATATATATTTTATTATATGTACTCTAGCACTCTCGGTTTTCATAAATTTGATCTTAATCAAACTTACACAGCAGTTATATAACCAAAATATCTCAGAAAAAAATCACGGTCCCATAAATTTTGAACTAATGTAAAATCACTGCTTGCTTTGATGCATTCAATTTAGCAGCTACAGATACACAATAAGAACCTTGGTTAAATCAAAACTGTTAAGCATCTGGTTAACATGGACTTTCCACCTTGTTCATAATGAAAATCATGTATTGCACATAAACAGTTGTAAACAATTGCTGGGACACAGGGACCATCATTAGAAGTTGTGAAATTTTGAGAATTTATGAGACCATGGCCCATGGGTTCTATAACCACATTACTGTAGACAAGTATTAGAACTGGCCAAATCAGATAAATATTGTTGGAGTTGTTATGGCACTTGGATTGTAGTGAAAAGTTATGTGCAGTCTAGCACCTTAGTTTTCATTTCATATTTATCAAAGAGTATTTATACATATAAGTATGTGTTTCTATTTAGAATATTAATGCAATAAAATGAATACAAAGGATTTAAAGTGTTTTTTTAATGGATGACTAGCAAGGAATCTTATAGAGAAGGAAAGGTAATTGATTGAAATTTTGTAAACGCTTGCTTATTCATGCAAAATCTCACAATATTTCGTTTTCAATTAGCTTCCATTCATCTCAGGACACAAATCAAAATTCTTGCATTGCAAAATGAAATTCTCTTCAAAACAATACCATTCCCGGAAATTTGTGTTTAAAATTGTTGAAGAACTTTTGATTACAAAATTTCTATACTGCAGCTAAAATAAGGACCTCTTATGATAAATTATTTCATCAACATTTAATCTAGAGATGCAATTTTCCAACCCTTCAATACAAGTCATCAATGACTGGTCATATTTAAAAGTTACAATTTATATGTTTTAGTGTTTTATTCTACATAGAAGAAAATTGTATTTTTCATATATAGTATTTGTGTATTTCCAAATGAATACCAATTTTATAAAACTAAACACAAATAGATTATTTTTAAGAATTCTTTTTTTCCCTAACCCCTAACTGTCCCACATAAACAGGACCACAGTAACCGAATTTTGATAGGCTGACTTTTAGATCATCACCACATCCGAGTTCACATCCGGGTATTTCCAGTGAACAAAAATGCTTTAATTCTTGTCTAAAAAAACAACATTTTAAGTGGGGACTTTATTCTAGCTTTATTGAAATAAGATGCAGAGAAAACCGGGGTATCCGACTATCCATTTCTGTGCATTTCAAATATATGTTTCTATTCTATATTAGAATATAAGTGATAAAAAAATAGAGTAAGGATTGAAAATATTCTTCATTACAGAAACAAACATTAAATCTACAAACTTATCAATTGTATTAACTTTGAAATATGAAAAGTTGTCAATTAAAAAAACTCCTTTATCATATATTTTGGCAACAATATTTTAATATGATATAGAAAATCATACTTGAAATGCACTAATTATGCATTGTTGGATACCCCCGGGTGTCAATTTTATACATCATGATGGATGGAGAATACTGCAGTTGATACCCGGGGGTATCTGATGATGCATTAATGAACACAAAACTTAAACTTTTTTCAACACAGGATGACATACCCATCCTGTACCCACCAAATCTCATTTCTTGTTACATGTGTATCTAGGAGAAACACTGAGATATACTACGATTTTCTAACGAGAATTGCTTCATAGTGATCAATACCAGTATTTCCCCCTGTGGCGAGCATATTACTATCAATCCTTGGTTCATGAGTTTGAATCCATATCCAAACACAGTCTTCATGATGATTGATATATGACATAATGTCTCATTGTCACGTCTCTCATCCAGGGCCTCCGCTGGGATTATCCAATGTCGCCAAATGCGAAGGAAATTTTTAATTTGCGAAAGATTTTCCTCTTTTGCAAAAGTAGTTGCGACAAGGAAATCAACGGCCGATTCTCATATTCAAATTTTCTAAAAAAACCTAACTGTAGAAATTATCTTGGCTAATCCATTTAACTGGCCCCTCATCCCAATCAACAACCATGACAATTAACAGATTAATCAGCACCCAGCTGTGATATCTCCCTCGGGCCATTGCACTGTCACGCATAATAAATTTCAACACATGTGTAAGATTACCCATAGCTAAAAATATAAAAATAGTCACGTGGTCATGTAGTGACAACCGGCATATTCGTAATTTTAATTATTATATATATCTACATTTTTTAATCATATTGAAAATTTAATATGTCTTAAAACAGGTTTGGAAAAAATGTTTATGCCAATACACTGTCAGCCATACTTTCATGGGTAACCCCAATTTTTTGTCAACAAACAGTTTCAAAATGGCGGCTTCTGGGATAAAAACAAAAATGACTGTAGATTTTGTCTGTAAAATAATTTTGTTTATAATGTCAGCGATTGGTTGTTTGATATCAATACCAAGGTTTTACAATAAGTAGATCTGTTTGATCTATATGCTCTGTTGTAAAAATGTTAATATTTACCATATTTATACCGAGTCTGTAGTGACAAACTGGGTGGGATAATATGGATATATATTTAGAAAATGTTGTGGACTGTTTTAACCAACAGCAATTTCAGTCAATACACTTGCTGGAAATCCATAATTTGTGTATTAATAATTTTAAAATAAATTGATGTGTATAAATTTTAAATAATAGTTAAATACACTGTATGGGGTTTTTGTGAGAATAGCATGCTATAGAAAAAATAAAAGCAAAACAAAATAAGGCTCAAACAGCTGTTATTTATGTGCATAAATGCACAAACATTGACAAAATGAAACAAGTACAGAAATATGACTGGGGCCGTTTTGTTTTTGACTGCACTCCATTTAAACTAATGCATCATTTGCAATATAAATCATCAACTTACTACCAATCATTGCTTCCCCTAATTATCGACTTCAGGCAATAATAACTCGCAAGATAATAATAATTTTTAATAGTATTGAATATACATTAAAAATTATATTCACAAAAAACGTGTTTAATTCAAATGCTAAAACAAGTAAAAGAAAACATGCAGTAAGTTACTGTAATTTATGAGTGGTTTGAAAACGTTGGCAGTGGTACGCAATTTAGTTGGCTACAAAAATGGCTCTTAATTTGGCTCCAACTTTTCAAATATGGCGAAAGTAGTGGCGAAAAGAAAAAAATTGCCAGAGGAGGCCCTGCTCATCGCTAACTCAAGTGGGAACATTATCTGTTACTTGCTGAGATGAGTACTCCAATACTGGTTAACCTTCCAAGATCCCAGGAAAGAGAAGTTAGGCTAACTGATTGTCTTTTTGCCCTAGATGGCATAGTAATGACTCTAAATATTGAAACAAACAAACAAATGGCACCTCTCAGGACCTGGAGTCCTTTGGTTTTTTTTGTTTTTTTTTTACAATAATAGTTTTAATTGCACAGCATCTGACCAGAGTTAAATTAGCTTTTATTATGCCATTCATCATAGAATGTTGTAAGATGGGCATAACCTTTCTTAAGTTTAAGATCTGTCCTACCATGTTATAATATAATGATCAAATAATTGATTTGACATAAACTATATGTAAAGCAGGCTGCATTTGGCTGCACTTTTCAAGGTGTTTTCCTTGACCAGTTATCACCTGTAATAGAGCAGTCTGACATTTATAACATAGCAATTGCTTTGATTACCTTATTGTTTTTATTGAGTTCAGGTTACTGTTGCTTAGCAACTGTCAAAGAATAACTGATCATTAGAAAACAATGTGCTTAAAGAAAGGAAGTAATTTCCTCTTCAAACTTCTGCCTGTCGTAAGAACAATTTCAGATGTAAAAGAGAACCATTTCAGACAGATTTTAAGTGGATGTTGAAAATACTACAGTGATATGATCATTCATTAGAAGTGTGAACAGCGAATGCAGTGTGACAAGATTATCCGAGCACTGTGCCATAAATAGATCTCTACAGTATGATTATATCTGAAGGTAAACTCCATGGTCACAACAGTTATTGATTCAGATGGTTGGTGCAACTGTCCTTGTTGTACTGCACATTAAATTTGTCTTAATCTTGATGAAAGGATCAAGCGGGGAGTGTCGTCTTTAAATAGCTTAAACAGATGACTATCAGCTCTAAATAGCAGAAATAGTGTATTTTTACTTTTGTGTACATGACTTTTATCTTGTGTAAATATAACCCTAGTCCTACTTGACTGTTATTTTTTTCACAGTGTTAGACATATACATGAAAATCATTTAAATATACAGTTTTTTATTTGAGGATATGAGATGGTTCACGTTTTAGACTTTTAATATTTAGCATGACTATTTTATAAATCGTGTTTTGTTTAATGCTATTTGTCTGCTTCCTACATGTAACATTTGCTTGAACAAATGTTGCCATTATTCATTTCCTCAATAACTTGAACAAATGTTACCATATTCATTTCCTCAATAACAAATGTTGCCTAGCTCATTTGAAATAAGACCAGAAAAAGAATGCTTGTGTTAAGACCCGATCAACCTTTGCGTTGAGTCTCTTACCTGTTGTTTTTTTCATCTTTGTACCAAAAACTGCAGAACGATTCGTATCTATAGATCTGTCAAAAAAATTATATTTGCAATTATTGTGCATTTATTAACTATCAAAATTATTTTTTATAGAACAAAAAAAAACAAATTGTAATCCATTTGCATCAGCATAGTAGTTCATTATTATGACATTTTTTCAAAGAAAAAAAAATTCCAAAAAAAAATTGAACAAAATAAAAAAAATGTGTAACATACATTCCCTATTTTTTTTGCCAAGTAACGCTAAACACTGTATTTTATTCTGGCCTTACACCTTAGTACACATTAAGTCTGATCACAACAGCTTGCATGCGATTAAAAGTTCTTGATTATGTATGTATCTGTCGGAGGATAGTAACTTTTTAATGTTCAAGAATAATTAAATAGTGTTGTTCAAACGTGTTTGAGTCATTTCTTTTGATATTTGATGTCTCAGTCTACACAAGATTGATATAAAATGGAGCTTAGCGAAGGCTGAAATGCAGGAGTGTCCATACTGATTAGCATATCGCATAGCAACAATAAAAATAGTCCCTGAAGCAAATGTTGCCGGCTTTCTGCTTGAAAATTTTTAACCTGTCATCGATATTTATTTTGATGTTCAATTCAGAAATGTTTAACATTATCACAGTAAAGTTCTGTAAAAGGCCAAACGTCATATAGATTCAGATTTCAGATAATTTCATTTGAAAGTAGGTACGTAATAAAGTCGCAGAAGATCGCCTCTTTCGTCAAACTAATTTTAATTGTAGTGTATCATCGAGGGCATTTTACAAATAAACAAAACAATGCAATCGTAAAGGGTTTTCGCAGTATCTTATTTCAACAAAGACAGCATAAAATCACCTTTTGAAAGAGTTTATTTTGTAAACAAATTAAAGAATATGTTTGAAGCATAAAATATGTAACTATCAAGAGGTCGCTCACAGGATGTTGACAAATTTTAGAAACCGGGTCTAAATGTTGGATGCTAAAAGTCGGCGCATAGGTTACTCGCAGAGTTCCGTTCATTAGGCATGTTTTAATACTTAACTGTATTAATGTCTACTTTTATCAAATTTATATTTATATTGAAATAAACATATACTTAATATATGAAAATATTCTTCATTACAGAATCTAACATTAAAAATATAAACTTGATGAAATATTACAAGTTGTCAAATTGCTCCTTTACTTTTTTTTTATGGCAACAATATTTGAATATAGAATAGAAACATATTTTAGAAATGCATCATCAGATTCACCTGGTTATTAATTTTATACATTGTGATGGATGGCGAGTGTCGCAATTGATACCCAGGAGTATACGACGATGCATTAATGAACACAAAACAAACTTTCTTCAGTACAGGATAAGATACCCAACCCATACCCATCTCATCTCCTTTCTTGTTTTTGTATTTCTGAGGGAAACACTAAAATGTGTCTAATGTTTTTTTATTAGCTCACCAGAGCCGAAGGCTCACAGGTGAGCTTTTGTGATCGCCTGATGTCTGTCGTCCGTTGTCTGTCGTCCGTCGTTAACCTTTAGCTTCTAACAACTTCTCTTATGAAATCACTGGGCCAATTTTTATTTAACTTTACAGAAATGTTCCTTGGGTGACCCTCTACCAAGTTTGTTCAAGCCATCTTGATTTGTCAAAAAACATGGCCGCCATGAGGGGGCGGGGCAAGTTTAATTAGTAAAACTTAAAAAAATCTTCTTGTCAGAAACTACTGGCTCGATTTTAAAATAATTTCACAGAAATGTTCCTTGGGTGACTCTCTACCAAGTTTGTTCACCCATTTTTAAGGTAAATTTAACATTCAACATCTGCTGAAATTATTGCTCAATATCTTTAACACACGTTTTATTCTTTTTAGCTTGTCTGTCTGACGTTAACTTTTGCTTCAAACATCTCTAAAACTGCTAGACAGATTTTCACCAGATTTTGTTTGAAACATTCTTACATTAAGTTCAAATCATGACACTGCCCCATGTACTTATCAGGTTCCCCTCCATCACACCCTTAAAACAAAAAAATCTATGAAAGTGCAAGGCCTGAAGCTTTGATATTTTGCATGATTGTAGTATCACCTAGTCATGACCCTAGGGTCAACAATTGAAAATTGGTCCTATCCCAGGGAACATATATTCATTTAAAAATGTTCTCACGAAACAGTTGGCCAAATATGTTCATATTTTGTTTAAAAAGCCCTGATGATTAAGAGTTTCAAGTTCGGGGCTCAAAAAGGGGACTTTGATTATTACATAGGAATACTATGGGAAAACAGGAACTTCTCTTTTTCTAATCCGTTTTAGGTATTATTTCGACCATCTTGATATCTTGAGCATCTTCTAAAATTGCCGTTTTTTTCAGTTTTTGGACTGATTTCTGAAGTTCAAAACCGGTTTTCGTTTCAAAGTTAATAAAAAATCAGTCCAGATATTTTCAAAGTTTAATAAAAAATCGGTCCAGATAATTTCTATTGGTCGTAAAAAATCTCATAAATTGCTCTTACCGTGCCATACTGACCTGTGAAATACACCTTGCGGCAATATCATTTGACCAAATAACCCAATTGTTTTGTCACCTGCTGTGCGAAATGATGTCAATTTTGACTAAACCATTAACGATATTAGGGGGAGTTTATCGGAAGAGTCTATCGCTATGTAGCAGGCCTTCGATGTGTGATCAGCGACCCATAGCGTTCAGTCATTTCATCAAAAGATTGTGTTTGCATCCCTAATTTCTTTGATATACCGCTAGCCAAAGCTGGGACGGTCGGAATATTGTTTGCATCATTAAAAGATTTGATAAAACGTGCAGTATTACTTGTTTGTTTCAAAATATAATTTTAATTATATATACGAGCTGGTTCTGGTAATTGTACGTAGTTGCTAGCTAAAGCACAACGCATATAAAAAATAAAAAATTGAATGAACTGTTACATTGGTTTCTACGGTGATTGTTTCACGCAGCTTCCAGTACTTGCGACACTTCCAGATCGATTGAGTATTTTTAATATAATGAAAATTATTCAGTAAAGCAGGAACATAATGTCAGTCATTAAAATGTACACATTGTGATAAAGTATGTTATAAATAATACACAAATAAACTTGAAATGATTCCTTATTAATGAATAAACGGAGAAAATACATGGTGCAGCTGACATGGTGGGGGGGGGATATGCATATATGTAAAGGCATATAGTGATTTTTTTAAAATAAGTGTGATTCTTACGGTAGTAAATAACCTGGACCGATTTGCATTTTTGAATTTTAGAAGGCCTGATTGTATGCATATTAAGTCATAATGGGTGAGACTTGGTTCTTAAAGTAAAGGGGATTCAATGTCAATATATGGGATACTATGAGAAAACAGTTAATAATTTACTTTCTATCATCTATTTTTTGGAATTATTTCCATCATCCCAATATCAGCATTGTATGGTTTAGTCTTAACAGAGAGCCAACATGTGCCCAAAATTAGACAAAATTGTAAATTTCGAAAATCATCTTCTAAACAAGTATTGAGCCAGATTTGTTCATATGGTCTAGAATTAGGTCACATAAGACATGGATCGTTACACAACTGACCTATTTAGGACATTCCTCATTGATTCAAATATTAATGAATTGTGTGTGTGTGTATGTATATAAACAGTATTTATATGACATGTTTTATTAACATTTGATATTATTTACTGACTGTGATGTATCCATTTTAGTATTTGATACATGTATATACACTTTGTAACATGGAGGGACATGATTGTAAATGTCATTGTTTAAACTGAAAACTGTTTTCATAATGTCGTTTTCTCTGTTTTCTTTCACTTTTTTTGGTGGCTTCTAGTGATATTTATGACTTCTTGTTTGATTTTCTTACATTATGATATTATTTTTTTCTTCTCTTAATTGCTTTGGCAATTTGGAGAATTCACATTTGTTTTCATTGTTATAGTTGAAGATGTAATTTATAAAGTTGCTTCTGCCATTTTGAGTCATGTGATTGACGTGATTAATAGTCCTGGAGGAAATGTATTGTATTCCTCCAGATGATGATACTCACACTGGTAGTCTGGTACCCTGGCCAACTTGATTGTATTGAGCGGTACAGGAAACGAATTGTCAGGGCACCAGTCTAACATTGGAAAATATGTAGATATCTTTAGAACCATTTCAGTGAATTAGTTCACAAAAGTTCATGGATTCTCACAAAACTAAACAGTAATATAAGCACTGTGTGACAAACTAATCATCATTAGGTGTCAGTAAGGTCGTGTTTGTCGACATCAAAATAAACAACTATCATCATCATGCCATTGTGTTTATTAGACCAAAGGAAAAAAATATTTATGTTTCCTTTGACATGCTAAAAAAAAACTGGGTCGATAGGAAGACATTTTTTCCCCTCTCTTTAATTTCTTATTATCAGATTTTCCACAATTTCCCATTCGTCTGCCATTTTGATTACGGTTGATGTAGTTGATGGTATCACGTGGGATGATTTATTTTCAGTAGTAACATAAATTCCAAGTTATAACAGTCAGATAATGTGTTACTTTTACAATTAAGATAACTGAAAACTTTAAAATGCCAAAATATTGTTTTCTTTAGTAAACATATACGAAAATATGACAACTTTTCACTTCGGTAATTTCCGTAACTGTCAGAATAAAATATTGACTTGGTTGGTTTCAGGAAACTATTTATTTCATTTGGCCTGTGTACGATTGACAATTATTTGAAAACTTTTAAAAAAACAAGGTTGTTATATAAACTATATGCTGATTTAGTAACGACTTTTGGTTTCAGGAAATGAAAAGTCATGTGAGACAGGGAGTCTTTATATGGAGGGAGGTTTCTTGGCCAGTCTTGACTGTATTTTGTATTTATAAATGGTCCCTATGACTGTCTATGAGTATGAATTTCAAATAAAGGAACTAGGGTTCATTGGGGCTCATTAAGGGGATTTGCTATGGGAAAAGGATAATTCTTATTTTTCTCATCTATATTGAGATACCTTGTTAGTGTCTGATATTATCATCCTTATCAGGTGAGGCTTAGAAAAAAACTAGAACAAGGCTGTGCCGAGTCCTTGTGTTTTTTTTCGTACTGAACCTGATGAAGTTGATGAAATAAGACACTAACATGGTATTCTCTTTAAAAATGTGTCAATATTTCTGATTTGTCATTTTTATTAAATTGAAAATCAGCATCTAACCTTTTTTTACAGCCTGTACATAATGACGCCATGTGTCTGATAAACTTGCATTGACATGATAAACTTAATATATTTATGTTTATTAGACAGAAATGAATGCATTGACATAATAAAAGTTCTTCATCGGCTTATTCCATTCAAAATTTGAAAGGAAGAGACCGGTGACCTAAGGTGAACATTGTAAGTCTATTGTTAAAATATAAAATTATGTTTTATTCAACATCCACTCGAGCAGATATTGTGTAATTTATTTTTAAATTTGTACACAGGGTAACTGGATTGCTCATCATTAGACCCTGTATGGGGTATAATTTTACATATAAAGTGTTAAGCCTCCATTTTTATTCTAAAATTATGTTTTATTCAACAATCGCTCAAAAACAAAGTTATTTCAATATATTATGTTACCTAATTCTTTAAAAAAAATGATACACAAGGTTTGCTCATCACTAGACCTAGCATGCGATTGAATTTTAACACCGCACTAAATTTCTGCATGAGATATTTCCCCCTTTTTTCATATGCTTGGGTGGGAAATGATTTCTGCTTGATAACTTTGGTTTTCTTATGGATATTTTGATGAAGTTTGATGTATATGGATACTAGGGCTACAGTATTACTGATAAACCAATATAAGGCAGTTCAGTTTTAATACCATGATGTACAACCAATACACGTACAAAATTCCATGAATTTTCAGAATATTTATCTTTAAATTGCGACTAATTTAGTAAAATTAAATGTAAAAACTAGGCTATTGCATAGTGTTCACTGGTTTTCTGCTTGAAATATTAGTGTACTCAACTTGCAGCAAGTTTGGTAACCAGCGTATGTGTTATGGTTGTTAACACATTTTGATTATTCATTATTAAATGGTAACATATATGTTGAGATTGAATACAAAATAGTAAAAAAGACTGTAAATGGTAGAGGGATCAAATTTAGCTTTTTTTCCCTCTTGCAATTTTTAGCAAGTGCCAATCATTTCCACTTGCTAAATTTGAATTTGTTCTTAGATTTTCATATTTATATAGCGTTTCTCACCACTGATTCAAGTGGGAAAGTTATCAGTAACTTGTGGAGACAGGGTGTGCTCGAGTACTGGTTAATCCCAGGAAACAGTGGTTAGCTTAACTGATCGTCTGTTAGCCCTCGATGGCATAAAAATGACGCTAAATATTCAATCGATCAATCAATCAGTCAATCATATTTATAGAGGATGGTGATAAAAATAACACTTTTAGAAGAATAATGAAAGAAAAGATGAAATTGATACACTCAGGTCCCGTTATAACACGGTTCTTTGGGTCCACAAAATAAAAACGCGTTCTAAGCGAACCGCGTTATAGTGATTATTACCTCGAAAAATAACGATGTTGGTTATTCACAATTATCGTGCCGTTCGACTCTAAGTGAATGGTATTGTTTGCATTGTAATATGATACAACGCTATTTGGTTACAACAGATACACTTAGATATGTATATAAATAATACAAAAAAAGAAAAACGTTTTTGTGTTTTGATAAAACTAAAATTGGCAGCCATTTCCGTTTTACCCGGAAGAAGAAAAAAACGTGTCTATATAAAAAGTCACGCTTCAATTTAAACTCAACGCTATTAGTGTTAAAATATTAAAAATATATATCTGAAATATTTACAACAATAAAATAATAAAAATAAGTTTGTGTTTACGGTCCGATAAGATACCCGCTATATATTAATACCTGTCAACCGCTTCGTTGTTTGATCACGTGATCACGCGATAATAACAAAGTTTGTATATGGCTTCCGTGTTTGGTGCATGTCAGCATTTATTGAAGCACTTGGGATTATTACAAACTGTTGATAGTCAATGCTGGCATGAATCAATCGCTTAAACTATTCTTTAAACCACCATGACGTAATGGTTATAATAGTTTGTTATTATCAAGGCTTATTGGTGAGTAGAAGATGAGCGATTACCAAATCAAAACATGGTAACGATCTATTGTTTGGTTGTCATTTGATAATTCGCGTAGATTTTCAAGTTTTATATCATGACTTTTCCCCCAGCCGAAAAAATGGGAGCCAATCAAAAATCGCGTTATAATCGACCGTGTTATAATGCGACCGCAGTGTTGTACACTATTTCGCAGATAGTACATAAATGTAGTTTTATTTCTCTATTTTAGAAGAATCATATAAATAATAGATGAAATACCACATTCAAAGGCGACATGTTACTCATTTTTGTAATGTTCAATGATCTTTATAATCCTTATTTAGTGATCTGATGTGTAGTTTTATTGAAGTTCAGCTTCTGCCCCTCTCCTATTTGTTTCCCTGTTGTTCTATTATGTAACAACATTCTGTATATGATAATGTGTTTCCAAAGTTTAAAAAAAAAGAAAATATTATGAGTGAACTGAGTTAAGTACAAACTGTATCTGGGACGAAAATATATGAAAATGTCAGTTTCAGTTAAATATTGATCAATGATGAAATAGTGGATAATTCTAAGGGTGGATCTGTCATAAATCTTGAAATAATACACTAAAATACAATTGGAAGTTATTAATAGGGATTAAACTGTACACAAGGTAAATATTTGTCCGGCAAAAAACACATTAATATAATTATAAACAAAATTAAAATTAATTGAGATCATGTGCTTTTCATTGGACATTTTGAAACTTGTTGACATGATCGCTGCTTGGATTTGTATGCATAAATTCTTATGGATCCTGTGGCCTGTATAAAAGGAAGTATTTCATTGGCTGGTGAAATTTGGCTAATGGGTTCAGGTGTCATTTGATTTTTTTTCCTTTCACATGTAAGAAGATACAATAACTTTCTTATTCAATTCATGCTTATGTTTTATGCTTGAAAATTGCACTCGCAGAAAATTTCAAGTGGCATAAAATTGAACTCGCATTTTGCAATATCAG
The DNA here is from genome assembly GCA_029582155.1 of Panopea generosa. Classification (NCBI taxonomy): domain Eukaryota; kingdom Metazoa; phylum Mollusca; class Bivalvia; order Adapedonta; family Hiatellidae; genus Panopea; species Panopea generosa. Next base: position 15,221,831 of record CM055903.1, on the reverse strand, counting down.
CTATTTAGCAAGTTAATGATTGTTAAATTTAATCCATGTGGTATAAGGCTTGGACACATTTTTGGTCTTGTGCAAAAGCAAATAAATAAAAAAATGATGAAAATTTATGTGGTTGCATGTAGAATTTGCCAGAGAAGTATTGAAATGTAAGGTGACACTACAATTACGATGAAATCATCCAAAATCTTACATCAAAGCATGTCTACCAACTGATTTTCCTAAAAAAAAGAGTTGAACATGGTGTTGAATTGCAAATTGAAATCATTCTATCAGCAATACCCAGCATTTGATTTTGAAAATATTGAGTCAGAAATGGCTTAATTGAGGAACACAGTCATGTGATTATATAATGGACTGGCTTCCAATTGGAAGGGGCCAGGAGGGGCCAAAAGTGTAAAAATTGAAAATCTTTTTTTTACAGTGCTCACTTAATAACAAATATTCTTTGAAGTCTTGAATTTGAGTTGTTTTTGAGAAAAAAAATAGATAGACAGACAGACAGACAGACAGACAGACAGACAGACAGACAGACAGATAGATAGATTTCGGTAATTAATGCATACATGGACATTGACAATTAAAACAGCATTTACAATAAATAAAATTATTTCATACATGAAGCATAGTGAGCCATGGCATGCACACCATCACCAAGGATAACACAAAAAAGGATAAACTCTTCTTTCCATTGTGGTCCTTTGTGTTGTTAGCATGACATATAGAGGCAATCAATCAAGCATGACACAGAGACAATCAATCAAGCAAAACCTTATCATAGACATTAATTGCACTGTTAACTTATTAATAACCAAGTAGACTGCACATGCAATATCAGTCGTAAGTTCACTTTATATTGTAACTTGCACAATTAAAGTTAGTTTATCACATGTTTAAATGAATATCACAGACTTAAATGGGACATAAAATGGTGCTATCTATAGGTAATTTAAATATTTCATTAATATTAATGCATATATTTAAACATTGTGATTCATATAATTTTAAAAAATGAATTAACATCTTTTATTATTATATCAAATAGTTAAGCAGCAAAATTAAAAGCAATTTCGATCAAAGTAATTATCAATTTTAAGCTCATTACCAAATGTACCCCCGTAATTAAAATTAGTTTAAAAGGGATTATTCAGTAAAAAATTAAATTAAATAGTTTTGATTAATCATAAATGACAAACATAATGGAAAAAATGCACACAGCTACAGTCACCCAATGATAGAGCTGTGAAACTAAATAGCAGTCTATAAATGTGTTACCACATCGTCAGATACCCATGGGTGTCAATTCTGATACTCTCCATCCTTCATCCGTGGGAAATTACTGTAACTCTGTATTGTTTTATTAGATCAGAACAGAACAAAATACAGCTAATGTTAACGTTTTATCAAAACGGTGTTTGCATGGTTATACCATAATCAACATTTGGTTCATTATAAAACAAAGTTTATTAAAAACAACAGTCACATCCTTTACAGAGAAATATCTTTCAATAATGCATTTTATGAAAAAACAAAAAAACAGAAGAATGTGGTTAAAAATTATGCTAAATTATCGAGCAAATGAGACAATCTTAAAACAAGGAAGTTTCTCAATTTGAGTGATATTGGCAGGTAAACTGTTCCACAAAGTAAATCCTCTGAAGCAGAAAGACTTAGACCCGAAACCCTTTTACCGTAGGGACAGCATAAGCACCCTTGTTACTTAGTTTTGACCCGTAAGAATGAATAGCATTCTGTGGAGTAAAATGTTCTCCCATATAATCAAGGGCTTAGTGGTCTAAGGTGCTGTCTCAAGATCACTTATCTCAAACCGCTAAACACTAGTGTTGTTGCGATTATCACTGATAACCAAATATCGATCGAAACTGTTTGTATCGCCAATCGATAATGATTTTAACTGTTGGTGATATTTTGTATGCTTTATTACAGGCCCTTCCCCAGGTGCTTAAAGCACAGTGGTACCGCAGCGCCTTGATTTCCATACTCAATATCCCGCGGCATCTAGATTTCGGCGAGTGTCTTATTTTTATCGCAGAAGAAACAGCAGGTCTTTAATTTTTACCTTGATTTGACCTACGTGTTTGTCACTGACACGCGTGTTGTTGCCAATTGTAATGCACAACACAGGTACTGTATAAGTAAGGGATTATCTTCGATAAACTTTTTCATCTCAAACTGACTTTTCTTTTTTGTTTAGACCGCCATTATATAATTACATCACCCGACAACGTCATAACATTTAGTTGGTTTGTTTGAAACATCTACCTGTAGACTCCCCGAAAGGTGATGAAAACCATACTCAGGGTCATGAGTAGATTATTAATACAGAAAAAGTATGAGCTAATCTGAAGTCAGAATACACTCGTAGCTGACCATAACCCTGCCCGTAACCCCGCCTACTTTAAAATTTATACCGAGATGCTGTGTCACAGGAGGAGATAAGACACGCTTTTTCTCAAGTTACATATCAATATTTGACCTATCTGATACGTTAACAAATCCTCTGCTGCGGATATGAATATAAAAACATGCGTATTAAATTCTGCAAAAACGTTGATTCAACTCTTGGGTGGCATGCACATTTTTATAACTGCACACGATTCCTGCTGTTTGTCAGATAGTGTCAAATGCTAATTTCTTCAGCACAATAGAAACACCAATTAATGCAGTCTTATGTGACATAAAATCTAAATTGGGATATGCGTCAGCAGAGAAAATAACTTCATCCTGTTGGAATTTGGGCTACATTTTACTTTGAGCCCTGGAAAATATGCATATCTACCTGAAATCAGACCGTTTCCGTTTTTTTCTTTTATTTAAATTAAAGTAGAATTCACAATCTTTTTTAAATTAAAATACTGTTTTATTAAGCTTTTCAGTCTTTCCCATGGTTGTTTGCCTTAGTAAATCACTGTATCTTAAAGAAAGTTATTTATGCAAAGAATATGGCACTTGTGTCTATTTATTTGGTACACAATAAAGCAATAAGATACTAAATTAATCATTTAAGGTCCAACAGCAGTTCAGAAAGCAGGGGAATACTGGCATGTTGAAAGCCAAAGAGGGTGCTGTTTAGATGATGTTTATTAATGGGAAAATAAAATAAATGACATACACTATAAATGGTGCTATATAAACATAAAAGATGACAAAAAAGTCAAATCAAATTTCTTTTTTGTTTGTTTAACATCAATATTTAGTCCATAAACAATTTTAAATGGCACCATGTAAAGTTGAAAAATGACCAAAAAATGTCAGTAACAATGCATGTTTTATTTTATTTTAGTGCAATATTTAGTCCCAAGTACATTTAAAATTGCTCCATTTTAAGTTTAGGTGGGGGGGACATTTTGGCTTCCGAAACCAAGAAACTTGCACAGCCTGGGAAAGTGCAAACATTAAACATTTTCACATTATATGAACGGTGTATGTAAACTGTATTTTCGAATTTTACTTTTGAAAGTTAAATAATCGAAAATCGATCACTCTGTCCATTTTTGATAATCGATTGTGTTTTTCAGTTCAATTACCAACACTACTAAACACTGCTAATGGTGTCGAGTCTAGTCCAGCTTACTCCAAAAATTTGAGAAAGTTTGACATTTACTTGCATATGGACGGTGGTTCTATTCAGATTCATTCTGAGGTCTTCCTCCACCAGTAAAACAGGATATGCCATATATAACCTGAAATGTGTTGAAAATGTCGTTAACTCTCATTAAAAAAAAAATATTTGCAGTTTTGGTGATTTGCTACCTGTTGAATGAGAGTTTCAGAGAAACTGAAAGCTTCTTAAAGAACATTTCTTTAAAAAAAAAAAATTTCATAAACTGATTTTATAACATGTATGTTATTTTGCTGTGTTTTATTTCACTTTATTTAATGTGTTGTTTGATTTTTTGAAGGTTGTGCAACACCTCCAACCATGCATGACAAATAAACTTATGACTGACCAGTGCTGGGAGCTGATGGATTTGACAGTTAGCTCTTCTGGATCCGAATCCCCCAACCAACATTTCTCCATTTCATCGGGGTTGTCGACAACCCAGTCTCATGGTGCTGGTTTTTCTCTATCATCTGGGATTTTGGACACACAAACTGTTGATCCAACGTATTCGATGGCATCGGGTGTTTCATCCACTCTATCACAGGATCTAAACTTTCCTTTATCTGCGCCGCCTCGCGTCGGAACTTACTCAACATCGTCTGGTTTGTCATCTGTCCAGTCTCCCGTCACAACTTCAATAGCACAAATAACGCTAAGCGTCACTCCAGAGCTGCAAGGAAAAAGGTCAGTTTTTGTGTTTAGCTCTGATTAGGTATTACCACATCCTTTTGATAATTTGTTATGTCTATCAAGGGTTGGAACCGATGTCGTGCAGACCTAAATTACAGTGCCGGAACTTTGCTTCAAAAGCTGGTTACGTGATTTTTGTTTTTATTTTGGGTACATGTGCAGATTTTATAATTCCCTCCGACCTTTTGGGTATTAGAGGAATCTATTTCACTGATAAATAGATCAGTGTGACCTATAAAATTCCAGATTACCTAAAAACAATTGAAACTTCATTTCCAGTAACGTTTACATTTAGAATTGAAGCTCAACTCAGCTCAGTGTATAGAAGACGGAGAAAAACCTTCAAAATATTTCTGTAGCTTAGAGTCGTATAATTTTAGCAGTAAAATTATTCCAAAAATTGAAAAATCAGATGGTAAAATAATAACAGATCAGGCAGAAATTTTACAAGAAACCAAACAATTTTATGAAAACTTATATTCAAGTAGGGATGCAGAACTTGAAGATATTAATTTAGATGAAGAATTTTCAGAATTTGAGATACCTAAACTTATAACTGAAGAATCAAATTTATTAGAAGGTATTTTGACATATGAAGAAATTTCACTTTCGTTATCTAAAATGAAAAACAATCGTTCACCAGGGTCCGACGGGTTTGGAGCAGACTTTTTTAAAACATTTTGGAAAGATTTAGGTCATTTTGTTGCCCGATCAATTAACTATGGATATTTGAAAGGTGAACTATCAGTCACACAAAAAGAGGGTATCATTACGCTTATCCCTAAAGATAACAAACCAAGAAGATTTTTAAAAAACTATCGTCCAATATCTTTATTAAATTGTGTCTATAAGATTGCTTCAGGTGCAATTGCAAATAGATTAAAAGTAGTACTACCAAAACTAATTAATGAGAGTCAGTCAGGGTTTATTGCGGGTAGGTACATGGGTGAAAATACAAGAACTATATTTGACATAATGCAATTTGCAGAAGAAAATAGTTTGCCTGGACTTATTTTATTAGTAGATTTTGAGAAGGCATTCGATTCACTTTCTTGGGCATTCATATGCAAAGTTTTGAAATTCTTTAAATTCGGCAAATCAATTATCTCTTGGGTCAAAGTTTTTTATAAAGATGCAAAACTGTCAGTTTCGCAAGTTGGTAAACTATCACCATTTTTTAACATAGGAAGGGGTTGCCGGCAAGGAGACCCACTATCTCCTTATATATTCATACTTTGTGCAGAAATTCTAGCCATAAAAATACGTCACAATAAAAATATTAAAGGTATCTCAATAAACAGTCATGAATACAAGCTTTCTCAGTTCGCGGATGACACTTCAGCTATACTAGATGGTTCAGAAACATCATTAAATGAAACACTTAAAGAATTATCCTTTTATGCAAAAACATCCGGTCTTAAAGTTAATTTTGACAAAACGCAGGTAGTATGGATAGGAGCTAAAAAATATAGTACGGATTCAATTAAAACAAAATGGAAATTAACATGGGGCAGCAACACTTTTAAATTATTAGGTATTCAATTTAATGTAGATCTTGACAAGATAATAGACATAAACTATAAAGACAAAATATCAAAAATTCAAAACCTTATTAAACTATGGAAACGTAGATTTTTAACTCCACTAGGTAAAATAACTGTCATCAAAACATTATTGTTACCAACCCTTAACCATTTGTTTATTTCAATTCCAAACCCATGTGAGTTAACCATTAAAAAAATTAATGATATGTTTTATGATTTTTTATGGGCAGGACCAGCAAAAATAAAAAGTAGTGTTATAATCAAACAATATAATGAGGGAGGATTAAAAATGATTAATCTTAAAGCTTTTATAAATGGACTAAAATCAACTTGGATCAGAAGACTTACAATTAAAAATGGGTCATGGCAACATGCAATAAAACATATCATAAATATACAAGATATTATAAACTTAGGAAAACATTATACAGAAAAATTAGTATCAAAAATGAAAAACACTTTTTGGAAAGATGTTCTTAAAGCATACTTTATGATCTTAGACTGCAGTAAGCCAAATGAAAATTCATTTTTATCAAATTCATTGTTTTTAAACCCTTATATTAAAATTGGAGGGAAAGACATTTTTTATGAGAAATGGTATAAAAAGGGTATAGCCTTTATCAATGATCTTGTAAAAAATACAGGAGAATTTTATACATATGAAGAGTTTGAAAAACATTATAATTTAAAAACAAATTTTATTCAATTTAATGGAGTAATTGCTGCCATTAAAGGCTTTGCAACAAAATTTAATATTAAAAAGCCAACCTTAAAAATAGCATGTCCATTTATTCCCTGTAATATTCATCCATTTATCAAAGACATTCAAGGATCAAAATGTCTCTATAATATTCTCAATCAAAATAATACAAAACCAACTTCAAAAACAAAATGGGAACTTATTTATACTATTGAAGACGAAACATGGTCTGATATATACACATCTCCTTTCAGATGTACAAAAAATACAATGCTACAATGGTTCCAAATACGAATTAATCATAGGATTCTCCCAACAAGAAAATTTTTATATATGATAAATATTGTTGATAGTCCTATTTGTAAATATTGTCAAATGGAAGAGACCTTGACACACATGTGGTCATGTCCTGCTACACAATCACTATTAAAGGAACTTAAACTTTGGCTATCCATAAAACATTTCAAATTAACACTGATAGAAGAATCATTTATATTCAATACAGGAAATAAATTATCCAACACAGAACTTCATATAATACTTGAAACTAAATATTACATATTCTATACTAAACGGAATCAAAGTTCATTAAGCTTAGACACACTCAAGAAACGTTTGGAAATATCATATGAGATCCTTAAATGCATATTTGTAAAAAATAATAACATAAATTTATTTGAAAATAAATGGTCAGACTTAACAAATATTTTCATGTAATCTCTTTATATTGCCTGCAGCACTATTTTTGATATCGATTAACCAAGGAATTGACAATGAACTTGCCCAATAAACATATTTGAAATATTTATATTCTTACATAAATAGACTGAACATCAATTAATCAGGTGGAGTGAACTTTTTTTTTTTCATTTTTTAAACTTAAACAGATATAATATAATTATTTCAGCTTCTTTAAGAACGATATCTTAGTCATGTAGTTTGTTAAATTATTAAAAATTGTAATTTTTACATCACATCTACTTGACACATTTACTCCATATTTTCTATTATACTTTAATGCTTTGTACGGTGTGACAGGGGGTGGCCCTCCCCGACCCTTGTCTCACCTATGACGGGGAGAATAAATGGGTCACCTTAAGGTGGCTGAAAAAAAAAAAAAAAAAAAAAAAAAAAAAGGAGGCTCAACTTTTGAGGTACGTCTCCCCTTGCCTAATATTTGTTACCCACTGTTCCTTTGAACATTTTCAGCTCCCCTGATCTAAAGCTCATTCAAAGTGAAATTTTATGGTTAGCATTTTGATTTGTCAATAGCCGCACTTTTATAGCCTTGTGTGCATTCCTGCCGTTTCCATTGGATCTTAACCATACTTGCAGTGTTCTTCTATAACCTTGAAGTCTGATTCAAAGTGAAACAGTAATTTTAAGTTTTAATTTAAGTCAGTTTTACTCTTCCAGATGATAGAATACATGTTTATTTGATCACTGAGAGACTTTGCAATCGAAAAAATTAATATAAAGCACATTATAAGTACATAATTAAGAACAGGTTTTGTTTACAAATTAATGTTCGTCTCTTTCCGGTAAATACCTTCGGCATAAAACAGGGAGTTACGAAGCTTGTTAGGAAACGTGTCGGTTGGTAATACATGATCAGTTCACTTCAGAGAAACATAGTATGGGGAACTGTAGGGGATGTGGTTAAAAATTAAATGACCGTTTGCGTATTACGTTCGATACAGTTTCATTGCAGACATCTATATATTTTTTTAAAAAAAGAAAACTCGATAACAATACATAATATTAGTGAGGCCATAACTTTTCTAATCTTGTTAATGAACCCCTTATCTACTAAGCTGCACACTTCCCACTGCAGTATTCATATGTGAACTTTCGAACTGTTCAACACTGGCGGAGGTACAGTTGAAAGCGAGTCATTACAGAATTACAAAAATATGAACAAAAGTTAAAAAGTTGGTCACTAAGGGGTCTACAGGAATGGTTTTAGTAATTCTATAAACACATTTAGTTACAATCATTTTTGTTATCAAAAAGTGTGCATTTTGTAAGTTTAATGAGGCTTTAATATGTTGTCAAGTTAATGAACTGACCTAATAGGTTAAACCATGTCAGAGTAATGACCCTTGAATTGTCAAAAATGCATTATATGACCTTTTGTGCCCTCCAATATGTTTTTTTCACAGCCTTGACCCTAACCATTCCCTTAGATATATATTTTTCTGTTGATTGTTATGCTGAAACTTGTGGCACAAACTACCATCACAGTTTTTGTTAGATTTCAATGAAACTTAGTGTACATAATCATTATGATGGGTAGTTGTGTGTGACAACTTATTTCTGACTTTGAGTCTTACCCAGTGTGGAGTTCAAATAATGTCTTATTTAAAGGGAAAGACAGTTTGAATGATGTTTAATCTTCCTTGAGGTCCTCTATTGTACACATGTTAACAAAAGTGAATGATGACAAAACATTAATATAGATACAACAAAATTATTCATATAATCAATACAATTTGACCGCTTGCAAAAATTGATAGTTATAGAATTATGATTGTTGAACTTGAAGTACCATTTCCTCGCATATTTGGATTAACAGAATATGTATATAATTAATAATAAAAATATATATTTGGATTGACAATGGATACTGTTTGTTTAAATATCTCAATAATATCATCCAACTGGATGTGTAATACTGGTAGTATTTATGTTATTAAAATTAATTGTGTTTGAAATATGTTTGCAAATGAGATATTCACTGCAAAGCTTGTTATACTGTCAACATAACACTCGCTGAATTATTAAATAGCATGCCACTAGAATTAACTTTTTTGTGCATTTGTAATTTTGGCCAACTGTGCCTTAAATTTCAACTGGCCAAATTTGAAACCAACTAGCCAAACTAATTTTATTAGCAGAAACTTGTAGTCATAAATGACTTAACAAACCCAAAATCAATTGGTTCAAAGCCCGTGTGTTATTAAATATGCATAATTAGTTTATATTTATTTTACAGACAATTGTATGACAATTATTCAGTATTTTCTCCAGCTCAGATTTTTTAGGGGTCATTGATGACCCACTGACTAAAAATCTGGGGGTCATTTTCAAAATCTTGGGGTCTTCAGTTGACTAGTTTTACGTAATCAGCTTGAATAAATAGAGGTAAAAAAATACATATTTTACTAAAACGGTTTTACTTCCCGTTTCAATCAAAACTGCAACTTAAGTTAACAACTTCAAAACAATTTAACTTCAAATGAATGTTTCACTTCTGGCAACAATTTACAACAACTAAAAACTAATTGATTTTATGATCATGGCCACAGGGCCATGAACTTTTCAAATGTCATGTGCACAGCTCAATCACCAAGGTTCTAACTATTTTTAATGAAAAACACTAAAATTATTCAATATTTTATATTTCGGCTGTGCTACATGTTTAGGATTACCATGCATTATACTCTTTGAAAAACAAAACTTTGTTGTTTTCTTTTTCCCCAAAAGCATTTATCTTCTGGCTCATAGCTAAACTCATTTTAGAGTAATGTTACCTTAAAAAAATAATATAAAAACATTTTAATGGTAACTTAACGAAAATTAATTAAATCTTAAGAATGAATATATATTTTTCTAAAAACTAATTTCTTTTTCCCATAACCTTTAAATCGTCCATTAAAGAAACATAAACGGCGCCGGGAAAACCGCCGTAACACTTGGACTGGCTGATGTTTAAACTGGTATTAAAATAGAAAACAAAATAAAAAGTTTTTCAGATAGAGTATCGGCCAATCATTTTAACTTTTTTGGAAAGTTTCATGCTTTCCACATTTTATCTTTATATACAAACAACCTAAAACTGGGTATATATCAGTGCTATTGTTGCAGCGTCTGTTTGTTTTCACAGATGTTCTCTTAATCTTGGTCATGTTCGAGCAAGCGTCTTCGCAAACTACAATATTGCTTTGCAGAAAATTGTATATGTGATCATAATTGTCTATGCGATTGCATCAATATAGCGTTAATAACCTATTAAAGCATTTACGTAACTTGGTAGAACCAGGTGACCGGGTTTTCCTGACAATGTGACAACATGATCTGTCAAAACAGCTAGCATTGTAAAAATAACTCTGAAACCAAATTGCGTAATTTGAATCTCAAGTGATCTGTCAAAAACATCTGGTATTGTAAAAAATAACTCTGAACCAGCTTGCCGAAACAAATGTGCTTAATTTGAATTTCTATATTTGTAAGGTTGCGTCATAGCGGACACACTCTACAAACTTGATTGCGTCAAATGAGATTTAATTGCGTCAAAAACAAAAAGAAACACGCTCTGGAGAAAACACTGGGTTATTAATATGTCGAGGTAGATCTATTTCAGTTTCAAAGCAGATTAATTGTACTTTACAAAATAAAACATTTTCAATAATAAAATTTGTTATTACTACCATGATTAAATGCAAACAATGTTCTATTTATAGTTGTATCATAAATGAACACTTTAACCACGGAATCATGGATTCAACAATAACAATTGTACAGAGACTCTGAGAGTGATACATATACACATTTTTATAAATTTTATTGAAGTAATATAGTCAAGTGCCATTCTTTTAACCCTTTACTCCATAGATACGCATTTTCCCGCACCAATCACAGAAGGCCTTTGAAAACAGTGCAGGAAGAGTTCAGATTGCTCGTAATGAGCAATCTGAACACTTCCTGCACTGTTTTTTACTCTGTCAGTTAACATAAACATAATTCACTCAATAATTCAAAAGCCTTCTATATTAGAAGTATCCAAAGGCGTCTATATTAGAGGTGTCCAAAGGCGTCTATATGAAGTAAAGGGTTAAAATTAGATCTAGATCTGTCAAAGATGATTGTTTAACATGTGCAAATGTTGTGATATCATAGTAATATAGTTTAATTATTATAGTAAGAGGTGCGTACCGTGAATGAACTGTCGGTCGCATGATTTCAACAGTCGATGCACCAAATCTTTGTAACATTTTTGTCATTGTCAAGTTTGTAGCCCATTTCGTTACAGTATTAACGAAAGGGTAATTTCTCTGTTTCTTATTTAATAATTCTTGTTTGGATTCATCGTTTTTCCCATATTCGCGGTTCATTGGAGAAAAAAGATGTTATTTTATCAGCCATTTTAGCAGCCAACAAAAGATGTAAATAATGAATTTGACTGGTTTCAACTTCACTTTTATTTTATAAGGATGAGTGCACAATTGATCAAACTAGACTGAGTCTACTCATTATGTTGTTGACAGGTTTTAACGTTACTTTCTGATCAAGAAAATTAGATGCAGTCTTCTCATTTAAATATTTTATACATGTCATTGACAGCCATGTTGCGGTGGGTAATATGGCACGAAATGCAAAAAAAATGGGGTAAAATTGACCAGAACTCGTTTGTTTTACATAGATTATACTTGTTTAGTTTCGAAAATCAATAAAATGAATACAAGTAATTTTTCTTAACTTGAAATCCACCGCAAAAAAACGCCAGCTTAAGTAATGTCAACTCGCATTTTCAAAATACAGCTTGCATTTTGCGAGTGCTGAATTCGAGCCCTGACTTTAGAGTAAAACAGGCTGTAATGAGGATACACATATATTGTATGTAAGACAATGATAAAATCAGCTTTGTTGTGATAGGGGACTGTTATATTAGGTATTATAATGATATCTCTTTATAACATTTTTAACATGTTCTGAAAGGGAGTTCCAGATTTTGGATCAAGAATATAATATAAGAGTTTTGCAATATGTTTCTTACTTTGGTTTTGGTACATAATAATGAAGAATTATATGAGAGTGAGTGTAAATTTTTAGAATGTTTATTTGATGTACCGGTAGGTGTAAAATTATATCGCAAATACTCCAGAGCCATTTTGTTGATGGTCTTGAACATTATAATAGCAGCAAATAATGTTTCAGGTGGTGTATGATTGTCTTTATCAAGAATAAATCCTGTAGCATGTTTTTCAAATTTCAGTGTATTGTCAGTTACGTCAGAATTGCAATTTCCTCGATATTTTGCAATATTGAAATGAGGTGTTGGGAACCACATGTTTGCTCCATACTAATGGTTCGTCAGGTCACTTTCATGTCTGCACTCATTTCCAAATCAATGGATCCATTTTCATATAACTTCACAGAAGATGATGACATGTTGCCAACAAAACCTTATTGGTTACCTTAAAGGTTAAGGTCACATACAAAACAATTACATAATTATGGAGACTGTATATGTCATATGATATATTGTTTGTCGTGTTCAGCCTGTAACTTCCAAATGCAAGGACCGATTTTCTAATAACTTCCCAGAAGTGTTCAGCATAACATGATGACATGTGTAAGGAATCACCAGAGCAGCTACCATAAAAACACGACTTGGGCACAATGAGCCTGTATTTCCATATACTGCAGTGTAGACTGTGCTTGTCATATAACTTCCAAATGCATGGACAGATTTTCAGAAAACTTCCTAGACGTGTTCAGCTAAACATAAATTCCTTGCTTAAATGAGGTCTTGAAACTTACCTTTTTTGACAATTTATTGCCGTTTCTGATAGATTCCTACCGAGTTAATGTATATAATTTTCAAATAACGATGTATTGACTCATTATTATAATATGCTGAACCCATAACAATGGAAATAATAACAAAATTAAACAGCAACAGTTGTTTATTTTACTCAATACAACAGAAATATAAAGATAGTTTACAGGTGTGACATAGTTTCAGCACGTCATAAGAATCATAATTATATTGCTGAACATGCACAAATTTTGGAAAAACTGTAATTTTTAACTGTTGTTTTTTAAAAATAATATATCCACATATTAATTTAAAATATGTATACAAATTATTTTAAAATATTATGATCACAGTAGTAAATTGTACAGAACATAGCAGTAAGAACATTAGACAATAGATTGAGATCAGTGAATTTAAATGTCAAATTTACTATCAGGCATACCACATTTTGCCTTTTCCCAGCAGCCGGGAATTCGCTGTGTCAGCCGGAACCTTGTCGGGATTTGGCATCACCTGTGTATTTAGTACCCTGTACAAGGAACCAAACTTACACATTCACTCACTTTAATTGCCACATCTTTTATAAGACCCAACCATTGGATGCTTTTAAAAGTAGTCAACTTGTTTGTTTAAAAAGATAATAATTTGGTGGTAGTGGTGGTCCCAGTCTAACATAGTGATTTTCAGTTTGCATGCACTTGAACAACCCTGTTCTAAAAACAAGACATTCTACATGCTATGTTCACAAGTCTGAGGATGCGGCCTACTAACAATTACTGGGGTCATTAAATGTAACAAAGCCCTGCCTTTGTGCTGAGGTAATTGTGTCATGACATGCATTGTTGATTTTGGTCTCAATATTCACTGCATTATTGCCCAATAATGAGACATCATGTATTAAACAGCAAGAAGGTTCAGAACTTATAAATGCTTCAAGGGTTAGTAGGACAAATTGTGCCAATGATTATTGAATGTTGAATGTCTTTTTCTATAAAGAAATGACATGGGGAATCCGGTTCTGAACTTAGGCCTAAATTAAAAATTGTTCACCACTTTTGGCAGATCAAAAAAATCCTGCCAGTCAAGACATTTTTTTGGCAGTGGAAGTGTCCAACAATTTTTTTTGGTGTGTTCATTCAAAATATTCCTAATCATTACATGTCCTTAAAAATATTCTCTGATTAATTACAAAAAAAAAATATACCTTCCTACCTACCCAGCCCTTAAGTCAGAAGTGGCAAACAAGCAGTTTTAAGCTCTACTGGCCAAAGGCCAGAAGGGCTTATATGATGGCACGTTGTCCGTCATCTGTTGTCTGTTAGCAGCACTTTCTCTGAAACCACCAGGCCAAGTTAAACTGAAACATCACATGGATGTTTCTATTGCATAGGAGACTAAACAGAAGATTTTTTTTTTTTTTCAATCTGAAATTCAAGATGGCCACCATTACTAAAAATAGTCCAAAACTTAAAAAATCTTCTTCTCACGAACGGTCCAACAGATTTTTAAAATGTTTATGTAGTAATGATAACCAACAATAGTTTTGTTAGATTTGTTCCAGTGGGTTTAATTAGGGGACACATGTCATTATAATAAATATTAAATTTTTTTTTTTAAAATGGAAATGATTTTGCCTATATCTTCACAGAGGCATTGTTTGGTGAAGGAGGTTCAGATTTGTAAAAATGACTGGGTTACACCGTCTTAATTGGTCAGAAGGGGCCCAAAAGGGTAAAAATTGGGAATTACAAAAATCGTTTTCATAAGAACAGGGAAGTCAGATGTGTTCATATTTGGCATAAATTATCCCAATGTTTAGGCGTTTTATTGTAGATAAGAATTTAGGGGCTAATATTAATAAGGGCCCTGAAAGGGGACTTAGAATTTTACATAGGGACTATTGGAAAACAGATATTCTCATTTTTTCATCTATTTAGGCAAAATAATGATTCAATATGAGTTCCGAAGTATCATCTAGTCATAGGAAAAAAGATTTGGTTCAATAAGGATAATTGACTTTCCATAAGGGGTCAGTATGGGTCAGAAAAGGGCCAAAATAGAAAATTTTCAAAAATCTTTTCTCAACAACCGATCAGTCTAATTTGTTCATATTTGATATTGATTATCCCAATGAGTATGGGTTTAAAGTTTGTACAAGCCAAGGGTCTTGTATTAATAGGGGCCCTGTAAGGGGCTTTTGAGTTTTATATAGGAATACTTTTAGAAAACGGAAAATTCTCCTTTTTTTTCATTCATGACTTTTTTTATTCAGTTTGAGTTTTGAATCATCTTGTAGTCATAACAGATAAGATTATTTTTGATATGAATGATCGACTTTCTAAGAGGGGCAATGTGAGTTAAAAAATGGTTAAAATTGAATATTGTCAAATCTTATTCTCAACAACCTGTTAGTCAAATTTGTTCATATTTGATATAAATTATTCCTATGATTAAGAGTTTTAAGCTTATACAAATCAGGGGGCACTTGGATGTATAGAGACCCTGTAAGACTTTAGAGGTCTTTGAGTTTTACATAAGAATACTATGGGAAAATGGAAAATTCTCATTTTTTCTTCCATTTGTGTAATGTTGTTTAAGTTGAGATCTAAAGCATTTTCTAGTAATAATAAATCTGTTTTTGTTCAATAAAGAGGATTGAATTTCCATAAGGGGCCAGGGGGTGGGTGGGCAATAAGGTTAAAATTGGAAATTTTCACAAATTTCCTCTCAATAACCTTTCAGTCAAACTAGTTCATTAATTATTTGATATAAATTATCCTTATATCAGCAAGGATTAAAGAGTCTGCATATCAAGAGGCTGGGAATTTATATTGGGGCCCTGTAATGTGTTTTTTTACTTTTACATAGGAATATTATAGGGAAATGTGTACAAAAAAAAATTGTTTTTAAAATCTAATGCATTTCTGTTCATAATAAATCCCTAAAAGTGGGTGATTGAAGCTCTGGCAAATCAAGGGGCTGAGTTGTATTTATAAGGGTTCTGTACAGGAATTTTTATATGTTTTACAGATGAATGGTATGGGAATTTAAAGTATTTCCTTTTTATTTCAATAAAGTTATTGCTCAGTATAGGTGTGGTAGTGGTATTAATCCATAAATTGTTAAGATGACCCCGCCAAAGAGGGTTAATATTGTGGGATTTCAAAAAGTGCTACGGCCACTGTGTCAGTAGAGCCTCAGGCCCTCTTGGGCCTCTTGTTTAAGAGTGCCCTTATTTGTGCCATTTGGGTTATTGTTATATAAGTTGTTTCTATGAAGAAACTTTTAAGAACATTTGGCACTTAGAGATATGCATCCTGTTTATTAATGATTTGTAATTTTCAATTAGACATCTCTTGAATTTCTATTAAGTAAATGGTTATGGTTCATTGCTCTTATTTGATCTATATATAGTTGGGCCTCTTTAGCTAAGTCAGCACTGCACCTGACTATCAGTCATGGCATGTTTAGTTGGAATCCCTGAGCACCATGATGATTTATATACAACATTGCATCTCATTGTCATTTGTCCCTCTCTGCACATTCAAGTGTGCAATTAATCAGTTACATAATGCGCAGATGGGTTTGTTTGAGTACGGGATGCCTTTCATGATTCTAAGATAGAGTTGTCTTAACTGAGTGTCTGTTAGCCCTTGATGACCTTAAAATGACGCTAACAAACAAAGAATCAACCAATCTGTATAGTTATGACATCCTCAGAGGTGTCTTAATTCTTTAGCTTCCCAGTTGTAATGCAGAAGGTGTCTCCTTTTAATAAACTGTTATTGGTACATGACTTCTTTATGTAGAACTTTTCCGTTCGCTAAAAGTAAATTTAGAGTTAGGTTTGTTTTTACTTTTGATCGTATAGAACAATGCGATTTTAAAATAGTTTTCCATGAGGTAGGTATTGCTTGTTTCAATCTACTTAATTCATAGATACTATATCAAGGCCTCTGCCAAACAAATAAATTTGGTGTCCACCGTGACTTTTATACTATGGATTTACATGCAACACAATGATCATATATATTTGTGTCTAAACATTAAACAAAAATCAATTAAGCTATTTTAAGCTTGCCGTGATTGTGTCTAAAAACCAGTACTGTTGTTTTGGTGTCAGATATACCTATTGAATCAAACACTAACTTAAAACAACCTCATTGTCAAAAAAAAAAAATATATACATATATGTATTAATTATATGCTGTTATACATGTACTTAAGTAGTTCAATTACAGAAGTACCCAATTACTAAAGATGATTATGTCATTGATTGGTTTTTGCCTATTAAGACTGGGATAAAGTACAAATGTGACATGTGGGAGAGGCATGATGGAACAGTTCCAGGAAGAGTATGACGTACATTGTCACGGTGATTAAGTGGGTGATGGCAATGAAGGTCAATAGAAGCTCTCATCCGCTGGTGTAACGGACATTCTCACGTTGCCATGGCAATATACTTCTTAAACAAGTGTTCCTTTTACAGCAGCTATTTACTTTGTAGATGGTTATTTTAAGTATCCATTTGAAGATATTGTTTTTATCATTTAGTGTGACATGCTATGTACAAGGAGTTCAAGGAAAGCCGACAAGAAGACTCAATTCTCAAGTCACGCAATTGGAGTGAAGTTATTTTTTACATTATGATTTTATGCTGAGTCTTAAGTATAGCCAAACTCGAGACTTGTAGTGGTTATGCCCCCACCATTCTAAGAAAGGTGATATTGGGCATTAAGTATTACCACTCCCAAACCTTTACTCCATTCATCAAATTAGTTTGCTTTAATAACTTCTGAAAGGGTCCTTACTGCAGCATGGCTTAGTGGTAGAGCATTCACCTTGCATGCGAAAGGTTGTGGGTTTGATCCCGTCATATCAAAAACTTGGTACTTAGAAGCCTTCATGCTTAGCGCTCAGCTATTGAAGGATAGTTCTATGTATGGCTGACGTGGGCCAGTAACATATATAAGGTGACTGGGTGGGATATTGTACCATGAGTCTGTAGCATGATACTCCAGTGTGGCAGCATTGAGTATACTGTAAAGTAAACATGTGATATGACTGAAATATTATTGAAAGCGGCACTAAACACCATAGAACAGTTTATGGCAATGTCATTAAAATCAGATCAACTTTAGCTTCAATGCTCTTCAGAAGGCCACGCATAGAGGGTCACCTCCGATTGACCTTTCTGCCAACCAATCAGAGCCTTGCTTTCAAGATTTTGAAAGTGAAAGTAGAGGTCTATTTTTACCAAAGAAAAATCTATATTGAGCTTATGTGGATTTTTACGTGTTTATAGTTTTTACTACGAAAACATCACGACTGTTCCCATGATCACGTAAATGATTTTTCAGAAATGTTAGAAATCAGGGGACGATACCAGTACATTTTTTATTTATACAACATGGGAGGATCACGATGGCCGAATCCACACCCAGGAAATGTGATTGATAAGTGTATTATATGTTATTTCTCTTTCTCGAATGTCAAATGTATCTATTGACGTCATGTTGTAAATTTCAGTGAACTATGAATTTAACAATTAATCTGATTGGCTGAATTGTTATGAATATTTATTACATGAAAGGTCAATTTGAGATGACTCTTATGGTGGTCTTCAGATCTACTGTGCGTAGAGTATTGAAGCTAAAGTTGATCTAATTTGAATGAGATTGGAGTTTTAGTTCCCTTATAACTTAAATTTTGGTAACATTTATTAGAGTAAGGTGGGTTTTCATGTCCATACATTTCTAATTTCTTGGTAAGGTCGCATAAGCGGCCGAACCCTATATAAGGGCCAGTTAAAAAATTGACTCTGCGTGCTGCCATATTGAAACGTCACAATCACGCATTAAAACATGGCATTCACCACATGGAGGTTGCCATTGTTTTTCTAAACAGTGCATTATGGGAATGTACAAACCGGTATTGATATAGACTGGTCCCCGGTCTCATATAATATAAGATGCGAAGGCAACACTGAGAGCATTTTAGGTCCAAGAACCAGGCTTGTATTGATATTAAAACCTGGTCATGTGCCGGCTGTTCTGACCACTTTCTGGCTAAAAGGAAAATTTAAATGTGGTGTGTGTGTGATAATTGATTGTGACGTTTTAATGTTCTAATTGAGATCACTATGAATTGTTCTTTGAATATTTAATCAGGGACTAATGAAAATGCCTTAAATCAACAAAATTTCGAAAAGGTCTTGAAACGTATCTTTTTTTAACAATTTATCGCAGTTTCTGACAGATTCCTACCGATAATTTTCAAATAACCATGAATGTACTCAATTATTATAATATGCTGAACCCATAACAATTGAAAAACAAAAACAAAATTAAACAGCTTCAGTTGTTTATTTTATTCGATACAACAGAAATATAAAGATAGTTTACCGATGTGACATATTTTCAGCACGTCGTCAGAATCAGATATATCGCTGAACATGCACAAGTTTTGGAAAAACAGTAATTTTTAACTTTTATTCTTCAAAAAAAATATATCCAAAATTTAATTTAAAATATGTATTCAAATTAATTAAAATAAATAATGATCGTAGTATAAAGTAGAATATAGCAGTAAGAATGTTAGGCAATATAAAATATGTTTTAAATATACAAATGGCAATACAATAACATAATGATTGAGATCAGTACATTTAAACATCAAAGTTACTATCAGGCACACCTGCAGCCGGGAATTTGCTGTGTCAGCTGGAACCGTGTCAGGATTTGGTATCACAAATGTATTTAGTACAAGGAACCAAACTTACACATTCATTCAATTAATTGCCACATCTTTTATAAATAAGACCTAACCATTGGGTGCTTTTTAAAAACAGCCAACTTGTTATTTCTATGGCCTAAGGCACAGAAGAGCTTTTGCGATGGGATGTTGACCATTTTCTGTCCTTGTTAGCAGTATTTACTCAAGACTCACTGTGGTGGATGTTTATTATATACATGAAACACTATAATACTAATGTTTTTTTTCACCACTTTTGAGACGATGACCCATATCTTGAAATTGGGAATTTTCATGGTGTTTTCATTAAACTTGGAAGAGCCTTTAGGTTAAAATTCGATCAACATTATAAAAACTTGTACACTTGCTTAAGTGACTATTTAATTGTTAGAAGTTAATTATTTTATGATCAGAATAAACATAAAATCTTTAGCTTAACCCTTTACTGCAAACCACAGGGAAAAGTAAAAATAAAAAAGTGAAGGTCGCAGAGGCTATTTGTCAAAAATCCGCTTTCCAGATGGTACCTCAAACTTTGCAGGGAGGTTCTTTTGGTAAGTGTTATTGTAACTGTTGGTTTTCTCTCTTTCATTCTGTCTTTCAGTGCATAGTGGCTCTAATTCAGGGCACTCGCATAGTTGTTCAAATTATGTATGAATAGGGTTTTATGGCGTACCAACACATTATAGGTTATTCGACGCCAACAGGAAGGAAGATTCCAGGTTCACTCAACATGTACAAAAACAACAAATTAACATATAGGTAAAAAAAATACATCAACAAATGAATATGCAGAATGAACCTAGAACCTTGATACCTACAGAACTGCAGAGTTTCAGCAAATTCTATCATATTACTCAATTTGTCGCTTCTTACTCCATGCATAAGCCACAATGATCCTATTCTTACCATCACTCATGGCTCCCTGGAACCACACAGGGGTTGATAATTTAACCACAATTATAGTGAAAATGACAAAAAATGATAAAATGAACATGACTCTCATTCGGAGGATTCCTACCCCTCTGCGGAGATCAACAGTGATTCTATTCTTAGCTGGAACCACACAGGCTGTGTTCAAATAAAAACATTTTGCACAATGGTTGGTAATCATTTGATGTCCTGGGCATGTGCAACTAAGGACACTGTTGAAGTTGTTTAGCAATCCAAAATGAAATAAATTGATGTTTATGATATTGCTATTTATACCCAATCTCTTGAAACCAGTTTTCTTTTGATGGTTTTTATTAAGAGTTTCCTAATTTAGGATAAAAACAACAATAATTTTCCAACTTTCATCATCCAGACTGGGGATGGGAGCCCATGAAGATAGATAAGACCTGCTAGTCTTAAAAAAATATTATTGTTCTTGTTTCTGAACTTGTGATCGCAGTCAGCTGGACAGGCATGCAGGGATCATGACCTAACTTTACCAATAATTCTATACACCATATAATATACCAGTATAACAAAATACAGGTATGTGGTCTTAACTGGTAATCTCTGAATTATCAAGCTTAGAGGACAAGGGAGTGTTATCAATGTGGTTGACCTGTGACCAGTAAGGTCACGATGTCTTGTCTTGTAGTTTGCACATAATATTATTTTAAACCTTTAAACTACCAGTATCTCCTAAATTGCTTTTGTCACAAATCAGAGACACATTTTGTGATTGCCCTGTGAATGTTCTTTTGCCAGGTCATCGTAAACCGCAGCCGTGGTTTTGTGGTAGAATATCTGCCACATGGTTGTTTCTGGGTTCGGTTCCGATTCATATCAAAGACTTGAAAATTTGTACTAGAAGCTTTCTTTCTTGGCGCTTAGCATTTAGAGGATAGTTATAGGTCTGAAACCAGTAGAATGTGACTAGGTAGGACATAATACCATGACATTGTGTCTATGGCATTATATTCCAGTTTGGCACTCAGAAAACTGTCTCAAGTAGACACCATTACAAAATGACTGAATTAAACTCAAATTATTGTTATGTTTTTGCAAGAAGTAATTTGAATACACTTTAGATCATACCTTTTTTTGTTGCCAACTAGAGACTACATATAAGGCAATCCCGATATAAATTGGTCTGATATAATATGAAACCGCATAGAAGTTTTTTTGATGCATCGGCAGTGCTTAGAATACTGTCTCCGGTAGACTTCGTCGCGATATGACTAAAAAATTGTTGAAAGAGACGCTAACCACCATACAACAATTATTCTTTCACCTAATTGCACCCAACACTTCACCACACCTAATTGCACCCAACACTTCACCAGGCTCTCATAATTGAAGATGTAACATTTTTTAAGAGCATGACATCTTTAACAACTTATTATATTACCTGGTCTTTAAATTATCATTAAAAAGATTTGACCTCAACTTTACCATTACTGAAAGGTGTTGTGCAGTATCTGTAGGCATTGCATTATCAGGTCTATACATTAAAATCCATTACTTCAGTTAATGGTTTTTGTCACCTTAAAAGCCCCATTAAACTGCTGAAAAACACAGTTTTTGATAATAAAAAAAAATGATGGAAATTAAATGTGTTTGTTAAAGCTATTTTTATAACTCCAAATTGACTGCTTTTTAAAGAACTTCTATCGAAATGTATAAGTTTTAAAAGAGGGGACTGCTCCTTTAAGTTGTTTGTTTAATTGCATACTGAATGTCATCACGTGGGTCGTTTTATGACAATTCTCCACCAATGTTCGGAATTACACAAATCAAATCTATTGATGTTCTTCTAAGTACCGGTACAAGGTTATTTTACATTTATTTAAGTCTAGTCTTATCGCACATCCAACTTCATTTCATTTCTCATTTTGTACTGGTTCAATTTCATGACACATCATAAAATTATTGACATAATAATAAATTACAATCATTGCCGGGAGGCCTTCTACCAAACAGACAAAAAACAAGAGGCCCAACAGGGTGTGAGGATGCTCTACTGGATTACAGTGGTCATTATAAGTATTCTTTAAAATTACACAAGTTTTCTAAAATAATAGGGTTGGGTCATTTTAACTCCAGGGAGACCGCGGCGTGGTCTAGTGGTAGAGCGTCCACCTCGCATGCGGAAGGTCGTGGGTTCAGTCCCTGGCCGGGTCATACCAAATACTTTAAAAATGATACTAGAAGCTTCCTCGCTTGACGCTCAGCATTTAGAGGAGAGTTCTAGGTCTGGTCGGCCCGGTGTCAGTATAATGTGACTGGGTGGGGTATCATACCATGTGTCTGTGGCATGATACTCCAGTGTGACAGCGCTCAGAATACTGTCTCAAGTAGACACCGTCGCGATATGATTGAAAAATTGTTGAAAGCGACGCTAAACACCATACAACAACTTAACTCCAGGGACACCACAGGCCTTATACCAGTAGAATTAAAAATTAGAAATAATATAATAAAAAAAGGAGATGGGAGAATATTGGGTTCTACTGACATTAAATGGGCTGAAAACATTTGTTTCCAGTATAGCATGCCTATATTTTATACTCATTAACCCTGGGTTGCCAAAGGATATCTGTTTAAACAGGCCAAAATAATATATTGAAAAGGGCTTTTTCCTAACCTAGGTTAGACTCAAATAGATTTCCCGCTTAAATGGTAACATTTTGTGACATACTAAATGAGTCATGGGATTTCATTTAGATTTTAATTTGATCCCTTACACAGGTTTACCCATAGTAAAAATTGCTTTATCTAAGAAATAGTCCGAATGATGATACAAAGGTGCTCAAGCAGTATTTAAGCGCGGTCTATTTTCAGAACAGGGATTTTCGTGTCAAGTTTACCACTCCAATTTAAATATTGATTTTGTCACATTTTGGTGGAGTTGACATACCAAACCATTCAGATTTGATTTATTGATGATAGTGAGATGCTTTTTATCCATTCTAAAAATAATTTTAATTTTTAAGACGTTTAAAGCATTTCTTGTATACATACTCCCCGTAATGGTGTTCTATCCAAATATCAACATCTTACAAGTTCTATAAAATTATATTACAGCAGTAACCACACAAGGAAGACCACAGATGCATCTACATGAAATTGAGCAGAACCACCGTAATGGCCAACTTTCTCACATTAAGCAGATATTAACCTACGACTTCATACCACAGCGGTGGTGTAGTGGTAGAGTGCCTGCCTCACATGTAAAAGGTTGTAGGTTTGATCGCCAGCCGGGTCGCACCAAACTTAGAGGATAGTTCTTGGTCTGGTCGGCCCAGTGTCAGTATAATGTGAATGGGTGGGGTATCATACCACTTGTCTGTGGATTGATCCTCCAGTGTGACAAAGCTTAGAATACTGTCTCATGTAGACAGCATCACGATATCTGAAAGTGATGCTAAACACCATACAACAAAACAATCTAAATAGATCGTCAGCGATGAAGAACCCCATCATCGTAACATGTTTTGAGCTCTGACACAACACATGCTTTCAAAAATTGATAGAATTTAAAACATTCAAATAAAAGTTTCTGCCATTATTTATGCTGGTGTAAAAAAACCACACCAAATCACGCACATGCCCAGCACAGAACTTCAAACATCATTTTATTTGTGCATGATCAAGGTCACATTTACAAAAAATATAGATTCATTTATACAATTAAAACACTAGACCATTACCAACAGGTCTTTATTTGAAAATAACATTCTTTAACTTGTAAGAACATGTACTTTATTTTATTGTAAACAACTTCACATTGAATGATTGACCCCCTTACAGTACACGCGTGTGTTGAACTAAACAGCCATATACGGCCTTCTAAACGACCTTGATATTAAATAAACAGCTGATCAACAGCTGATATCTGTAGTACTTGCTCCGCATACAGAACAAAGTGTAAAGGTATCGATATAAAAGCAATTCTAAAAGTGAACGGCTTTGTGCCATGCTGTGTACTAAGTGAGTGTTTTATATATAGCAAGTCTGTTATTATAACAGTCAGAGAAAAAATCCATTTATAGAGGCACATAAAGACAGTTACTGGAAGGAATCACAGCAGTGGTCAGGTGGTAGAGCATCCACCTTATATGCAAAGGGTGATGGGTTTAATCTCTGGCCAGGTCATACCAAAGACTTGAAAAATGTTACTAAAAACTTCCTTGCTTGGCGCTCAGCACTAGTACAGTAACATGATACAAGTAGTTCAAGGTCTGATATGACTGTAGTCGGGGTGGTGTATCATATCATGTGCCTATCACATGATACAACAGTGTGGAAACCCGTAGGTTACTGTTTCAAGTGGAGAATGTCTTGATGTGACTCAAAAAATGTTGAAAGTGACACTAAACATCGTACAACAGTTACTGTAGGGAAGAAGAAACACTAACTCCAATAATGTACTCTAGCTTGGTGCCAAGCGTTAAGAGGATAGTTCTCGGTCTGGGTGGCCTGATGTCAGTAAAATGTGACTAGGTGGGGTTTTAAAATTCCCAATTTACAGTTAATGCGATGATTGTATGAATGATCCATTAAATATATAACTAGTACCAGTACCTTTACCAGCTTCATGATAACTAACATTTTTCTAAGTGTTAGATTATAAGTGATTTCTAAATGACCACAGCACGTCTCCAAGGATTCTTTTAATTATATTTTTTTTCATCTCTCTAGGACAATGTAAGGCACACAGTTATTCAAATAATCAAAAAGCTGTCCATCCACACCTTACATTTCATCAGGCTGCATTTTATAGTTGTTGGCATGGAGTAAACCCTACATTGGAGTAAAATTATCATTCTTCTGCAAGTAACTAGCACATCTTCTAAAGTAAAGTATGGACAGCAGAATGATGGAATATCAAAATAATAAAAAAGCTGTCCATTCACCCTGTATTTAATCAGACCACCATATATCCTTGATTTCGGATAAGCTATGGTGGATCAAGGACTCTTAAATCTAATGTGGGTGAGGGTGGAAAAAATCTGAACTAACTTGTAGATTGAATGCTTCAGGAATTCTCACCCCTGTACATATGCAGTGCAAAAAAAAAATAACATTCTCTCTGCATAATGTATTAATATACTTACAAAAAAAAATCTTATATTTATAAATATTAACCAATAACCAATTATATATAGACCTGAGTGTATCCTGAATGTCATTTCTGGCTAAGCACTCCTATATTTAGCCATCACAAAGCTGCATCATGTAAGTTTCAGCCCTTAATCAACCATCAGCTTACATGGCCTGACAGAGAATAAATAACATCCAGGCCATACAGGATCTAACAGTCACTGAGGAAATAATCAATTTTCCCCATCAGGACTACATTCCATCAATGTTCTGTCTTTCATACTTGACCCTGTGATGCAGTATGTGTTTGCAAGCTCTGACTAATTTTAAGTATCAGTTTGCCCAACATAACCTTTGGATATGAAAATAAATAATAAACAAAAATGTGGGCTATATGTTATTTTTAGAATTTTATTCAAGGTTGACTTGGCCCACATCGAGTGTCAGCTTATATTTAGACCATACATTTAGACTTGCTCCTGAACCACTACTCGGAATACACGTGTATAATCATTTTTCCCTCCAAGAAACCTACATTTAAAGCCTGTTTTAAGCAGCCAGTCAAAGGATGGAGCAAAAGTGGCCTTTTAAGACAGGCTGTTGCTTAATACAGGTTAACACTGGTTTGACTGCATAACATAATTATTATGTGCCAGTAAAATATTGCAGACTTCATGTAGGGTGTTCTTTTAAAGGGATTATATTGGCATAGTACCGCCATTTCCCTGTCCTAAATACACACGCCCAGCATGAAGATACACTTATAACTTAGAGATATACGCGTCTAAAGTGTCTATTTGCCTAGCATCTTTATTGCAAACATCGAGTTTCTGAAGCCACATTTTTGTTTTTGTTTACATTCCCTATTTTCAACGAACCGCTTTCGGGTTTCCGATCAATCATCGGATAACATCGTGAAGACTCGTTCCCGATCTCGTTTTCGAGGCTTTGTTCGGGAAGTTTACGGAGTTCAAAAGTAAACATTGCGCAATATTTTATTGCGGGATGTATTAAAGTTTTGGCCAATATTCAATTACTGATAATTTGATTACTTTCAAGTAAATAAAGGTTATACATCAATACATAAACATTATTTTGTGCATGCTGCTTACAGGAAAAGTCTGGATTAACAGCGTGTTTGTGTTACTTGCCAATACAATCCCTTTAACATAAACGCCCCCTTTTATGTATGGAATAAATAATTATGAAATCAATCAATTTAGATTTAAATGAGAATTTTGCCCACATGTTACTTGTACCATATTTTGGACACGTCAATTTTAAATGGCACATTCTAACCTCAAAAATATGTGTCTCCGTTATTTTTAGTACATGTACATTAGAACATGAAGCTGATCATGTCTACACTGTTTGCAAATGCAGTGGCATAGCTGCCTTTACGCCGCATAACTTGGGCATGCACATTTCTTTTTTCTTTTTTTTTTTAGGATATTACTTTTAAGCGATCGCCTGGTGTCCTTCGATTTGGTGTCAGCCATGACTTGTATACTATGGAATTACATGCAACACATCTAGACAGGGTGGACAAATTTACATACATGAACTGATAGCTTTATATAAGTAGGATCCAGTTAAGGATTCATGGCTACTCACATGCTTTATAAAGGATAGATTTATAAACCCGTTGGATCATATAGATACAGTGAATTCATGTAGATATATATATATATATATATATATCCCAGATGATAGAGTACATGTTTAATTGACCACTGAAAATGATACATCAGAAAAAAATATTCATAATGGACATGTAAAAAAAATGTAAAGGGTGGTTTACATATTATTATGGTCGTCTCTTTCCGATAAACACCTTATGAAGAAAACGGGGAGTCACGAAGCTTGTTGGAATCCCATCAGTCAGTAATTTATGTGAAATTTATATTTAGAGTATATGTCAGTAAAACAGCATGGGGTTATCAAATGATTTCTGGTGAAGCAGTTTTTCAACACATTCCCTTCATTCAATTATTTAACTTGAAACCACTAACTGACTTATTGCATGGAAGTCATGATATAAATATAATCAAAGGACTCAAGGTTCTTAGAGTCGCCTGAATTCTTTGGTTTGTTTGAATATTGAGTCATTTTTATGCCATAAAGAGTCAACAGATAATCAGTTATCCTAACCACTTTTTCCTGGGATCCTAGGAAACAGTACTCTAGCACACCAATCTCCACAAATAAGTAAACTTTCCCATTTGAATCAGTGGTGAGAGACAAATGACAATGAGAAGACACAATGTCATAATGTCAATAATCATGGACACTGTGGCCGGGTTTGGGATTCAAACTCTAACTGAGCAAACAAGATCCAGCACAGGTAAAAATGATACTAGGGCATAGAAAACAGATTCCATACTCATATTGACCATTTATAAAGCAATTCTTGATACAAAATCGTTGCTACTTCAATTAAAAATCATAGTTATATTACAGGGTTTCCCCCGGAAGCATTTACAAGAAATAAGATGGGGTGGGTATAGGATGGGTGTCCGCTCCTGTGTTGAAAATAAACAGTTAACCATCCATGATGTTGAATTTTCATTATATGGGTTATGAATATCAGAATAGTGTTGCCAATAAAAATGAATAAAAGTGTATTAAAAAGTGTTTTTGTAATGTACAATGTCATTTAAGGTAGCTCGTTTGTTTGCACATGGATTTTTGGAAGTCTGCAGATTTTAATGATACTTTTGTGCGAAGTGGGCGCTTGTTTATGAATGAAGGTCATCATGTGCTGACTCATTATGTCCTAAAATGTGTTACTAAATTCCATAAAAAGGTGAAGAAATCAAGGTAGAAGTTACTTCTTTTTCAGTTTGTTCCACTACGATGAGCGTGACTTTATATGAGGGAATAAAAAGAGAGGGGTTGAACTTTGACATTTTTCAAAAATTTATACAAACACTATTAAAGAATTATGGTTAATTACGGGTTTTTAATTAAAAATGATTATATTAAACTTCTTTTAAAAAATCAAATATATATGTTACAAAGCTCTTTCATACTTAATATCCACCTTGTGGTACTTGTGGTACCTTGCTCACACTGGAGATGATCAGTACGTGACTAGCAGTATGTGCCTTAACAGTAAGCAGTGCAAAAAAAACAGTATACACTCTGGAACAGGTTCACGTTATGGGTACAGCATGTATGCCCAATTCTGCACCAAACTAAAATAGCTTCATAATCACATTACTGGGATGCCATTTGCCAAGTTTTGGTTTAATGCAATGAAACTTATTATGTATGATAAGATCCCATAAGGATTGCCATGAACTAAAAATCATTTTATTAATATTAGATTTTAAATCATCTGTAAAAGGAAGTTTGAATTCAGAAATATTCCAGCTTAAGGTCGCCTTCACAGCCTGAACAGTGGTATTATTTTCACGTATTCCTGTTACATAATGTCTAGGAAGTTTGCAGTAAATTATATAAAGTGGAGCGCGTGGTCTAGTTGTAAAGCATTGAATCCATGATTGGAGGGTCGTGGGTGCGATCCTCTGCCACACTATGTGTGGTGTCCATGAGCAAGAAACTTTATTTGCATATGCTTATAAGTACTGGTTCTATCCAGGAAGACCTTGAGCGTGTTTGTTTATCACCATTTACTCCATAGAAACTCATTTTCCCGCACCGATCGCAGAAGGTCATTGAAAACAGTGCAGGAAGAGTTCAGATTGCTCGTAACGAGCAATCTGAACACTTCCTGCACTGTTTTCCACTCTGTCAGTTAATATATACATAATTCACCCAATATTAGAGGTGCCGAAAAGCATCTATATGAAGTAAAGGGTTAAGTTTTAAAAACTTGTTTCACATTGAGTTAAAATAAATGTTTTAAAAAAAAATATATTTATATATAGTTAAAAGTTATATGGCTTGAAGAGATGAAACGAATCGGAAAAATCAAGGGTACCCCCTCCCCCGACTGCCCAACCCCTCTGCCAAAATATGTATTAAACTACCGAAAAACAGTCATAAACATTAACAAAATAATCGATACTGGCCATACACTCAGCTTTCAAAAAAACATTGTCTTTCTTTTCTTTGCTGTATATGTGCATCAAAATGTATATTCAGACAGACAAAATGAATTTTAAATAGGTTACTGTCTGTTGTCATCATCTAGTTTTTGCTTTATCTCTGGAGATGGAAGGAAGATAATAATAAAGGTCTAGTGGCGCGTTTGATGAAAGTCAAGTGGTCACTTTATATTTGAGTTGGAAGAAAATGTAGCGGTCACTTTCATTTTGAAATAGAAGAAAGTCTAGCAGTCACTTTAATTTTGAATTGGAAGAAAGTCTAGCAGTCACTTTATTTTTGAGTTGGTAGAAAGTCTAGCGGTCAAGTTGGAAGAAAGTCTTGCAGTCACTTTATTTTTTAACTGGAAGAAAGTATTGTGGTCACTTTATTTCTGGAATTGGAAGAAAGTCTGCTGGGCCCGATTAGCTCAGTCGTTAGCACGTCTGACTATCAATCTAGGGGTTGTGAGTTTGAATCCCCGCTCAGCCACAGTCTGCGTGATGATTGATATATTACATTGCCTCTCATCGTTCGTCTCTCACCACTGATTTAAGTGGGAAAGTTATCAGTAACTTGCAGAGATGAGGTGTGCTCGAGTATTGGTTAACCTTCCAGGATCCCAGGAAACAGTGGTTAGGTTAAATGATTGTCTGTTAGCCCTCAATGGCATAAAATGATGTTAAATATTTAATCAATCTATCAATGAGAGAAAGTCTAGTGGTCACTTCATTTCTGGAATTAGAAGAAAGTTTATTGGTCACTTTATTTCTTGAGTTGGAAGAAAGTCTAGTGGTCACTTCAACTCTGGAGTTGAAAGAAAGTAAAGCAGTCACTTTATTTCTGGAGTTGAAAGAAAGTATAGCAGTCACTTTATTTCTGGAGTTGGGAGAAAGTCTAGCAGTCACTTTATTTCTGGGGTTGGATGAAAGTCTAGCATTCACTTTATTTCTGGAATTGGAAGAAAGTCTAGTGGTCGCTATATTTCTGGAATAGAAAGATGGTATAGTGGTCATTTTCTGGAATAGAAAGAAAGTAAAGTGGTCACTTTATTTCTGGGGTTTGATGAAAGTCTTTTGTTCACTTTATTTCTGCAATTGCAAGAAAGTCTTGCAGTCACTTTATTTCTGGAGTTGGAAGAAAGCCTAGTATTTACTTTACTTCTGGAATTATAAGAAAGTACAGCATTCACTTTATTTTTGATGTTGGAAAAAAAGTCTAGCAATCACTTTATTTCTAGAGTAAGAAGAAAATCAAGTTGTCACTTTATTTCTGATGTTAGCAGAAATTGTAGAGGTCACTTTATTTCTAGAATTTGAAGAAAGTCTAGTGGTCACTTTATTTCTGGGGTTGGATGAAAGTCTAGCATTCACTTTATTTCTGAATTGCAAGAAAATCTAGCATTCACTTTATTTCTCGAATTGGAAGAAAGTTGAATGGTCACTTTATTTCTGGAGTTGGAAGAAAGTCTAGCAGTCACTTTATTTCTTGTGTTGAAAGAAAGTCTAGCAGTCACTTTATTTCTGGAGTTAGAAGAAAGTTTAGCAGTCACTTTATTTCTTGTGTTGGAAGAAAGTCTAGAAGTCACTTTATTTCTAGGGTTGGATGAAAGTGACTAGCAGTCACTTTATTTCTGGAGTTGGAAGAAAGTCTAGCGGTCACTTTATTTCTGGGGTTGGAAGAAAGTCTAGCAGTCACTTTATTTTATTTCTTGAGATGGGACCGCGGCGTGGTCTAGTGGTAGAGCGTCCGCCTGGCATGCGGAAGGTGGTGGGTTCAATCCCCGGCGGGGTCATACCAAAGACTTTAAAAATGGTACTAGAAGCTTCCACGCTTGACGCTCAGCATTTAGAGGAGAGTTCTAGGTCTGGTCAGCCCGGTGTCATTATAATGTGACTGGGTGTAGTATCATACCATGTGTCTGCGGCATGAACCTCCAGTGTGACAGCGCTTAGAATACTGTCTCGAGTAGACACCGTCGTGATATGAAAGAAAAATTGTCGAAAGCGACGCTAAACACCATACAACAACAACATTCTTGAGATGGAAGAAATTCTAGTGGTCACTTTATTTCTGGAGTTGGAAGAAAGTATAGCAGTCACTTAGTTCTGGGGTTGGGAGAAAGTCTAGCAGTCACTTTATTTCTGGGGTTGGATGAAAGTCTAGCATTCACTTTATTTCTGGAATTGGAAGAAAGTCTAGCGGTCGCTTTATTTCTGGAGTTGGAAGAAAGCCTAGTATTTACTTTACTTCTGGAATTATAGGAAAGTATAGCATTCACTTTATTTCTGATGTTGGAAGAAAGTCTAGCAGTCACTTTATTATTGGAGTAAGAAGAAAATCAAGTTGTCACTTTATTTCTGATGTTAGCAGAAATTGTAGAGGTCACTTTATTTCTAGAATTAGAAGAAAGTCTAGTGGTCACTTTATTTCTGGGGTTGGATGAAAGTCTAGCATTCACTTTATTTCTGAATCGGAAGAAAATTTGGCATTCACTTTATTTCTCGAATCGGAAGAAAGTCTAGCAGTCACTTTATTTCTGGAGTTGGAAAAAAGTCTAGCGGTCACTTAGTTCTGGAGTTGGAAAAAAGTCTAGTGGTCACTTTATTTTATTTCTTGAGATGGAAGAAAGTCTAGTGGTCACTTTATTTCTGGGGTTGGATGAAAGTCTAGTAGTCACTTTATTTCTGGAGTAAGAAGAAAATCAAGTTGTCACTTTATTTCTGATGTTAGCAGAAATTGTAGAGGTCACTTTATTTCTAGAATTAGAAGAAAGTCTAGTGGTCACTTTATTTCTGGGGTTGGATGAAAGTCTAGCATTCACTTTATTTCTGAATCGGAAGAAAATTTGGCATTCACTTTATTTCTCGAATCCGAAGAAAGTCTAGCAGTCACTTTATTTCTGGAGTTGGAAGAAAGTCTAGCGGTCACTTAGTTCTGGAGTTGGAAAAAAGTCTAGTGGTCACTTTATTTTATTTCTTGAGATGGAAAAAAGTCTAGTGGTCACTTTATTTCTGGAGTTGGAAGAAAATCTATTGGTCACTTTATTTCTGGGGTTGGAAGAAAGTCTTGCAGTCACTTTATTTTATTTCTTGAAATGGAAGAAAGTCTAGTGGTCACTTAGTTCCGGGGTTGGTAGATAATGTAATGTTCCTTTTATTTCTCTGTAGAAAATGCAGCGGTCATTTAAGGAAAGTGTTTAAAATCAATTAAAATAACTGATGGGGCTGGGCTCTTCATTAACAAAGATAAAACTGGTAACTAATTTATAAAATAAACACATAAAAATAATTTTATAAGCATAGCTGGTTATGTAAATCTTTTATGTTGTAATTATATAAATAAAACTGAATTGGAGTTTGCAGAAAACAGAATTTGATTAAAATATAAAAAAAAACAGCTTTGATATTTGTGACTTTAAATTAATAAGTTTTTATTTTTAATTTAAAGGGAATATATCAGGATTTTTCCAAAATTTTAAGATTGGATAAAAATATTTTTTTTACAATACACCATGCTTATATATACTCACTGACTCATTGTTGCCAAAAAGATAAATATTCAAACAAAATAACTTCTTTGAAAGGGCTTTTCTAACGTGGGCTTAAAGCACCTAGGCTAGACTAAAATAGATTTCCTGCTTAAAATGGCAACACATTTTGTTACGTATTAAATAAGTCGCATGATTTCATTTTGATTCGTTACAAAGGTTTACACATAGTAAAAATTGTTTCATTTTAGAAAGAGTAATAATGACAATGCGAAGGTCATCAAACAGTATTTAAGTTCTGTCTATTTTTAGCAAGGGGATTTCGTTCCAAGTTTATCACTCCAGTTACTATTACTCCAATTAAAATATTAATTTTGTCACGTTTATGTGGATTTGACAAACTAAACTATTCAGCTTATATCTATTAATGATAATGAGATGCTTTTTCCATGTTGATAATTATTTTATTTTTTAAGACAGCATTTTCTCCTGGTACACTCCCATTAAAGGGAGATAATTTACTAAACAAAAAAGATAATACAAACTTTCAATAACTGATCAATGAACTGTGATGCACTTTCACAAACATTCTTTGTAGCCTTATACTTCCTGGCAACGTTCTCCGCAACCTTATAATATAAAAATAAAAAAAGAACGCTGTTCCCTTAGTCTAGTCTGTATTTATATTTAAACCTATTAATATTGAGACCGAGTCTCCAAAACTTTAGTTGCAGACAACCTTGTTCTCTGATTGGCTGTAGAGAGTAAATCAACTGCTTACAGATATGCTAATAGTCTCTCCATCTTTGGTAAAATAAATCAACATTAAAATGTCATTAAACAAAATGATTATTCACAGACAGTGAACAATTATTTCTGATAGTTAATGTTTTGTTGTGTTATTAAGTCACACTGTTTTGCATTATATGCATTAGTTTCAAGAAAAAGTGGATTTTGTTGTTTTTTGCTTGAATTATTTTATCCAAATTCTTCTGTCAGTGGGGTAGCTGCCTTTACACTACAAAGCCCGGGCTTGCACATATTCTTGCAAATATATCGTTACATCTCCTGGAAATGCCCCCAGAATGCAGGCAATACATCCAAGAAATCAAACTACTTTTGGTGGGGCATGCCCCCAGATGCCCCTGGAACCTGCTTGCACATTATTTTAGGGTCTGCTACACCACTATCTGTTTATTATTATGTCTGGGAGATGCACATTCATGTAGATATATCAGTTTGCCTCATAGAAGACCAATTAGTTGTAGCAATTGTCATATAAAACTAGATTTGGTTCGATAAGGTCGATTGAAAGTCTGTAATGGGCCAGAAGGTGCCTTAAAAGGGTTAAAGTAGTGAAATCAAGGGACGGGGATGTAAGGGAAGGAACTTGTAAGGTGTCTTTTGCATTAATTTATGTTTTTTAATGTATTTTTTTAGCAAATGAACATTCAAAGCAGTTAATTATTTTTTATGAGTTATTGAATTTTGTTTGCAAAAATATATCACGAAATTCAACTTTTAAAAATAAAATCCCCAATTTTTGCATAACTCTCCTTTGAAAAAATAACTAAATTTACAGATATTTGACTTTCACTTGTAATTTTTTCTGACAATTCCATCGTAATTTTGAAACATTTGTATAAAAAGAGAACCAATAGCTGAATAACAGAGTTGGTTCATTTATTTCACAAGCCAGTCTATTTGTCTAATATCTGGTTCAAAAATAGGTAGAGTTATTTCCCTTGGAGAGTTCATGGAATATTGTGTAAAGCATTATTGATAAAGTACATTGACCTCACAGCTGACTGGTTGGTATTCTACACCTGTGTATGCCCATACTGTGATCATGCGTTGTGTGTAGTCTTTGGAACTAAGTTTACACTTATATATATATATATATAAAATATCATATATATATATATATATATATACATACATATGTGTGTACATGTGCACTTAATTAGTTGTGTGAGTTTGTAAAGTATTTTGTCTCATTATTTTCTCATGAGAACTAAGTTATTTCTGTGTCAACCTTGGTGTATTAATAGTAAAGAGCTGTATATACGCTGTTAGGGAAGTTGTTCATGGATAGTTATGATGACATCACAGACAGTGTTAGGTAAAGGATTTTTAATTGTTAATATGAATATATTGGTGTCCTATAAATACTTTTATGTTTACTCTTTACACACTTTCTTACTTGTGTACACTTGCTTTATTCATAATATCATGACCTAATTTCCGTGATGTTGCCTACAGCATGATTAAGGACAGTTGTTTACAGTTAACTGTAGCAGTGTATCAGTACATAGGTTCTTTACCACAGCTTTGCTGTGTCAATTGTTGTGCGGTGTTTAGCGTCGCTTTTTAAAAAAATATTCAGTCATATCGCGATGGTGTCTACTTGAGGCAGTATTTTAAGTGCTGCCACATTGGAGTATCGTGCCACAGACAGATGGGATGATTCCCCACCCAGTCACATTATACTGACCCCGGGCTAACCAGAGCTAGAACTAGGCTTTAAATGCGGAGCGCCAAGTGAAGAAGGACACTTCTAGTACCATCTTTCAAGTCTTTCATTTGACGCTGCCAGAGATATTTCTTTGATATATCATTAATGTTTGTTTTGTTATTTCTTTGACATGTTCTGTCAGTTTCATTATTTCTTTGACATGTAATTATATTAGTTTCATTATTTCTGTGACATGTTGTTAAGCTAGTTTCATTATTTCTGTGACATGTTGTTATGTTAGTTTCATTATTTCTGCGACATACATGTTGTATTATTAGTTTCATTATTTCTTTAACATGTTATGTTTGTTTCATTATTTTCATGACATGTTATTATGTTAGTTTCATTATTTCTGTAACAATTGTTGCAGCTTTGGTACCTAAGGGTGAATCAAAATTGTAAATTGCATGGTCCCAACCCCCCTGGTGCCTTGGGGTGGGGCCAAAACAGTTAAATTCAAAGTAAACTTTAGAAATCCTGTTCTTAATGTAGGAAGCACTGGGAAACAAATGGTGAATATGATTATCAACACATATAGGTCCTTTTTAAAAATTGTGATTTGCATGTCCCTACGGTCACACGGTTTGGCCCTGGGGGTGGGGCCTAAAAAAATTTAGTACATCCATAAACAATTCACATTTTCTTTTGACTTCATTTCAAAAACCATAAGTTCAATTGTAATGAAATGTTGTATGCAGATTTGGTACCTAAGGGTGAATCAAAATTGTGAATTGCATGACCCCACTCCTTAGAGTCTTGGGGACTGGACTTAAACAGTCAAATTCAAGGTAAACTTTAAAAATCTTTTTACTGTTGGAAGCACTGGAAAACAATTGGTGAGCATGATTATGGACACATATGGGTCCCTTATAAAACTTGTGACTTGCATGTCCGTGGGTCCTAAAAAAAAAAAAGGTAACTTTTAAAAATCTTCTTATTATAGGAAGCACTCAGAAACAAATTGTAAGCATGATTAATGACGTCTGTGAATCCTTTATAAAATTTGTGAATTTCATGCTTCTGGGTCTCACAGTTTGACCCTAGGGGTGGGGCTTACTTTACTAGAGTAGACTTATGTGAATGTTTTTTTAGCTCACCTGAGCTGAAGGCTCACAGGTGAGCTTTTGTGATCGCCTGGTGTCCGTCCGTCCGTCGTCTGTCGTTCATCGTTAACTTTTAGCTTCTAACAACTTCTCCTCTGAAACCACGGGGCCAATTTTTATATAACTTCACAGAAATGTTCCTTGGGTGACCCTCTACCAAGTTTGTTCAAGCCATCTTGATTCGTCAAAAAACATGGCTGCCAGGCGGTGGGGCAAGTTTAATTAGTAAAAACTTAAAAAATCTTCTTATCAGAAACTGCTAGCTCGATTTTAAAATAATTTCACAGAAATGTTCCTTGGGTGACCCTCTTTCAAGTTTGTTCAAGCCATCTTGATTCGTAAAAAAACATGGCTGCCAGGGGGCGGGGCAAGTTTGATGAGTAAAAATTTAAAAAATCTTCTTGTCAGAAACTACTGGCTCAATTTTAAAATAATTTCACGGAAATGTTCCTTGGGTGACCCTTCACCAAGTTTGTTCAAACCGTAGTGATTCGTCAAAAAACATGGCGAGAAGGGAGTGTGGTTAGTTTACTATAATAAGCTATAGTAAAAACTTCAAAAATCTTCTTGACAGAAACTACTGGGCCAATTTTGATATAACTTCACAGAAATGTTCCTCCGGTGACATTCTACAAAGTTTGTTCAAGTCATCTTGATTCGTCAAAAAACATGGCCACCAGGGGTGAGGCAAGTTTAATTAGTAAAAACTTAAAAAATCTTCTTGTAAGAAATTACTGACTCGATTTTGAAATAATTTCACAAAAATGTTCCTTGGAGGATCCTTCACCAAGTTTGTTCAAACCGTAGTGATTCAAAAATCATGGCAGCCAGGGGGTGGGGTTAGTTTACTATATAAGCTATAGTAAAAACTTAACAAATCTTATTGTCAGAAACTACTGGCTCAATTTTAAAATAATTTCACAGAAATGTTCCTTTGGTGACCCTCTACCAAGTTTGTTCAAACCGTAGTGATTTGTTAAAAAACATGACTGCCACAGTGAGGTGCTAGTTAATATATAGGCAGCTATAGTAAAAACTTCAAAAGCCTTCTTGTCAAAATCTACTGACCTGATTTCGATGTAGTTTCACTGACATTTACCATGGGTGAACCTCTACCAAGTTTGAACTCTTCTACACATCTGTTACATCTTCAAAACAAATCAAAATTCTAACTACTCGCCCATCTCGTTTTTCTGGAATTTTTAGTGTACATGTATTATATAATCTACTTAAGTTAGGTGACTCAAGATCAGTCAGGTGAGCGATATAGGGCCATCTTGGCCCTCTTGTTGTGTAATTTGTTGTTGCTGATATGACGGTTATGAATTTCATGATCCCCACCCCCATGAGGTCTTAGAGGCGGGGCGGGGCGGGGCAAAACAGTCAAATTCCAGGTAAACTTTAAGATCTTTTTATTATTATAGGAAGCACTCAGAAATAAATTGTGAACATGATTATTGACGCCTGTGAGTCCTTTATAAAATTTGTGAATTTCATGTCCCTGGGTCTCATGGCTTGGCCCGGAGGGTGGGGTCTACTTTACTAAATATAAAGAGAAATTGACAAAAAAATGTTATTTCTTATTACTGAATAGACTTATGTGAATGTATTTTGGATAATCAGGTGACTGTTAAGGCCCATGGGCCTCTTGTTTTAGTTATTTCAATGTCCATTTTTTATATTAGTTCCATTATTTCTATAATGTTTTGTTATTTAAGTTTCATTATTTCTATGATGTGTAATGTTAGTTTCATTATTTCTCTGATGTATTTTATGTAAGTTTCCTTATTATTTCTACGACACTTTGTTATGTAAGTTTCATCATTTCCATGTTTTGTTATGTTTGTGTATTAATTCCATGTTTTGTGATGTTTGTGTATATATTTCTGACATTTTGTAATATTATGGT
The DNA here is from genome assembly GCA_029582155.1 of Panopea generosa. Classification (NCBI taxonomy): domain Eukaryota; kingdom Metazoa; phylum Mollusca; class Bivalvia; order Adapedonta; family Hiatellidae; genus Panopea; species Panopea generosa. Next base: position 15,182,878 of record CM055903.1, on the reverse strand, counting down.
TGAGCGCTACTGTCACTTGGAGCTGAGTGAGTAGTTATGGCAGAGTATTAATTTAAACGATATATCAGCCTTACAGTCGTTGTTTGTTGAATATTCATGAGATGTGCAAAGTAAGTGACTCCCAAAGGGGTTCACAATAACTTTACTGGGGACATGTACGTTCATTTCTCACAAATATTCAAAAAATAAAGTTCATTTCTTATATTTATTATATAAATGCACTTGATGATTATTATCTATATATCGTCCTTTTCACAATTATCGTTGATGCATAGCACATCATCCTGTTTCACAATTATCTGGCACCAATAAACATGTGATGTATTTGTTGATGTATAGCACATCGTCCTGTTTCACAATTATCTGGCACCAATAAACATGTGATGTATTCGTTGCAGGACCTTAACTTAAAGTTGATGAAAGACACGGCTGTGAACTAACTGTTGACCAAAAAAAAAACAACATTTGTTATTGTGATAGCATTACAATCGATCAAAATTTGAAATAAGGTTATTGCACCCGAAGCTGAAAATGAGGGTTTGTGTATTTTCGTCCATTTTTGTCCATTGAAAATCTAATGCCAAATATCCATATAGTTTTATCACAAATGTAAACTTATATCACATGACATTGCCTACTTGTGATCAATCTCTTAGTGTGTAAATGAATAGTAAAAGCTGAGTAGAGAAGGGAATCGTCATTTTTCATCTTTCTTTTATTTTTTTAATTGAGTTTTACGACAGGTTATATATTGCATATCCATTTTAATTTGTGGATCGAGGAAGACCACAGAATGAATCTGAGTACAACCAGCATCCTTCTGCAAGTAACTGGCAATCATTCTCACATAAAATTTTAGGAGCAAGCAGGACTTGAACCTATGACCTTAGTGGTGAGAGGTAAGTGATTTTGAGACTCAGGGAGACCGCAGCGTGGTCAAGTGGTAAAGCGTCCGCCTCACATGCCGAAGGTCGTGGGTTCGATCCCCGGCCAGATCATACCAAAAATTTAAAAAATGGTACTAGAATCTTCCTCGCTTGGCGCTCAGCATTTAGAGGACAGTTCTAGGTCTGATCGGCCCGATGTCAGTATAATGTAACTGGGTGGGGTATCATACCACGTGTCTACAGCATTATACTCTAGTGTGACAGCGCTCAGAATACTGTTTCAAGTAGACACCTTCGCGATATGACTGAAAAATTGTTGAAAGCGACGCTAAACACCATACAACAACTTGAGACTCAGAGACATAAAAGAAATCTTTAAAACTTTGAAACGGTTATTCAAGACATGCAATATGTCGCACTACTCGTGAATTTGTCAGACAATAAACTCTTAAAATAACCGCAGATCTGATTTTAACAAATTATGATAACAATGTTTTGATGGTCATATTCCCTTTCATATGTTCTTATTTTCATGTTGTGTTTTTTTTGTAAGTTTGTGCATTGTGTTACACAGAAAAGTATCTATACAAATTTGCTTTCACTAACTTGATCAAAATATACAACATACTGTATATTCCCTAATTAACGCCCTCGGGGGCGTTACATTTTACAAGGTGGGGGCATTTATAAAAGATAAAAAAATCAAATTTAACAACAGTTAAAAATACAATAAAACCAATAAAGCCATGGAAAAAACCTTAAATCCGGTTTAAATCCCCGAAAAAGTGGTTCAGAATTATTTGAGAGTGAATAAAATAATCGACATAGAATGAAAAAAAGCTGAAAATCTGTATGAAATTACTAGTCTGGAATATCCGAATTTATGGTCAGTGTACTCTTGACTTTAAATCACTTGGACGCTTGCTCTTATCAACGTGGAACAATGAGCTTTCAGCGTACACAGACTAACCGCATTGTCGACGTTTTGTAATGTTTTAATTGGCAGACGGTATTTTTACTAGTATTAAACAGCAAATATGGGGAAGTTTTTGTTCAACCAAAAGTGGTTAAGTGGTCACCCAAGATATAAACAATGGGTTAAAGAGTTCAATGGTAATAAACACTCCGCTAATTGTTGTCTAAGTAACAAAATAATTGATCAGGGATAGATGGGCGAATATGCACTCAAATCGCATATACATTTTATTTTTTGATTTTCCAGAAAAATAGGTGGGGGGCGTTTATTAGAGTGGTGGCGTTTATAAGGGAATATACGGTAGCATTTCTTTCGAATGACCCTCTAGGATTCCAGGAAAGAGTTGTTGGGTTAACTGGTAGTCTGTCATTAAAACAACAAACAAATCTTCGGAATGATGACATTCTTTTAGATTAATTATTGTTTTTTTGTTACTGCGTGTAATTATATGGCTGCTATTGATAAACAAGTTGGCTGCTTTTATAAAGCATCCAATGATTAGGTCTTATAAACGATGTGGCAATTAAAGTGAATGAATGTGTAAGTTTGGTTCCTTGTACAGGGTACTAGAACATGGATGATACAAAATCACGATAAGGTTCCGGCTGACACAGTGAATTCCTGGCTGCAGGTGTGCCTGATAATAACTTTGATGTTTAAATGTACTGATCTCAATCATTATGTATTGCCATTTGCATATTTAAAAAGAAACTTACCTTATATGTTGTCTAACATACTAACTGCTATGTTCTTTACAATTTCCTACTGTGATAATAATATATTTTAAAATAATTCGTATCCATATTTTAAATTAATTTGTGCATATATTATTTTTAAAAACAACAGTTAAAAATAACTGTTTTTCCAAAACTTGTGCATTCGGCGATATATCTGATTCTGATGACATGCTGAGAATATGTCACACTGGTAAACTTTTATATTTCTGTTGTATTGAATAAAATAAATAACTGTAGCTGTTTAATTTTGTTATTATTTCCATTGTTATGGGTTCAGCATTGACTAAATACATCGTTATTTGAAAATTATTTACATTAACTCTGTAGAAATCGAGGTAGAAATGGCGATAAATTGTCAAAAAAGAAAAGTTTCAAGGCCTCATTTAAGCAAGGAATTTTAGAAAATTCCTTGATTTAAGGCATTATCATTTTTTTTCATGATTAAATATGCAAAGAACAATTCATAGTGATCTCAATAAGTGCATTAAAATGTCACAATCATTTATTACACACACCGCATTTGAATTTTCCTTTTAGCCAGAAAGTGGTCGGAACATGACTAGGTTTTAATATCAATGGCGGTTTGTACATTCCCATGATGCACTATTTAAAAAAATAATGACACCTCCATGTGGCGATTGCCGTGTTTTTAATGCATGATATGGCAGTGCCCAGAGTCAATTTCTTAACTGGCCCTTTTATAGGGTTCGGTCGCTCATGCAACCTAACCAAAAATCAACTAAAAGAACCTTATCTCATTTTCAGAAACCATTTTTCCAGTGCTTAATATAATATATTGGTGTGTGTATTAAAGGGAATATATATCAGAAAAAAAGCTATTTAAATGTCTTAAAAAAAAATTAAATGATTATTAAAATGGATAAAAAGCTTCTCATTATCATTAATAAAATTAATGAAACTCGAATTTTTACTACTTTTTTTTTTTTTTGCAAACATTTTTTTTTTGTTATTATATTTGTTTCTATGATGATTTATTTTGCTGAACTTGAATATAGAGGAATGTAGATTTTGGGAGGGGGTTGAACAGTCGGGGTGTGGGTGGTAGGGGTCAAAGCCACACGCCAATTACCTGTGGTGTAAACCTGTATCAATGGCGGATCTACTCTTTAAATAAAAAAAACACGGCGTACATACGCCCCCCCCCCCCCCCCCCCCTCCTCCCTAAACTCCCATGTGTTATTAAAATGCATTATATTTCTACTGAAACATGTTTTCCCTTCATATTTGTTGTTGCACTCTCCTATATCACTATAAATGTCTTAAAAAAAATTAAATAACTATTTAAATGGATAAAATGCATCTCATTATCATTAATAAATAGTTCCACCAAAATGTGACTAAAAAATCAATATTTAAATCGGGGTGGTGAACTTGAAATGAAATCCCCCATTCTAAATATAGACAGCACTTAAATACTGCTTGACAACCTTTGCATCATCATTCTTACTCTCTCTAAGCTGAAACAAAGTTTATTATGCGTAAGCCTGTATAGCAGATCAAACTGGAATCAAAATTAAATCACATGACTCATTTAATACGTCACAAAATATGTTGCAATTTTAAGCCGGAAATCTATGTCTAATCTAGACATGTGACACAAGTTAAGAAATCCCTTTTCAATATATTATTCGGTATGTTTAAATATTATAATATTTTTGCAATACCTGGCCAGTAAGTATTAGTAAATGATATAGGCATGATATATTGGGGGGAAAAAGTTTTAAACCAATTTTAAAATTTTGAAAAATCTGTATATTCCCTTTAAGTTTTGAATACTTAGTTCTGTTTTGGTTCAAACAATCAATCATACCTTGAACCAGACTGCTTTAGATGAATGCGCTATCTCTGATTGTGTTAAGACAAAAAAACAACAGCATGGCTTGAGTCTCTCAGCAATATAGAAAGTAAGGCATTATATAATTGTCTTGTAAACAACATACCAGACATTGCAAAATTTCTGAGTTTGGATACATTGGGACTATAATTATATTATACTGATGAGATGTTGTCCCAGGTGCTTTCCTGCCATGAGGGAATATATGTTATAGGGAATAGTCAAAACAGTTTCCTCTAAAAATGATAATTTGAATAATTATCGTCATTTTTATGCCATCGATGGCTAATGTACGAATGATGAACATAGCCTGTCTTTCCTAAGATCCTTGAAGTCTAACCAGTACTCATGCACACCCATCTCTGACAGTAGATTGACAACTTTCCCTCTAGAATTAGCGGTGGGAGATGAATGAAAATGAGATGCAATGTCATATATCAGTCATAACGGAGACTGTAGTTGGGCGGAGGATTCGAACACAGGACCCTTGGATTAATAATCTAATGCACTAAAAATGAAAATTTAAAAAAAAAAAAAGAATTCAGAAAAGTCCCCCTCTCCCAATGAAGTTGTAGTGGGGGTTATACTGCTGTCTCTGCAATTACATAAAAATTAAGTTATATAGAGTCGTGAAACTTGACATGGTGACAGAGAGCAATGAAGAGATTAGCTGTTATTTTGATTATGTTTATTTTCTGGCCAGACTATTATTTTGGTTGCTATGGCAATGAAAATGTGCAGATATCTGGATTCTGTGATAACTTAAAATATATTTGAATTTGGTTCACAAGATTTGACATGGTGATCATGTCTGTGTAAGGATATCTTTTACATTGTTTTTATTTCTAGATGGTACCAGTATTTTGGTTGCTATAGCAATAGAAATATACCGTAATTTAGATCCAGTGATTACATAACAAATATTGATGATAGACTGGAGATAGAGATTATGTGCCGGTAGTCAAGGCTGTTTTACTTTATTAAACAGAACCAGGTATTCGGACATTTTACAAGTAAAAAATCATGTGTTTTTTTTACCTGATTGAGGCAAAAAAAAATCCCCAAAATTATTTTTTTATTTCTTACATTTAAGAGATAAAAAACCATATGATATATAAGGATAAATAAGTATTACTGTTCTATCTGATAATTAATGGTTAGAACATATCTTAACCATGCTATGCTTTAATTTCCAGTTTATTTCAGCCTTAAAAACCTTTCAAATTATTCCTCAATTGCACTGTTTTTTCCCAAATCTTGTAGGCTTGGGCCTCTTCCCAATTTCCAGGAAAAAAACTGTGGTAGAGGACGTCGCTTTATTGCTCTGCAATATTTCAACATATTGTTTTCCTTAATTTTCTTCTTTTTATTTTTTTGGCAGAAAATGTATGGATCAATTTCAGTTTGAAACAAAATTCGACCCACAATAACAAAAATGGATCTAGAACTGGAAAAACTGGTTAATTGAGAAGCCCTGCTCAGTTAGTTATGCTGTTATTCTAATCTCTTATTTCAGATGTAACGTCATGACAAGTAACAGTTTACAAACCAGTATGCCCGTAAAAAGTCACTCAACAGTCAACGGGAAGACACCGTCCTGCAAGGTGTGTGGGGACGAATCGTCAGGGTATCACTATGGCGTGGACTCGTGCGAAGGCTGCAAGGTGGGTTCTTCTCCTGCTGGTAATTTGGTACCAGTATTACACATACAACATTCTCAAATTGTCCTCTACTTTAATGTAATTGTATCCAAAAACCCAGCCCAGGGCAGATCACACAACACAAGTAAATCTCAGATCAGCAATGTGCACTAAATAAAGTAACAATTGTGCTTCAAGTCACTGACTTGCATTTAAGTATTGGAAAACCCCAAAGATAAGAGTGCAAACAATGTTCAGCTTTTATTTGTCATTAAACTGAGAAAAGTCGGTAATCAAATGTTTTAAAATAGACTAGCAATTTATGTGTATTCCCAAGTTTATTTCCCACTTTACTATGTTTGTCTTTGAATGCTAAATGCACGATTTCAATATGGTGTTTCCAGCGAGTGTTTCTGAAACTCACACCTTTTCTGTGGAAAATAAATGTAGTAATTATTTTGTTTTTCACAGGTTAAAACATTGATTAATCTCCTGCAGATTTCTGATAAATGAACACAGAAGTGGATGGGGTAATTTGAATACAATCACAGGCCCTATCTTACTATAGCTTTTGGATAGCTGTATTATAGTAATTAATCCATCATTTACTACATATCACTATCCCTATAAGCTATAGTAAGATGGGGTCTTGGAAACTGTGACTACATTGTATGATATTTACTCAAATTTGGGTGTTATTGGTTTGTGTAATAATTAGATTTGTTATGCATGTCAGGAGAAAAACGCATCTTTCCTGCTACAAGACCTGTGCACTTTCAGACATAGGATAACAAGAGGCCATTTAAACAAGGACTATAACTCTGCTAATTTTCACAGAAAACTATATGGCGCAAAGAAAATTTGAGCCAGATACTAATTTATTTTAGCTCAATTGCGATGAAAGCTCAGGGCTTGTATGAACTGCTCTTAAGTCCATTTCTTGGGTAGAGTCAGTAATGAGTTCTTTTATGAGAGGCAATGCAATTTGCAAACTTTGTTTTTAGCCAGTTTTTACTTAGACACAGAATTTTACATCCAGATTGTGTGGCAGTGGCTGTCAATTTATCAAAACAGGAATATGTTTTTCTTTTCTATTGATTATATATATTTAGCTAAGTGTATCTTTTATATCCAAATAGATCACATTACAATGCAAACAATACCGTTCAGTCAGAGTCAGGCAGCATAATAGGTGTAAATAACCAAGAAATTATATAGAGAGGGAAAGGCAACTGACTTAGAACTTGTGAATGCTTGTGTATGTTTTCAGTTATAAACATCTCAGAAACACAAATCAAAATTCTTACATTGAAGAATGAAATTCTCATCAAAACAATACCGCTCCCATAAATTATGTTTAAAATTGTTGAAGTATTTTTTATTACAAAATTTGTATACTCATATATTATGAGATTCTACGCCTGGTAGGTAAAATCTACTGCTTTTTTACCCCATCTTCTGCTCTACCGTATTAGGTAGAAATCTACCGCTTTTTACCTCATCTACTGCTTTACCGTATTAGGTAAGAAAACTACTGCTTTTTTACCCCATCTACTGCTCTACCGTATTAGGTAGAAAATCTACTGCTTTTTTACCCCATCTACTACTCTACCGTATTAGGTAGAAAATCTACCGCTTTTTTACCCCATCTACTGCTCTACCGTTTTAAGTAGAAAATCTACTGCTTTTTTACCCCATCTACTGCTCTACCGTTTACCCCATCTACTGCTCTACCGTATTAGGTAGAAAATCTACCGCTTTTTTACCCCATCTACCGCTCTACCGTATTAGGTAAAAAATCTACCGCTTTTTTACCCCATCTACTGCTGTACCGTTTTAGGTAGAAAATCTACCTCTTTTTTACCCCATCTATTGCTCTACCGTATTAGGTAGAAAATCTACCGCTTTTTTACCCCATCTACTGCTCTACCGTATTAGGTAGAAAAATCTACCTCTTTTTTACCCCATCTACTGCTCTACCGCATTAGGTAGAAAATCTACCGCTTTGAAATATCTGCAAAATATGCATACACAAAGATCATAAATCTCGTCTCCATTTGTGTTGTATTGGCTTGACCATGTCACTATCTCCAATGTCCCACTAAACAATCAAAACAATTATCAGATTAGTTGGGCACCATGCTGTGTTTTCCCTCAGGCCAAATCAGCAGAGTAGCACTTGATCTAAAAATAGCAGGTTCCCCAAATATTTAAAAATAGACAATTTTAGTAATAGTCCGGTTCCCTGACCCACAAAGGAAGTACTAACATTGTTATCTTCCCTTGATCAAGATGGCACCAATTTGGAAGATCCAAATATATTTCTGCAAAGAATTCAAGATAGATTGATTTATGTATAATGTCAGCGCTAGATTTTGGTAATTTTATAAATATTTGATACATCTACAATAATTGGATCTGAATGTATGTAAATGTTTTTCTGTAAAAGTGCAATATTAATCATATTAACATCGACTATATATTGAAAATAGTGGGTGGGGTAAGGTATTTATTGTAACGTTTCATAGTATCATTTTCTAAATCAAGTCATATCATGACTCGGTTAAGCTCCCTGCTTATAAGTATCTATATAGTTTAGATCAGAAGACTATAATTTACTTATTGAGTGTCATCTGATGAGCTCCAAGCTCACCAGTGAATGCAATTATAGAATAAAATGCGAGTAGAAATAGGTTATTTTAGTTATTTTTATTGTTGTTTCTACATTGACCGCAAAAATCTATTGACACAAAAATCTACTGTTTTTTTGTCACATCTACTGATTTTTAAGCCAAAATCATTCTACTGATTTGAAATCTCAGACTCAGCAAATCCATCACATTTATGTATAATACAGCTAAAATAATCACAGAGTACAAGAAATTTTTCTTCAAACTTCAATATCTTTATTTCAAGATTATTTTGCTTGATCGCATTTAAGATTACATACAACTTACATTTTATGTAAAAGAAATCAGTTGCCTGTGAATTATGAATGATAAATTTGCCAAATGATTAATCATTTGTGTGCTACTTTATCAACATTTAGTCAGGAGGTGCAAGTTTCCAATCCTTCTGTATAAGTCCTTAATAACCAACCTTGACTTTTCAAGGTAAATTATCTCTGTAAGGTGTAAACCCACCATTGATTTTTGTTCTTTATTCTTTAGTAAATAATAAAAGTTTGAAGGCTTGTCATTCATAGAGAGACTCAAATGAAACAAGCAAAACTTACATTTTACTGTTTGTCAACCTCTGCACTACCAAAATATGATAAGAAAAGTAAGGGTCATGTGTCATATAAGAGATTTTTTTCTGCTCAGTGTGTACACTGTTGACAAACTGAAAATAGACTTCTAAATTTTGTATTCAAACATGACGAGGCTTTCGAAATGTTCCAAAATACATCAATTTGCAATTACATTCAAATAAAAAAATGAGCATTAGAATATTTAAAGATGAAGAAACAAGGATTATTTATAACCGCCATTATGTGTCTACCCCAAGGAAGCACTTCCTTTTTCCAATAGTGGTACTATGACTATCTGTTTAATTTTGATTTTGTGGACCCTGAGATGCGCATTATAACAACCCGAGTGAACATTGTTTATGTGAGGTCATCACACATGTCAAGATGACTCTGAGTGTAAAATAAAGAAAAAAGAATACGAAAGGTGTCAATTTCATTGGTGGAATTCTTTCAATTTTTTTTTATCATCATCAAGTTTTAAAAGTATATGCCATTGTTCCCTTAAATAGTCTTTCTTTATAATGTATCAAACGTATATTTCTGCAATGGTTAAATTTGTTACAACGGCACAATAAATTTCCTTGTACAATATCATGTTAGAAGTCTGTTACTACTGTCCTACGGCTTCTTAAACAATATCGAGGATAAATGGGAAATTTCTGTGACAAATGTTTCAAATTTATTACCAGTATTCTGCTATTGATTATTATATTTTGTCATATTTTTTTTTGTTGATGTCTCCAATAACTAAAGGAACACGAGCCATTGTTATAATCAATTTTACTCTTTTACGCATTTAATCGCACTTTACATCTATGAACTTGAATACAGTCTGTGACTACAGGGCTTAAACCCATCAGACTCCTTACTCAAACTCAGAATTGCCATTTATCAAATTCTTCTTAATAGTAAAATATTTAGTTAAAAAAAATAAGATTTTTTTTTGTATTTTCTGATCATTGGAATTGATAAATTAATTGTTTTTGTAAAAAAATGCATTTTTTATTTCTTGTAAAATAATTGTTTTAATGCAAATCACAAAATTTCAGATTTTGAGTTTTGAGTCGAGATGTGTTTTTGAGTTTACGACTCAAAACGGTGAAATTGACTTTACCCTTTCCTTTCATGGATGTCCACAAATGTACAAAATGCGATACCTTTCAACTCTTATCAAGAGTTACACGGGACCCAAATTAAGGGTCTTCATGACATACACTGGTATTTTAAGTAATAATATTTAAAATATTATTTTTAAAATTTACAGAATTGTGTGTCCCCTTTAAAGGAAGTGTATCAGGAAAACACGCTAGAAATCCTTTAAAAAATAAAATAATTATTAAAAATGATAAAAAGCATCTCATTATCGTTAATAAATAAAATCTGAATAGTTTAGGATTGCAAATCCACCATTACGCCACAAAATTGATATTTCAATTGGAGTGGTAAACTTCAAATGAAATTTTCATTCTAAAAAAAGACAGCTCTTAACTACTGCTTGACGTCATTCGGACTCTTCTTAGATAAAACAACTTTTGCATAAATTATCCTTATGTGTAGGGGTTTGATTGCAGATAAGAATTTAGGGGCTAAAATTTATAGGGGCCCTGTAAGGGGACTTAGAATTTTACATAGGGATACTATGGGAAAACAGAAAGTTCTCTTTTTTCTTTCATTTATTCTGAAACCACTAGGCCAACTAAACTGAAACTTCAGCTGAATGTTTCTATTGCATAGGAGACTATACAAAAGATTTATTTTTTCTATCTAAAATTCAAGATGGCCACCATTACTAAAAATAGTCCAAAACTTAAAAAATCTTCTTCTCATGAACGGTCCAACAGATTTTCAAAATGTTTATGTAATAATGATGATCAACTATAGTTTTGTTAGATTTGTTCAAATGATGTCCCTAGAGTTAAAAATGACCCCGCCCCGATGTTTCTATTGCATAGTAGAATTTCAAAAAGTGCTATGGCCACTATGAGTCAGTAGAGCGTCCTCAGGCCCTCTTGGGCCTCTTGTTATTTTTCAGTTTGGTCCATTATACAGGTTTACACATTATAATATTTGTTTCATCTTAGAAAGATTGATTGAATTGATTGATTGATTGAATATTTAGCGTCATTTTTATGCTATCAAGGGCAAACAGACGATCAGTTAACCTAACCACTCTTTCCTGGGATCCTGAAAGGTTAACCAGTGCTCACTTCATCTCCGCAAATAACTGATAACTTTCTCACTTGAATCAGTGATGAGAGACAAATGATAATGAGACACAATGTTGTATATCGATCATCACAGAGACTGTGGCCATGCGAGAATTCAAACTCACAAACCCTGGATTGATAGTCAGACACTTTACCAACTGAGCTAATTAGGTCTGGCTTCTTCTTAGAGTCTGAATGATGATGTGAAGGTTGTCAAGCAGTATTTAAGTGCTGTCTACTTTAAGAATGGGAATTTCTAAAGTTTACCACTCCAATTTAGACATTGTCGAGTGTTTGGTGGATTACAGGGCAAGCAGGGATGCTGATCTAGCAATTAAATTTATTAAGACCTTATCCTTGAACTCCGCTGGACATGACTGTGCAGGTTATATGTACTTAATTGTATGCAGCATGACAGTTCGTAATTAGCTAAAATTTTGTTTGTTTCCTGGTAATATAATGAAACTAAAATCCAAATAAGAATCATATTACAGTGTAAACTGATGTCAATTATATTCATCAGCCGGGTTCAGTTGGCAGTGGGATCAGGAATTCACCAGTGTACATTACTGTAATTTTACCACTGTATTTGTATAATCAAGATATCTTTTAACTAGTTCTTGAACTTGCCAAATCGAATAAATTGTGTCAGAGTTGTGGCTCTTGAATCATCAAAAATCAGTTCATTTTACCTTGTGTGCACTCTTGCACTGGCAGTTCCATTTATTTTGATCTTCACCAAATTGACACAGTAGTTGTATAACTTTGTTATCTTAGTCAAGTTTTAAAATGGGACCAAATTGGATAATTAATGGTGGAGTTATGTCCCTTTGATGATAAAAAAGTTGAGTGATTTGACATTATGTGCACTATCACCCAGTTTTCATTTTCACCAAACTATATATCTGTTATATCTTACCAGATCAAATTTAAATGTCTGAATGTCTGAATCAAATATTGTTTTCTTTGGCATTGTTTTCTATGTCACAGGCAAGTGATTTATGAACTTGATTTGCTGAAATATGTAACTTGTGACATGGTAATTCAGTTATGCCTTTTTATTCCATTGTACAAACATGATATAAATATATGTGTGTTGTATATAAATATATAAAATATATAACTGGTTTGATTGATTGATTGATTGATTGATTGGATATTTAGCGTCATTTTTATGCCATCGAGGGCTAACAGACGATCAGTTAACCTTACTGCTATTTCCTTGGATTAACCAGTACTCGAGCACACCCCATCTCCGCAAGTAACTGATAACTTTTCCACTTGAATCAGCGGTGAGAGACGAATGATAATGAGACACAATGTCTTATATCAATCATCACGGAAACTGTTGCCGGGCGATAATCAAACTCACGACCCCTGGATTGAACGCGTAACCTTGAATAATAACTTTAAGGAACAAAGATTTTTTTTTTTTTTTCCATATAACCTGATGCGTATGCAATTCTGCCAGTTACTAATTTTTTTTTACAAAGACTTTTGTATTCACAGTAGATTATATTTTATAGACAAAAGTTCCAAAAATTGTCATGAAACTCTGGAATGTATTTGCTTCAACAGCATTCAACAGTTTAAAAAACTTGCTCAAAAAACTTTATGTGAGACAGTTTGCTCGTTACTTGCGGAAGAACGGTGGTTCTACATTGATTCATTCTGAAGTCTTCCTCCACCAGTAAAACTGAACATTCCATATGTGTTAACCCTTTACTTCATAGATACACGTTTTCCCGCACCAATCACAGAAGGCCTTTGAAAACAGTGCAGGAAGAGTTCAGATTGTAACGAGCAATCTGAACACTTCCTGCACTGTTTTCCACTCTGTCAGTTAATATAAACATAATTCACCCAATAATTCAAAAGCCTTCTATATTACGTGTCCAAAGGCGTCTATATTAGGTGTCAAAAGGTGTCTTTATGAAGTAAAGGGTTAAACCCATTCAAGAATATATTTTTGTAAAAATCACACAGTAGAAACGAACTCGCCCTATTTAACTAGCAATTACAATTTCTTATGTGCTCTACTGCAACTTGCAGCATGTCCAATATCATAAGCTCAATATCTTACAGTCACAATTGGTTTAGTAAAATAGCGAACAACAAAATCTACTGGACATATTGCATTACTAGTATGTTCCCTACATCTACACAATAATTACATACATCAATGTACATCAATCAGAAAAGCTATGATATGCTTGAGGGGAAATGTGGTTGATCTTAATTTGAATACAGACATTTATTTATAATATTAAGTGTGATTTCATAAAATTTATAATTTTATTGCTATTGTTTATATATAATTGCCAGCCAGGGAAGATATATTTTAACAAAAAAGCCTAGTCATTGCGCTATTACACAAACAGAAATAGGACAAAAATTGCTGTGCTAGCTATGTAGCTTACTTTTATGACTAGCATTGTTTTATTTTTATCAAAGTAGTTTCATCTGGAATTCCGCTGACGTTGTTGATTCGAGCTCAGCCCAAAAACTTCATGAGGAGAAAGTTGTCTAGTTACTTATGGAAGGATGTTGATTCTACTCAGATTCATTCTGTGGTCATCCTCGGTGTGAGAAACTGGATATGCCATTTATGTAACCCGCCATGTGATGAAAATGGTGTTGACCCCTATTCTGGAGTTCCTTTACTGCATCCTATACTTGGAGATACTTGTGAGAGTTATATGTCTTTCTTTATGTGCTGAACATTTCTGGTAATAAAAAAATTGAACCACGAACTAAAGAGTTTATAACCCTTTGACTAAAACGACCTTGGCTGGGATGTGGTATTTGTATTGGACACGTGGTTGGCACATTCCTTCCTCTTATTATTTTAGACTGAAGTATCCTGTTGTAATGTCCTATGTACATATATATTTTCCATAGATCTGATGTGATTTTATGACACAGTTCTGTTTCACAGTTCGACTCTTTGGTTCCCAGGGACTGTGTCATATAGGGATCAGATGGGCCTTGAACTGAGGGGTTAGAGACTTGAATGGAAATAATACCCGTTAACTAAAACAACCTGTCAGACAGGGATGATTGTAATTGAATTTCTTGTGTACCGGATAAGAATATCTGCATTTTTACCGGGGTTACATATTTCAATCTGACCCTAGGGCTGAGATAAAATTCTTGGGGCTGTGACATAATGTCATTCATAAAGTCCTTGTGCTATGACTTACTCATTCATAATTACTACAGTATCCTTGCACTACTATAAACAATAAACCAGAATAAAATCTTAAAAAATTCACACAGTTATGGTTGTATACAAGAAAAAGAATCTTTCATGAGCTTTTCTGTCCCTCAGGATAACAGTTATATCTGGGGATAACAGTTATACCTTCGGTTGGAATTTTCCATCTGCACCTCAAACCCATGAAAGATACTTATAATATCGTACTGGGGAAGAAATATCTGTTATAAAAAGTTATTTGTTTCCTATTAATTATTGTAATTACATTCTGTAGCTTAATTGTTATTTGTTAATTGATGTTACATTATTTGACACGTTACAGTGAATTGTTTTTTGAATAAACAATGTTGTTGTTGTATGGTGTTTAGCGTCGCTTTCAACAATTTTTCAGTCATACCGCGACAGTGTCTACTTGAAACAGTATTCTAAGCACTGTCACACTGGAGTATCATGCCGCAGATACATGGTATGATACCCCACCCAGTCACATTATACTGACATCGGGCCGACCAGACCTAGAACTCTCCTCTAAATGCTGAGCGTCAAGCGAAGAAGCTTCTAGTACCATTTTTAAAGTCTTTGGTATGACCCGGCCGGGATTGAACTTTGAATAAACGAGTACATTAGGTTTTATTCCCAGGGTTTGTATAATAACCTCATATAGACTGGTTGATATTTTCTTCTTTCGCTGATATTTACAGAGTAAAGTGTAAATCAATGCTATTGGAATAATATAGAACACAATGACGTTGATATATTGTTAACATATGTATTATAATAGGTTATGTAAAGTTTAAGGAAGTAAAAATGAAAAATTTATTTTCCCAATTTTCCCAGTCTATGGTATCTGTTTTTCCAGTTGGAGATAAGGGTCCTTTCCCCCCAAGTACCTTTAAAAGGCTCTGTAACCGCCATTCAAGTTTAATGATGACTTTCATAATTATGTAAATCATAATTAAATATCGTGTTAATCTATAGAAATTTACAGGGGACAAAATTTCTTTTGTACATGCAACTCGTTATGTGCTAAATGCACTTGTCCTGTTACCATATTCACTTGTCCTACAAACAGCTATGAAATAATCAACAAAACACTACTGGTGTGACAACAAACTTGTTCTTTGGATCAATCATTATGAATGTCTTCTTCCAAAATTTAACACAATTCTAAGCTTAATACAACCATCCTTATTAAAAACTTGTGGTATAATATTTGATGAGTTGATTGAAAGTTTCAACTAAATCGATAAATGTTTGCTGTTTGCGAGCTTGTTAACATGTTTTTCCAAACTGTGACCATGTATTTGTGCATTAATTACACCTTGATAATTCAGACTGAAATGATAAATTATTGTAAAAACATTCCTTTTAATTGATTACGCTGACAAACAATGTCTGTTATATTTATCCTATATGCTTGTTTACAGTACTTAGACCGAAACAGTATTGCCAAATAATATAGTGCACGGTGACTTTGGGATATTTATAACACGGTTCTGTGTATATCCCGGCTACTGCGTTATAACAGGACCTGAGTGTAATAAGATCTAAACCATATAAGGATATATCATAATAATTTATTTGGTAATAAATGGTTAAAAATATCAATACAGAAAGGGACATATGCACTTAGTAATCACAAAAAAACAGTGTAAAATAAAATAAGCATTAGGTTGTAGGGATACCGATAGATACCGGGATCAAACAATACAGGTTACGACATATAGTAGTCGCGATCTGCAGTTTTCTGTTTTAGGTTTCAATTTCAACATAGATGCTTGCAATTCTGAACAAATATTCTGCCTCTAAATTGCTAAGATTCAATGAGACAAGTAAACAACCAGTTTAGCTACAATTTTAGTACTTGTCCTGCAGGACGAATGATGTGTAAATCTTTTCTCGCCCTGCCCAATTTCCACGCATAAATACGACAGGACAAGTGCAATTTTTATTCCCTGAGAATAGACCCTCTTCTCCTGCTTGGGTCTGTTCAATAGCAGCACATTTGAGCACATTGATTTGTCAGTTGTTTCATAGAAAGTTTGAATGACGTCATAGTTTTGAAAGCGTTGAATTGCTGTGAAATGTGGGACAAGCATAGAATTCCCTGCTTTTTTCGTTGGGTGTTAATAGACATTTTTCAGGAGATATCAGATTCTATATAATTATAGACTAATTATTATGTATTCTCTTGTTTCAGGGTTTTTTCCGCAGATGTATCACACAAGGAATGACTCACAAATGTTCTAATGAAGAGAAGTGTGAAATAACACCATTTACTCGGAACTCTTGCCAGTACTGTAGACTGAAGAAGTGTTTTGCAGTAGGCATGTCCAGAGAAGGTAAATTTCTAAACTTAAACTCTGATTGAGTGGCAGCCCTTTTTCTCTTATTACACTCTTGTGAAGGTTATATATACTTTGAATTCGGGTTCGCTTTCCCGCAGTGCATTATGCATGTTTTATGATGCATGTAGATTCATGGATAAAGGTGTAAATTTGGTTATATATAGCTAATCTGCACCCATCTGATTGGGAAGTCATTTGCAACTGTAATCGCATAATCAACCCATTGGGGTTTAAAGCTGGACTACATATGGGATATTCCCAGCTGACCAGCTATACAGAGTACTGGTATGTCATGATGGGATTTCTTGTTTTTTATATTTTCATATATTTTGGATGGAGTTGAAAGAGTTATTAGGCAAATAACATTTAAGTTTAGATTAGAAACCCCCACCCCCTTGTCTTTCATGGAGGGATTTTTAGAATAACTTGGCACAAGTGATCAACATGTCATGATGATGTTGTCACCTGCAATACACAGACTTGTATATCAAATGTCAAGGTGAAGGTCACACAAAGGTCAAGGCACGCTTCAATGTAAAAAATATGAGATTGCCTGCCTGGTCTGTAACTTTAGTCCATAAATCTTGATACTCATTGATTATATTTAAATACCTATTAATAAAATATATTGTTATATTTGTTTAAGACTACTTGGGGAGCATGTGGGATTTACCAGTGACATTTATTGTCTCATAAAAAGTTTGCTAAATGCATGAGTTTGCGACTTGGTTTAGTGAGATAAATGTATAGAATAAGGTTTGATGTCTGTTTTATTTAATTCGTCTTTTTAGCTCACCAACATGGGCTTTTGTGTACAGTGTTGGGCGTTCATCATTAATTTTTTAAAAAAAGAACTGAAACTAGAAGTGCTTCAGGTTAAGATATTTTAGAGGCAAAATCTTTCATTTCCTTTAATTTAATGAGACATTTTTTATGAGATATATATGAATAAAATGTGTGGTTTGTATTTTTTGACATCCTTGTTTTGGATGTATTATTAACTGATGGTTTCCTATTTTATGTCACATATAAAATTAATGATAGTATATTGCAAATAAAGGAACAGATTTATATCTGTATTTCTATTTAATGACATAATTTTTGGCATTTTGACATTTTTATTGCATTAGATATTTAGCCTTGTTTAAACTTTTCTGCCTTACTTATTTTCTGATGTTAAATATTATAGATATTAATATAAACTAGGTAACACTGTTCTTCGACAGATCTTGTTAAAATTATTCTATGTGGGTTTTTTTATTGATCAAATTTATATCAAATATTTAAAACAAATCTGAAATATATTAAAACCTTAAAAAAATTGCCCGAAAAACAACATAATTCTGTTCTGTGACTGCTACCTTTTATTTCCACTTCATTGGGTATTTTAATTCTTGATTAATTGGGTCAAATGTCATAAAACTGTCCCCTAGAGTAAGCCAGCCTCCTGCTGGGAGGGGATAAATAAATAAAATGGTTAAATGGGATAAACATGACTTCCACAATCACTGGTGTGTACAGGATTTAAAGATAGGTGGGAGTCGCTATTCAGTTGTAGTATAGGCCCATGGTCCTCAGCCAAGTTTGTTCAAGCATCAGACCCCAACTCACTTCGTCTCCAATGGACTTGAGAACACAGCCGCATGGTGAGAGGAAAGTCCACTTGAGGTAATGCCATGGCATCACAATTAGATTATAGGTTAATTATGGTTAAATCAGGGTTTCCCCCAGAGTCATAACGCATGTCGCATTTGACATCCCTTCAAAAGATTTGGTTGATTAGCAACATCCCAATGGTTTATTTTGTACATAAATTGAAGAAAAAACACCCTTATGTTAACAAATTTGAAAAACCCGGTCTAAAAGGCGGCGCCTTCAAAAGTTGGATCCTTAAAAATCGGTGCATCTTTTATAGCGGTCCCATTTATAAGGGATGTTTAAGACTTAACTTTTAATTTTTCCATTTATAAAATTTATATTTATTTGCAAATACACTGACACTTAATGAAAATTACAGAATCAAACATTAAAAATGCAAACTTCTCAATTGTTCTAACTTTGAAATATGACAAGTTGTCCATTTATAAACACTCCTTTACTATATTTTTATGTTAATAATATTCTAATATAGGATAGAAACATATATTTGAAATGCACATTAATGGATAATTGGATACTCCTGGTTTCTCAGCGTCTTATTTCAACAAATAAAATCCCCATTCAAAACGGTTTAAATTTTTAACATGAATTAAAGCGTTTTCGTTCATTGGAAATACCCGGATGTGGTGATGGTCAAAATTTGGTTACTGTGGTTTATGCAGGATATTTAGGGGATAGGAAAAAAAGAATTTTTAAGAATAATCTATTTGTGTTTACTTTCATAAAATTGGTATTCATTTTGAAATATACAAATACTATATGAAAAACATAATTTGCTTCTATATTGAATCAAACATTAAAACATATAAATTGTAACTTTTAAATATGACTGGTCATCAATGAAACACTTGTATAGAATAGGATTGGATAGGAAACTTGCATCTCCAGATTAAATATTGATGAAATAGCACACAAAGGATTAAGTTTTTGGCTTGATATTGAAGCTTGAAGGAAATGTTTCATAATAAACTTGTCATTATTTTAGCTGCAGTATAGATATTTGTAATCAAAAGTATTTCAGCAGTTTTAAACACAAATTTCTGTGAATGATAATTGAAAACGAGATATTGTGAGATTTTGTGTAAATACGCGAGTGTTCACAAAATCTCAATCAGTTGCCTTTCCTTCTCTATATAATTCCTTGCTAGTCTTCCATTAAAAAAAAATTTTTTTTTGTATTTATTTTATTGCAGCAATATTCTAAATAGAAACATATACTTAAAAATGCACCAATCATGAGTGTCAAATTTAAAAAAAAAAAAAAAACACTGGAGGGGACACCCCTCCAATACCCACCCCTCCCATTTTTAGCAACATGCCTTCAAAAATTCCTGGGGGGGGGGACCCTGTTAAATGTTAGGAATGACACACTTGGGGACGTTAAAGTTAGGAATGACACACTTGGAGAAGGGCCAGTATTGCTGCAAAGCATTGTGAATATAGGAACAGTTTTTGAATGTTGACCGAGATTTGATAATGGTAGTGACTGTCAGGTATAGTTGTTTTGTCTGTGGTTAGAATCAGTAACGAAGAGTTTGATTTGCCCCAGTTTGGACCAGTTTGTGAGTTGTGTTCATGATATATTTGCCACAATAGTAATTTATTTTCCACTGGGCCCAGTTAGCTCAGTCAGTAGCACATCTGACTTTGAAACCAGAGGTTGTGAGTTTGTGATGATTGATTTACAACATTACGTCTCATCATCATTTGTCTCTCACCACTGATCCAAGTGGGAAAGTTATCACTTTCTGCAAAAATTGGTGTGCTTGAGTACTTATTAACCTTCCAGAACCCCAGGAGAGAGTGGACAGATTAACTGGTCGTCTCGTAGTCTTGAATGGCATAAATCGCACTTAATATTCAAATAAACAACATTTATTTTCCTATAAATGTAGTTGTTCCAAACATTGTATTCATTTCTTCTCTTGTAGTTTGAATATACTACGTCTTACCAATTTGGAGCTTTGACCAATAAATTTTCTGAAATAATCAGAACAGAATTGGCGGCTTTTTTTTCTCACTTCTATGGTTACGTAATGTTATGAGGTCTGCATTTTTTACCACTGACATTTTGGTAAAGATTAGTCTGCGTTTATTACCACTGACATTTTGGTAAAGATTAGCCTGTTTTTTCTGTCTTTTTCCAACAGCTTTTGTGTGACTGTAACATGTGTAGCCAAAAAAAAAGAAATCCAATTTTGACACTGAAACTTTACATTTCAGAGTTGTTATTTTTAATATCAATATATCTCGAAAGTTATCATTATTTCCCTGAAAGTTACAATTAAGGCCATAATAAATTAATTGCTAGTTTATAATCCCTGCCCGCCAGCCCCCTAATTTTCATGCCACCCCAACCATTTTTATTTTCATAAAAAAATAAAAAATAATAAAAAATAAAATCCATCCCCCACCTCCTCTTTTTTAAGAAAAAGTTGGATGATGATCTAGTAATTAATTTATAATGGCCTTACACTGGTATATCCCAGGTAGTTAATACCAATATATCCCTGGGAGTTACCATAAATAGTGATATATCCCTGGGAGTGATCATTAATTAGAATATATCCCTGGGAGTTACCATTAATACCTGTTAATACCAATTTATCCCTGGGAATTACCATTTATACCCGCTAATACCAATTTATCCCTGGGAGTTACCGTTAATACCAATATATCCCCTGTGAGTTACCATAAATACTGATATATTCCTGGAATAACCATTAATACCAAAACATCGCTGTCAACCTGTGCCATTTGACAAGGGGATATAATGTTTGAGTTATTTCCTTTAGTCTATTTTTTTATATTATAAGCATTCTGGAGAATGCATGTCACAAATTTTAGAGTTATTCTCTCCTGATTTGGCCAAAGGGAAACTACAGCATGGCAAAGATTAATCTGATAGATTCTATGTTAATTGATTGCTTATTTGGATCAGGGGGACAGTCAAACTGACAAGCCAATTTAACAAAGCTGGAGAATTTATGATGTTTGTATATTATGCATGTTAAGATGCAATATTTTAAAGCAGTAGATTTTGCACCTAATCGGTAGAGCTGTAGATGGGTTTAAAAACTGCATATTTGGCCTTCTGGCAGTTACTGATGTTGTGTATGCGTGAAAGTTACAATTTAAACCAACTTATCTGTTTGAGTTACTATCAATACTGATACATCCTGGGAGTAACCCTTAATAATGATATATCCCTGGGAGTTACCGATAATACCAATATATCCCCTTGGAGTTACCATTTATACTGATGTATTCCTGGGACTTACCATTAATACTGATATTTCCCTGGGAGTAACCATTAATACTGATATATCCCTGGGAGTAACCATTAATACTGATGTATCCCTGGGAGATACCATTAGTACTGGTACATCCCTGGGCGATACCATTAATAATGATGTATCCCTGGGAGTTACCATTAATACTGATATATTCCTGGGAGTTACCATTAATACTGATATATCTCTGGGAGATACCATCAATAATGATGTATCCCTGGGAGTTACCATTAGTACTGATATATCCCTGGGAGATACCATTAATACTGATGTATCTCTGGGAGATACCATCAAAAATGATGTATCCCTGGGAGTTACCATTAATACTGATATATTCCTGGGAGTAACCATTAATACCGATATATTTCTGGGAGTAACCATTAATACCGATATATATATATATCTGGGAGTTACCATTAATACTGATATATCCCTGGGAGATACCATTAATACTGATATATCCCTGGGAGATACCATTAATACTGGTATATCCCTGGGCGATACCATTAATAATGATGTATCCCTGGGAGTTACCATTAATACTGATATATCCCTGGGAGTTACTATTAATACTGATATATCTCTGGGAGATACCATCAATAATGATGTATCCCTGGGAGTTACCATTAATACTGATATATCCCTGGGAGTAACCATTAATACCGATATATATCTGGGAGTTACCATTAATACTGATACACCCTTTGGAGTTAACATTGATACTGATATAGCCATGGGAATTACCATTAATAATGATTTATATCTGGGAGTTACCATTTATAATGATATATCTCTGGGAGTTACCATTGATACTGATATACCCTGAAAGTTACCATTTGTAATGATATATCCCTGGGAGTAACCATTGATACTGATATAGCCATGGTAGTTACCATTAATGATGATATATATCTAGGAATAACCATTAATTCCCTGGAATTTACCATAACCCTGAGTAACCATTTATACAGATATATCCCTTATTCAGAAGAAAATGTTTTAAGTCCCCTACCTGTTCCGTCAAAGGGGACTATAGGTTTACCATTTGTCTGTAGTCTATCTGTTGGCACACACAAATAGGTATTCAAGTGTTTAGGGTTAGTAAGTTTTTTAGACAGTTGAAAAAAATGATGTGGCTAAAATCTACTGTGTGGGTAATGTTAGCCGCACAAGTAATCAGCTAGACACAAACAAGCCACTTAAATACCCATATGTTAGAATGTCCATTGTCCGGTGTGTCCCCATCTTTCTGGAAGAAATACTGAAAACTTATCCAAGCTAATTTTGTGATACTTGCATGTTGATAGAGGGCAATAAGGAGATAAAGCAGGTCATTTAATTGCTTCATCAGAACAGAAACTGTGCTTTGACAATGAGATTGGTAAAATTACAACTAAAAACTCAAGTCAGGACAACAATGGTGGTTGCTATGGCAACAAAACTGGTAAAATTACAGATACAACTTAGTTCCTGTGGTAATACAAAAAAATATCCAAGCTGCATTTGTGAAACTTACCATGTCGAGGAGATATACAGATCCTTTTTTTTATTTTTAAGTCTGACAAAAATTGTGGTTGCTATGGTAACAATATTGGTAAAATTACAGATATAACCTGGATAGTGCCACACAAATATTATCCAACCTACAATTTTGAAACTTCGCATGTGGATAAAGAGAGCAATAAAGCCATCATGTACATCATTTAATTATTTTTTAAGTTGACAAAAATTATGGTTGCCACGGCAATAAAATTGGTAAAAAGTTAACAAAGTCCTACCTGTAAAACTGGTAGGGGACTTAATATGTTTTGCTTGCAATTCTCCATTGCTTGTTGTTTCAGTGGTATAATCCTTACAGGAGTATTGGAGAAGCTGCAGCAAGTATTACATTTTTTGTTCTCAATTGTCTGGCAGATAGATACAAGATGATAGATTTAGAGTTTGTATATAAAGTTATATCACATTTATGTCAGATTATGATACTCTTGGTCCACCATAGGGGATTGTGAATATAAATAAGTTTTTAAATAATAATATAAAAGGAAGAAACATTTCACCAACGATGAACATGAAAATAATTATAAATAAATTATGCATTCTTGAAAATTGTAGGGTGAATCTGTTCAGACACAGGAAATTCTTTAATCTTCATTAACCAGGTTTTATCAAAATTGAAAATGGGCAGGCAGATGGGCGGCATCAAGTTTTTCGTTTCCATTCAATAACTAGAGTATTTTTCATCGGAACTGAAACAAACTTACACAAAGTGTATAAAATCTAGGCCAATATGGACCATTATCTTCAGAGTAATGGCCCTTTAATGAGTCAAAAATGCTAGAGTATTGTTAGAATCAAACATCGTGTTTAAGAAATTGTTGCTATCAGTTGAGCATGTGTGACTTACCTTCTATATTTGGGTACTGGAAACAATACCACCACTTAAGCCTCAATGCAAAATGTGAACATATTGATGTATTATTTTATGAATATGCATGTTTGTTTCCGAGTATAATCACATTACATCTTTTATAATGTGAATTACGGAAGTAATATTTTAGCCAAACAAACAGTGAATAGCACAGAAACAAGCGAAAAACTTTATTTCACGCTTTTTAAACAAAACTATTGCATCATTGTTTTACAAATAAAAAAACAAAATTTGAATTGTATGCTTTTTTATTTTCTGCTTCAATGTACATAAAATTCTGGCATGAAATAGAGTTTTAGTTCCAGAATAGCTAAAATGTTTGAAAAACCTGGTTTTTGGGGAATGTCCACGTCTCTTTGTTTACCATGGCTGAGTTGTGTAAGGAGCTATAACTTTTTTTACCATGGCTGAGTTGTGTAAGGAGCTATAACCATTTTGTTTACCATGGCTGAGTTGTGTAAGGAGCTATAACTTTTTTTACCATGGCTGAGTTGTGTAAGGAGCTATAACCATTTTGTTTACCATGGCTGAGTTGTGTAAGGAGCTATAACTTTTTTTACCATGGCTGAGTTGTGTAAGGAGCTATAACCATTTTTTTTACCATGGCTGAGTTGTGTAATGAGCTATAATTTTTTTTTACCATGGCTGAGTTGTTGAAGGTTCTATAATTTGTTGGTTTTTACCATAGCTGAGTTGTAGAAGGTGCTATAACTTGTTTTTTTACCATGGCTGAGTTGTGTAAGGTGCTTTATTATTTTTTTCTCCAAGACAGAGTTTGTAAGGTAATTGTGCTATAATTGTTTTTTTTTACCATGGCTGTGTTATGTAAGGAGCTTTAATCTTTGTTTCTTCACCATGGCTTAGTAGTGGAAGGTGCTATAATCTTTGTTTTTTTACCATGGCTGAGTTGTGTAAGGTGCTATTATCTTTGTTTTCTCACCATGGCTGAGTTGTGTAAGTTGCTATAATCTTTGTTTTCACCATGGCTGAGTTATGTAAGGTGCTATAATATTTGTTTTTTCACCATGGCTGAGTTGTGTAAGGTGCTATAATCTTTGTTTTCACCATGGCTGAGTTGTGTAAGGTGCTATAGTCTTTGTTTTCACCATAGCTGAGTTGTGTAAGGTGCTATAATCTTTGTTTTCACCATGGCTGAGTTGTGTAAGGTGCTATAATCTTTGTTTTTTCACCATGGCTGAGTTGTGTAAGGTGTTATAATCTTTGTTTTCACCATGGCTGAGTTGTTGAAGGTGCTATAATCTTTGTTGTTTTTTTACCATGGCTGACTTGTGTAAGGTACTATAATCTTTGGTTTTTTTTTACCATGGCTGAGTTGTAAAAGGTGCTTTAATCCTTGTTTTTTCACCATCAATGAGTTTTGCTTAGGAGCTGTTATCTTTGGTTTTTTTTGCCACAGCTGAGTTTTGCTTAGGAGCTGTTATCTTTGTTTTTTTTTGCAACAGCTGAGTTTTGCTTAGGAGCTGTTATCTTTGATTTTTCACCATCAATGAGTTTTGCTTAGGAGCTGTTATCTTTGGTTTTTCACCATCAATGAGTTTTGCTTAGGAGCTGTTATCTTTGGTTTTTCACCATGGCTGAGTTTTGCTAAGGAGCTGTTCACCATGGCTGAGATATATAAAGTGCTGACTGAAGTTCGCTAGCCTGTTATATCTGTTATTTTTTTAGAAGTAAACACAAAATAGTAGGAAAATATATAATGTATACATTAGCCCAACAATAAGTTCAACACATCCTTATAGAAGTTTCTTATACTTTTTTGAGGAAAAGTATAATTGAAGTGGTGGCCAGGAAATATATTCCCTGTACCAAAACTACCATTATTGTCATATATAAGGAATAATCAATGCACGTCAGGGTTGTAATTTAGGCGGGAAATGCTTGTAGCAGGTCATTTGAGATTGTTGTTGGGACCAGTTTTATACAAAATCAATGCTTCTTCATCAGATAAGTAATGTTACCCCATGACTGACGAGGATGACTGCAGCCTGTAATGTCGTTGAATATGTCAGGAAGATAGGTATTCAGACTGTGGCAGCTGAAAATGAGTTAAAAATATTTGGTTTTATAGATTTCAACAACTTGAATCCATTGTGTGGATAAATAAGCTTGCCAGTCGCTTTCCCTGTAGTTGTCCTCTATTCATCATTGCCTGCCATATTCTGTAATGGTGTAAAGTCTGGCAAGTTGGATTTGAATTATTAATGAGTTTTGTATAAAATACAATTTTTTTCAAACTACTCAGTACTGTGAAATCATTTATTTTTTCGTGGGTATTAAATTTCGTGGTTTCCACTTCAAAGACATATTCGTGGGGACTTCAATTCGTTGAAACCCAATTTAAAAAAAATGAAAAATAAAATAATACACTTTCTACATCACATAGTGCATTCCATTGATTAACCTCTGCTGTAATACACACATCACTGTCCCTCGTCAGGGTTTATCACACCCACTGTGCCAATAAGAGTTGACACATGCCAATTAGTACCCTTATATATACAAGTACGATATTGAACTAATTGTTATGCAAACAAGAGGAGAGGAAAAGAGATGTACAAGAAGGTTTCAGAAGGCGGGCCTGCTGTAAATAACACTAGTATGTGCCACATCACATGACTGTGATAATAAACGGTAAATAAATGTGCTACATCTTTTAACCCTTTACTCCATAGATACACGTTTTCCCACACCAATCACAGAAGGCCTTTGAAAACAGTGCAGGAAGAGTTCGGATTGCTCGTAACGAGCAATCTGAACACTTCCTGCACTGTTTTCCAATCTGTCAGTTAATATAAACATAATTCACCCATTGCTGATATGTGGTGAATTAATGCTTTCAATATTAGAGGTGTCCATAGGCGTCTATATGAAGTAAAGGGTTAAGAGATATGTTTGTTTTATTCATTAAAAATGTATCACCATATATTTGATAATAAAGAGAAACAATCGAATAAAAAAATGAAAATACCACTGAATAAAAAATATTACTTCACTTTAGTTTTCTTTGTATGTGCGCATACTTTCTCTTTACAATGTTTCACACTTTTTATACAATGTTTACTGTAGGTCTATATGTCACATTGTTTCAAACTGTATCAACACCATAGCATTTAGCTACAAATTGACTGTCAATTTTTAGCACCTCTGACATTTGATTGAAATACATGTGCAGTGGGGGTAAATTATATCACATCTCGCTACACAAACACACGTCTATGAATGGATGGATGATATGAGTATTAAAAAATTCTTACACTGTTTACAAAATTATCAATGTAAATATTGGTGCAATATGACGAAAGAGAATATATAAATAAAGGATGGATTATTTACCACAATGCGATGCATGTAGGCATATTTAAACAGAGGTAATTTATATGTTGACAGCATTACACAGCGTAAACTAAGTTTGTGGGTATTTGATTTCGTTGTCTAGGCTCCCACAATACATGAAAATTAGTACCCAATGAAAATTAATGATTTCACAGTATTTCAGTGAGGTTTTGCACATTATTAAGAGAATCTTGTTGCCACAAGAAATCTGTTATGTCACCAGGGCAATATTCAGTTCAGTTAAACATTTAATGTGTTTGTTGACATTGATAACACATGTCAACTGAACTGCATGTTCGCTGTAAATGTTTGCTAACTTTGAGAGCATGTGACTAAAGAAAAATAAACGGAAAGTGCCTATGACATATTTGTGATTTTTACTTAATGTTTGTGCAGTTGGGCAACGTTAGTATTTATAAACACAGTAAACATGTTTCACCTTACTGAACTCAACCCAGCTGTTGTTTAAGGAAAATATCTTTGCTACAATGTCATCTTACATTAGGCCATAATAAATTAATTGGTAGATTATCATCCCCACCCGCCCCCTTATTGTCATGCCGCCCCGACCCTTTTTATTTTCATATTAAAAAAACATCAAAAATGTTAAAAATAAAAATAAAATCTTCCCGTCTTCACCGATTTTAAGAAAAATTTGGATGATAATCTAGCAATTAATTTATATTGGCCTTATCTTTAGGAAACTTGCACAATAGTGATATATGGTAACCTTATTTTCTGACTGGTCTTAACACTTACATCCCTGCAAATTTAAGTGTCGTGGGTGGCTAGTTGTTTTTTAACAGAAGTCTTGTGGAACAAACTACTTTTTTGTTGGATTTCAATGAAACTTTTTGTACATGATGGTAGGGGTGGGGAATGCTCTCATATTTATCATTAGCTCTTGACCTAACTTGTAACCATGAAATAGTGGACAAGATTACTAAATCAGATAAATAATGTATGGGAATGACCCCTTGAGTTGTTAGTTGGCTTTTAACATCCACATTTAACTGTTAGATCTGGACCAAAATATGTAAACACAATAATGTTCAGTCAAATTCTTGAGCTGGCAAAATCAGATAATTTTCAAATATGCTTCATCAAGAAATAGTGGTCGGATGCGCATCTGACTGTCAATTCAGGAGTCCTGAGTTCAAATCCCCACCTGGCCACAATCTCTATGATGATTGATATACAACATTGTGTCTCATTGTCATTTGTCTGTCATAGCTGATTCAAGTGGGAAAGTTATCAGTTACTTGTGCATTCATTATGTTCTGTCACTTGTCTTTGTATATACTGTGAAATCATTAATTTTCGTTGTGTACTAATTTTCGTGGATTTCGTGGGGAGCCTAGAAAACGAAATCAAATACCCACAAACTTAGTTTACGCTATGTAATGTTGTCAACATATAAATTACCTCTGTGTTCATATGCCTACGTGCATGCATTGTGGTAAACAATCCATCCTTTATTTTATATATTTTCTTTTGTCATATCGCATCACTATTTACATTGATACTTTTGTAAACAGTGTAAGATATTTTATACTCATATCATCTTTAATTCTACGTCCATCCGCTGATAGACGTGTGTGTGTGTAGCGATGTGTGTTGTAATTTACCCCACTACGCGTGTATACTTCAGTCAAATATCAGAGGTACTAAAAATAGACCGTCACCTTGTAACTAATTGCTATCGAGTTGAAACAGTTTCAAACAATGTGACGTATAGACCTACGGTAAACATTGTAAAAAAGTGTAAAACATTGTAAAGGGACAGTATGCGCGCGTACAAAGAAAACTAAAACACAAGTTTATATTGTTTGTCTTTATGATCATTTTTAATAAAACAAACAAATCTCTTAAAAGTCGTAGCACATTCATTTACTGTTTATCATCACAGTCACGTGATGTGGCACATACTGTTGTTATTTACTGCAACCCTTTCTGGATTAGATCTCGTACTTCTCCTTTCCTCTCCTCTGGTTTGCATAACAATTAGTTCAATATCGTACTTGTATATTAGGGTACTAACTGGCATGTGTCAACTCTTATTGGCACAGCGGGGTGCGATAAACCCTGACAAGCGTTGTGTGCATTACAGCAGAGGTTAATAACTGGATAGCACTATGCGATGCCGAAAGTGTAAACTTTATTTTTTTTTTTTTTTTTTTTTTTTTTTAAATTTGTTTTCAACGAATTTAAAACCCCACGAATATGTCTTTGAAGTGGAAACCACGAAATTTAATACCCACGAAAATAAATGATTTCACAGTATAAGATTTCACAGGAATGGGTCTTTTTTCAAGCCAACCCTCAAAAGTAATACCCCTAGTACAGATACACACTTTTGAAGTCTTGCTGTCCATGCCCTAAATGATGCAAAGTAGTCTCCCCTTGTATACTGTTCAGACACTGAAAAATTGCAGATCCAATGGCACTTCTAGTAGTATAGCGTTTTACCTGCGAGCATTTTTTTAGCATGTGAAAAAGGAAAAAATCACAACGGCTTAAGTCTGGGGAATAAGGGAGATGTTCAACCTGAACAACCTTTTCTTGGTGACATTGTAACAATGGGGGATCCATCAAGCTCAAAGCTTCTTTAATTTCAAACAGTTCATCAGAATATTATGTACGATGCCTTCTGAAATGCCTAAACTATAAGCTATCTGGGAAACAGTATAGTACCATCCATCTTCTTCAACCATAGCTCTAACAGCACCAATGATTTCCTTTGTTGCTGCAACAACAAGCCTACCTGGGCAGTTATCGTCTTGCTGACTATGCTGAACCTCCCTTAAATTTCTAAACCCAAAGAAAAATTGTTCTTAATGTTACGGTAACACTATATATGACACAATTCAGAATAAATCTCTTTTTGTGATAACTGCTAAGAAACTCAGACTTTAATGTAAGCCCTTATTTCTAATTTTTCTTCAGGTTTCATTATGACATTGAAATATAGCCACTGTACATGAGTGTGTATAATTCAGCAATGAATATCTTGGTCAATTATAATCAGATTAAATTGAGAATTCCCAGGTGTATTGAATAAGCATCCCCGAAGTTTTTCATGTTTTTACGCAACATTGTTTTTACGGAAGGCCATTAGTGACAGAATTTATTGAATGCCCCTCATAGGTGTGCTTGAGTACTGGTTAGGTTAATTGATCATCTGTAAGCCCTCGATGGCATAAGAATTATACCAAACATTCAAACAAATCACAAAATATGTAAGATGATCACCAAAAGGTAGGGTGATATTTTGCATTGGGTAGTTAGTAAAATATTTCATCAATGCTATTTTTTCTAAATGACAATTTGTTTAAAGATGGGAGCAAAACTGTTCATTTGTTTGTTCATTTGTCACCAGAGATAGTTTAAAGTGGTGGTTGTTACTAAAAATAGAGTTATTTTAGAATAAGCTTGCCAGAACCAGTTTAAAAAGCTTCTCTAGATTTTTAATTGGAATATTTTGAAAATGTTCGACTCTTGTGATTGATAGAATTGTAACGTGTGTTCGAGGTGCCAAAGTGAACTCTTTATACAAGAGATGGTCTGTTTTACAATATACAAACATTTGGGCAGTATTTTACAGGTTTTAGAATAATGACTTTCACACAAAGAGCACACTTCCTTTTACAATAAACACATTATTCAAATATAAGCAGGGCGGTTGTGTAGTGGATAGAATGCATCCTCTCACACCAGAGGTCCCAACTCGACCAAATGCCTCTCTAAATACAACACTCATTATTGGTTCTGCTCAGAAATTTGACTCTGAAGCGGTGCATTGTAAGCTCTGATCTTTCTATGCAATTAACCCAAATTAATTCCAAATTAATAATTTTTGAAAATTGAACCCTTTACTTCATATAGACGCCTTTGGACGCCCTAATATTGACGCCATTGAACACCTCTAATATAGAAGGCTTTTGAATTATTGGGTGAATTATATTAATATTAACTGACAGAGTGGAAAACAGTGCAGGAAGTGTTCAGATTGCTCTTCCTGCACTGTTTTCAATTACCTTCTGTGATTGGTGCGGGGAAAACGCGTATCTATGGAGTAAAGGGTTAAGCTCCATGGAACAGTAAAATATATTTATATCTGTCAAATGCATCAGTGTTCATGGTACAATAGGGTATTTGAACTTTATATTCTTTTTCCTCCAACTGTAATCTTATTTCTCCGATAGACACGCAGTTGAGACAAGCTGTTATTAGATTCCAATTGTCACGAGAAACAAGACTTTTTTGCTGCAACATCATCGCCATTGCATGCTTAGTATTTAAAAAAAGCACCAATGATGTCTGTATGTCGCAAATATAAAAAAAACAAGTCCTAAGTTGTTGGTCAAAATAAGCATTTTTTAAAAAAATAATTCAAAGGGTCTGTGGCCTAAGGTGCCCTATAATCCATATTGAGTTTGAGGCCCAGCTCCGTGAGAAAAAGTTGCCAATTATTTTCAGACTGGACGGTGGTTATACATACTGAAGATTTATTCTGAGGTATTACGCTTTGCCAAAATTACCATATAGCCTACATGTGTTGAAAATTGTGCCAAACTGCATTCACATACAAAAAATAAATTCTGTAATATTTCCCTTATAACTTACGGAATGTAGACTGTAACAAGGTTTTAACTATATAATCCATGGATTTTATCTCTGTCATTGATTAAGTACCGATTAAAGTTCATCAACTGTGTCATATGGCGTGTCGAGGTCAATACATAATCGCTACATAATTGTATAATGTACAGGAATGACATTCGTGCACTAAAGATCAATATGTTAATCTTCAGTAAAGGGGAATAACTTGTACTGTAGTAAGATAAAAAAATATATATGGATTATTTCCCTTTTACCAGATTTATTTATCCATTGTGCCAGATCAACTTGTTTGTAATCTTTGGTCCATTCATTAATTGTATTGTTTATGCCTATTTAGTGGATCTGAAAATGTAAAATGTCCTTTCTGCTTTTGTGTACTATGTCTTTTTTTGTGCATTGATATTATCGCCCTCATTCTTTCATTGATGGACAGAATTTATTAATTTTCGAAGTTATAAATCTAGTATTACACAAACTGTTATGAACAAAATTAATAACAGTTTAGCAGTTTGTGAATAGGATGGATTTATTCAATACAGAGAACACTGTTTTGTATGGAGAAAAACCTCGGAATGAATCTGAGTAGAACCACTGTTGTCCTGTAAGTAACTGGCAAAACTTTCTCAGATAAAGTTTTTGGAGTGAGTAGGACTTGAACCTACGACATAAACAGTGAGAGGCAAGTGATCAAGGGACAAAGCCTTAAACCACTCAGCCTCGGAGGACCCCATTTTTAATGCTGGAGAAACACCTTATATCAATTCCACTCTTATCGCTGCATTTAAAGGGAAGTAACTCTGAAATGAAAAATGGTCCTACTGCATTGGTTTGTCTCCCCTTATGTTCAGACTTTTTTATTGAAGAATTAAATGAAATCTTCTTTTTTTTTCTCCAAAATTCAGTAAGACTTATTTGTATTTCGTATAAATTTGCTTTGTGCTTAATTTTAAATACTGTCAGACATCTTGCTGTTATCATGCTGAAGCAATTTATGATCATAGAAGGTACGTTTTAGTCAAACATCATACAAAAACTAATTGTATCTGTAAGTTTTTTATCACCACATAGCTGAAGTGGAGATAAAGTATAGATGATATGCAAAATGCAACAACAATGCAAGTCTGTAGCTTAACGGTGATGGTCAGACTAGAAAAAAGCCAAAATATTGGATTTCTGGTTTCACTCCTAATAATAGGTCATCTTGGGATCTACATTAAAAAATATGTCAGAATTATGAAAACAATACATACCTTTGGACTGCAACATGGTCTAGTTGTAGTGCCTGCCTTGCATGTGGAAGATCATGGGTTCGATCCCCAGTTGGGTAATACCAAAGACATGAAAAATGGTACTATAAGCTTCCTTGCTTGGCAACCAGCATTTAGAGGATAGTTCTGGGTCTGGTCGGCCTGATGTCAGTATAATATGACTGGGTGGGGTATCATACCATGTGTTTGCAGCATGATACTACAGTTGGTCAGTTTAATGTGACTGGGTGGGATATCATACCATGTGTCTGCAGCTTGATACTCCAGTCTGGTGGGCCTGATGTCAGTATAATGTGACTGGGTGGGGTATCATACCATGTGTCTTCAGCATGATACTCCAGTCTGGTCGACCTGATGTCAGTATAATGTGACTGGGTGGGGTATCAAATCATGTGTCTTCAGCATGATACTTCAGTGTATCAGTATGTGTTGGTAGGGATATCATACCATGTGTCTGCAGCATGATACTTCTGTGTGTCAGAATAATGTGACTGGATGGGGTATCATACCATGTGTCTGCAGCATCATACTTCAGTTGTCAGTATAATGTGACTGAGTGGTGTATCATACCATGTGTCTGCAGCATGATACTTCAGTCTGGTCGACCTGATGTCAGTATAATGTGACTGGGTGGGGTATCATGCCATGTGTCTGCAGCATGATACTTCAGTCTGGTCGACCTGATGTCAGTATAATGTGACTGGGTGGGGTATCATACCATGTGTCAGCAGCATGATACTTCAGTCTGGTTGACCTGATGTCAGTATAATGTGACTGGGTGGGGTATCATGCCATGTGTCTGCAGCATGATACTTCATTGTGGTCGACCTGATGTCAGTATAATGTGACTGGGTGGGGTATCATACCATGTGTCTGCAGCATGATACTCTTGTCTGATCTACCTGATGTCAGTATAATGTGACTGGGTGGGGTATCATACCATGTGTCTGCAGCATGATACTCCAGTGTGGCAATGCTTAAAATACTGTCTCAAGTAGACACCGTTGCGATATGATTGAAACATTGTTGAAAGCAACGCTAAACACCATACAACAACAATAATGATACATACCTTTTGAGAAGTTTCACATTGTTAAATTAAACAATCGTGCTCGCTGAAGTTGAGTTTTATCTTTGTTGTATGTGATTAGCCTATCTCAGCTATGTTACCTCAAAGAATACTACTCAGAATGCATGAGTTTAAGATATGTAGAAGTTGTCTTGTGACAATTTAGATGTATAATATATTTTGAAGTCCATTTTTAGGAAGCAAGAAAAAAAAAAATTCATGAAAGTATTTCAACTTCTGGGTCAGTAACTTTTTTGAATTTAGATGATTTCTTAAATTTAATATCTTACCTACAAGATGGCACAAAATCTTCATTTATGAAGGAGTGTTGTATTTTGAAGAAAGAAGAGGAAGACAAATGGTTTTTAGGGTGATAATACAACGAATCTAATCTAATCTAATCCTACTTTGTTTAGCAAGTCTTTTCATATGAATATTTATACAATATAATTGCCGGTATATTACATCTCATGTATTTTGATATATGCCAATACCTAATGAATTATTTCAAAGTTTGGTTTCATTTTTAGCATTGTCAGTCTAAACAGTCATTGCCTCTTAAAGTAAACAGTTCTTGCGGATATATTTGTTTGTTGTTCAAACTTTTTTTTATATTGCGTGACTGCAGAGAAGTTTTACCAGAAAATAGAAGGCCACAAAGAATGTCTCAAGAAATACATCACAGTTCATGTACATGGCATCTGAAATTCACATGTCAGTAAATTACCTCCCTTTATATTAAAATTAAAATATATTTTTAAGCCACGTTAAAATCAGAATCCAACTCATTTTTATTGATTTATTAATAAATTCTGTATGTTATGGACTCAAATTCAGTTTTAAGGTACAAGATTTGTACTTTACATGACTAACTAGTTACCTACAGGGGTTTGGTTGTCTCCTATGTAATTTTACATGTATTTTTGTTGTTAAACTAAATTTATTCAGTATATTATATCAAGTGTTCTGTTTCAATGCTTCATTCTATTCTTAATTTACTGTTACATGGCATTGAAACAGCTACAGAGACGGGGCTTTTTTACCTCATTCAACAAAGGTCGGTATTCCCCTACTTCCCATTTTACTGTTACATGGCATTGAAACAGCTACAGAGATAAAGCTTTTTTATCTTATTAGACAAAGGTCAGTATTTGGCTACTTCCCAATTTTCAGCTACAGAGACAGGGCTTTTTTACCTTATTAAACAAAGGTCGGTATTCAGCTACTTCCCAATTTACTGTTACATGGCATTGAAACAGCTACAGAGATAGAGCTTTTTTACCTTATTAAACAAAGGTCGGTATTTGGCTACTTCCTAATTTATAGCTACAGAGACGGGGCTTTTTTACCTTATTCAACAAAGGTCGATATTTGGCTACTTCCAAATTTACAGCTACAGAGACAGGGCTTTTTTACCTTATTAAACAAAGGTCGGTATTCGGCTACTTCCCAGTTTTCAGCTACA
Organism: Panopea generosa; assembly: GCA_029582155.1. Taxonomy (NCBI): domain Eukaryota; kingdom Metazoa; phylum Mollusca; class Bivalvia; order Adapedonta; family Hiatellidae; genus Panopea; species Panopea generosa. Next base: position 15,146,602 of record CM055903.1, on the reverse strand, counting down.
AAGACGGAGCTTTTTTACCTTATTAAACAAAGGTCAGTATTCGGCTACTTCCCAATTTACAGCTACAGAGACAGGGCTTTTTTACCTTATTAAACAAAGGTCGGTATTCGGCTACTTCCCAATTTACAGCTACAGAGATGGGGCTTTTTTACTTTATTAAACAAAGGTCGGTATTCGGCTACTTCCCAATTTTCAGCTACAGAGACAGGGCTTTTTTACCTTATTAAACAAAGGTCGGTATTCGGCTACTTCCAAATTTAAGCTACAGAGACAGGGCTTTTTTACCTTATTAAACAAAGGTTGGTATTTGTCTACTTCCCAATTTTCAGCTACAGAGACAGGGCTTTTTTACCTTATTAAACAAAGGTCAGTATTCAGCTACTTCCCAATTTACAGCTACAAAGACAGGGCTTTTTTACCTTATTCAACAAAGGTCGGTATTCGGCTACTTCCCAATTTACAGCTACAGAGACAGGGCTTTTTTACCTAATTAAACAAAGGTCTGTATTCCTCTACTTCCCAATTTTCAGCTACAGAGACGGGACTTTTTTACCTTATTAAACAAAGGTCGGTATTCAGCTACTTCCCAATTTACAGCTACAGAGACGGGGCTTTTTTACCTTATTAAACAAAGGTCGGTATTCGGCTACTTCCCAATTTACAGCTACAGAGACGAGGCTTTTTTTCCTTGTTCAACAAAGGTTGGTATTCGGCTACTTCCCAATTTATAGACCATGTTTTTTTCAAATTGAGGTAAAACTTAATTCCCAAAATGGAAAAAAAGTAGGGTGAATTTTTCTTACATAAGGGGATTAAAAACACTGGACATGAAATATTATTGTAATATCTTGATAATTAATGGTTAGAACAGTGTTATGCTTTGTTTTCCAGTTTGCTTAAGCTTTAAAAGAAAATCCCAATTTGCTATCAATTGTGCTTTTTCTCAATCTTGAAGCCTTGGGCTTCTTCCCAATTTACAGGAATAACAACTGTAAGCGAAGCGCTAGATTACCTATATAATATATCCAAAAACTGTTTCAATGCCCTTGACCACTCACATACCATTTGAATGCTCAAGATTATCTACATATAACGATATATCCACAAACTGTTTCAAAACAAAAACAAAAATAAATTCTGGTATTGATGCAACTGCAACCTTCACACAGCCATTTCATTTACCTTTTCCATGGCATCTTTTATACCGGCTTCTCTGTGGTCAGGTAGTCTAAAGTGCTGTATTTAAAGACCACTTTCCTCTCACTATTGAGGTTTTGGGTTCGCTGATCGAAATACCACTAGAAATTTTAATGGAGATTTAATATCCATAAGGCGTCAGCAAGGGCTCAAAAATGGGATAAAAATGTGAATAATCACAAATCTTCTAAAGAACTGGCCAGTAAAATTTGTTCATATTTGCTTTAAAATGATCACTATGAGCAGGGGCTTCAAGTTGATTCAAATGAAGGGGTTAGGGTCCATTGATTGGGGCCCAGTAAGAGAACTTTGATTTTTACATAGAAATGCTATGGGAAAACAAGAAGTTATAGTTTTAGTTTAATAAACATGTTTTATTGTTATATCAGCATATTATATTCCATTATATTGTGGTTATAAATCATATACAATTATAGGCAGATTGGTTATGTCACAACCAAGCCATTCACTAGGTCATCTTTAAAAAAATATTTGTTTGCTGTGATCTGACCCAGTATTTGTCATTTTTCTAATGCTTTGAAAGTCAATAAAAAAGTTTGGGTAGCTGCAATTTTGAGTGAGTAGGAAGGAGCACGACAAACAATATATTTTTTAAGGATGGCCCTATGATATTTACATCTATAGATAGGAATACTATCGGAAAACTTGAATTATCTTTTTTTCTCAAGTACTTGAGGTATTATTTTAATCACCATTGAAGTCTGGAATAATGTTTTAGTCATAACAGTTGAGACTGGGTCCATTAAATGTGATTTTCGTTACCCATAAGGGTTCAGTAGGGGCCCAATAAAGGGATAGAGTTGTGAATCTTCTTTTCAAGAACTGACCAGAAAAATTTGTTGATAGTCACCAGGATCCTATTATAACGCAGTCAGATATAACGCAAAACTCGTTATAACGCGGTTTTTTTTATGACAATTTAAAATTGATATTTTCAACCAGATTTTTTTAAAAATAGCGGTATAATAATTGATCGAAAATCGCAACTAAATCGCTATGTGTTTGCAAGCTTCTAACGTTTTTTCAAACTGTGACCATGTATCTGCGCATCAATTACATCTCCTTGATAATTAACCCTTTACTCCATAGATACGCGTTTTCCCACACCAATCACAGAAGGCCTTTGAAAACAGTGCAGGAAGAGTTCAGATTGCTCGTTACGTCACTTCCTGCACTGTTTTCCACTCTGTCAATTAATACAAACATAATTCACCAAATAATTCAAAAGCCTTCTATATTACGTGTCCAAAGGTGTCTATATTAGAGGTGTCCAAAGGCATCTATATGAAGTATAGACTGTTAAGACTGACATGATAACAACTTCTTATTGTTATAAACAATATTGCTTTTAATTGATTTATGTCATATTTATCACACATTGTCATGTGTTTGTTTATGGTACTTCAGTCGGATATAGTGTACCATGGGATATGTATAACGCAATTCTGCATATATCACAGATTCATTCTGTGGATCCCTGCAACCGTGACAACGGGACTCAAGTGTATTTGGTAGAAAAGATCTCCCTATGAGTAAAGGTTCTAAATTTGTTCAAATAAACGGGCTGTATATGATAAATAAGGAGACATAGGCTGCTTTTGGAAAACAGATAATTTTCATTTCATCATCATTCTATAAGTCCATTGAAATCAGGGACAATAAGTCAATAACTGTTTACCCTGAGAATGCAAAAAATGAAATGAGTTCTAAGGTATTGGCAAATATTGAAAAATCTATGTTGAAAACAAACTCTGGAAAGAAAAATATTTCTTATCTCCAACCATTCTGTGTGCAAATCTCATTTGTTCTATGACTCAATTCAAACCCTTGGAAAGCCGAGTGCTACCTTGTGCTGCCTCAGCAATATTGAGTTATAGAAACAGTTGAAGGTTAACCTATAACGAGCAATGGTAACATTTAGTTCAAGGATACCAGGTAGCAAAATATTACAATGGCTCTCTCTTGAGAGGCAAAGAGAATGATTTACTAGGATTTTTTAACCATCATAATTGTAAAGGTATGTATTTCCAAACTAAGTTCAATGGACTGATTGTGATAAAATGGAATATTATAAACGATTGGTACAAGGTCTTTGGTCTCTGAACTTTCAGACAAATTTCAGGGGAGCCAGTTATAAGTTATATTCTGTCAGTAAATTTTGTTAAAGTAATAATTGGACTTTAGTATTTTTTGTTCATTAATTCATTTGTTCATTGAGTGAAATAGTGATATCCATTTTAATGAAAGAATATTTTGTATTGTAGAGCTTTAAGTATTGTGTTCATATTTTCATTATTTTCAAGATAGTATCTGGCCCAAAATTTTACCAAAATAAGACAGAATTTGGCAAAAAAATATTGCCTAAACAACATAGAATTTGGCTCTAAATGTTGTCAAAACAAAATAGAATTGGTCCAAGATGTGGCAAAACAAAATAGGATTGGTCCAAAATGTTGCAAAATTAAGATAGAACATGGCCCTAAATGTTGTCAAAACAAAAAGGAATTGTCACAAAATGTTGCAAAAACAAGATAGAACATGGCCCTAAATGTTGTCAAAACAAAATAGAATTGGCACAAAATGTTGCAAAAACAAGATAGAACATGGCCCTAAACGTGTCAAAACAAAATAGAATTGGCACAAAATGTTGCAAAAACAAGATAGAACATGGCCCTAAACGTGTCAAAACAAAATAGAATTGGCACAAAATGTTGCAAAAACAAGATAGAACATGGCCCTAAACGTGTCAAAACAAAATAGAATTGGCACAAAATGTTGCAAAAACAAGATAGAACATGGCCCTAAATGTTGTCAAAACAAAATAGAATTGGCACAAAATGTTGCAAAAACAAGATAGAACATAACATGGCTATAAACGTTGTCAAAACACAAGAATTCCACGGAATGATATGTCTCGCCGTGTCCGCTTTGACCATTAATACACACATGCGAGAGAAAAAAATGAGAACTTAACGTTGGAGCTAAATATAAATGTTTGACGTCGCCACCATCGACAGAAAAGTACACCTTAATCTCGCTTTCTCTCCTTTGTCACGGCGAGACAAAAATAGAATTTGCTCTAAATGTGTCAAAACAAAATAGGATTGGTCCAAAATGTTGACAAAACAAAATAGAATTGGTCAAAATGATGCCAAAACAAGATAGAATCTGGCAAAAAATTGTTGCCAAAACAAGATAGAAATTGGTCCAAAATACTGCCAAAACAAGATAAAATTTGGTTCAAAAAGTTTGCAAAACCAAAAATAGAATTTGAACCAAACTGTTGTCAAAACAAGATAGAATTTGGTCTGAAACAAGATAGAATTTGGCCCAAAATGTTGCAAAAACAAAATAGAATTTGAACCAAACTGTTGTCAAAACAAGATAGAATTTGATCTGAAACAAGATAGAATTTGGCCCAAAATGTTGCAAAAACAAAATAGAATTTGAACCAAACTGTTGTCTAAACAAGATAGAATTTGATCTGAAACAAGAAAGAATTTTGCCCAAAATGTTGACAAAACAGAATAGAAATAGGCCGAAATGTTGTCAAAACTGATTTTTCATACAGTTTATATTTTTATATATTATTTCATATCTCAACTCTTTTCTGTCTCAGCCGGGCCCGATTAGCTCAGTCGGTTACGCGTCTGACTATCAATCCAGGGGTCGTTAGTTCGAATCCCCCGCCCGGCAACAATCTCCGTGATGATTGATATACGACATTGTGTCTCATTATCATTCGCCTCTCACCACTGATTCAAGTGGGAAAGTTATCAGTTGCTTGCGGAGATGGGGTGTGCTCGAGTACTGGTTAATCCCAGGAAACAGTGGTTAGGTTAACTGATCATCTGTTAGCCCTCGATGGCATAAAAATGACGCTAAATATTCAATCAATCAATCAATCAATCAATCTTTTCTGTCTCGAAGTATTAATTTTGCTATTGCATTTTTATTTTCAAGTGCACCAAAATTGCACCAGCATATTCTGAAATCAGCTGATATTTTGCAAGGAAGACAGTGCAGAATTCGTACCTAGTCTTGAACTATATCTATCTGCCCAGATCTCTTTTCCTGGGAGTTGCCTCAAGTGGATCATTAAACATGTTATAATGCTCCGTAGACAGCCTTGAGTTTGTTTTGGAAATTTTCAGGAGAACTTGAGAATGATTTGCACATTTAGCCAGCTATATTTGTCCATGGTTCTAACTGTATGTGTGATGTGCTTAATAGCTTCCAAGTTGGATTCAAAATTTAAAATTAAAAATGAACTGTGGTGTTATTTGGGTTAAACTTAGTTGATGATTTTTTAACCTGTTTAATATTAGATTCATGAATGTTGTTTGGTGAGCAAATTTCAAATGTATGGTTTTCATTCAACAACTTTAGTTAGGATTGAGGTATTTGAATGAAACTTTGTACATAGGTTATTTATATTAAGAGGAAGGTCAAGATTGCATTTGGGGTCACTGAGGTCAAAGTTTCTGTTATTAAAAATAGAAAAAACTTTCTGTTCAATAACTTAAGTTAGGAATGAGCTATTTTAATGAAACTTTGTACTGTAGCTGGTATTGAGACAAAGGCTGGGATTACCATAAAAAAAAACAAAAAAGTTTAATATGAATGAGCTATTTCTATATGTCTTTCTTTCTGTTGCTTTCAATACTATTAGCATAACTAATCATGACACTATTTCTTTCCGATTTTCTATATTTTGTCATTATCTTGAACAAAAATATCTTCTTTTTTTTAAATAAAGACATTGCATCGGCATATTTATCCTCAAAGTATTAAACTATTTAAAAAAGACATCTTCTCATGAAATGCCAAACAGATTTTGAAAATATTTAGAAATGATCACTAAATAATTTATATTTCAATTAGTTTTGTACAAATGGTGTCCCTGGTATTACAAAAAAAGGCATTATGGCTCAATTAGGGGACACATTGTTATAATGGTATATTTGAAATGAATATTTTTTTTAGAATGTAAGTAAGCTTGAGGTGTCTTCATGGATCACTTGCCAGAGGGGACCATAGAAATAGTCTTTATCCCTTAATATTGTCAAGTCTGTGATAAAAGCTTTATAAAACACACCAGCAAGGTAGTTATAAATAAATTCAGCATGTATTCATTCTCTAAATCTCTAAAAATACTTGCCAGGTTCAAGGCCATTACACCTGCTCTGCAAAAATCAGCTGTTTGATATGTTAATGGGCTGTAGATCAGCTGTAAACCAGCTGATCATCTCCGTTCACAAAGTACAGAATTTGTTTATACAAAATGCCTATATAGAATATATACATGTATATTCTGTATTATACTAGTATTGTATCATAAAGTAGAAGAGTGTCTTCCTTTTCTTGTGTTTATAGTTAAAAGACGAAGATCAGCAATTCAGCAGTTTTTGCGAATTTGTTTTGTTGACCTGGATCAGTTACAGTCAAAATGTGTAATGATTTAAACTGGTGTGGAAAACATGTTAATAGGATGAAGTGGTCATGTTTAACAGAGTTTTGAGAGCAAAAACATATTGCAATCATTTGAAACAGAAATGATTGGCAAAAACAAGTGGCATATACATGTATAATTCATAGCACTTTCGCATGTATTTTTGAACATTTGCGCATTATGATTATGTAGTGCTGTTGCCAAGTTGGGTTCAAGGGAGTATAATATCAGAAAAAAGAAAATTAAAATGCTATGAATGTCTTGAAAAATAGATTTACTTTTAAAATGGATACAAAGCCTCTCAATATCATCCAAAATGGTTTGGTATAAATCAAATCCACCAAAAATGTGTCAAAATCAATATTGTTATCTTGAAAAGAATTCCCCATTCTAAAAATAGACATCACTTAACCCTTTGCTCAATAGATACGCGTTTTAACGCACCAATCACAGAAGGCCTTTGAAAACAGAGCAGGAAGAGTTCAGATTGCTTGTGACGAGCAATCTGAACACTTCCTGCATTGTTTTCTACTCTGTCAGTTAATATAAACATAATTCACCCATTGCTGATACATGGTTAATTTATGCTTTCAATTTGGAAGAGTCCAAGAAAATGCTTATGGAGCAAAGGGTTAAATACTGCTTGATGACCTTCACATCCTCAAATGATACAGACTCTTTCTAAGATGAAACAATTTTTACTATGTGTAAATCTGTATAACGCATACATTCAATATGTAAAAGTTGTTGTATGGTGTTTAGCGTCGCTTTCAACAATTTTTCAGTCATATCGCGACGATGTCTACTTGAGACAGTATTCTGAGTGCTGTCACACTGGAGTATCATGCCGCAGACATCTGGTATGATACCCCACCCAGTCACATTATACTGACACTGGGCTGACCAGACCTAGAACTGTCTTCTAAATGCTGAGTGCCAAGCGAGGAAGCTTCTAGTACCATTTTTAAAGTTTTTGGTATGACCCGGCCGGAGGTCGGACCCACGACCTTCCGCATGTGAGGCAGACGCTTTACCACTAGACCACGCTGCGGTCATTCAATACGTTTAATAAAATTGTTGCAATGTTAAGCATGAAATCATGATACCCTTTTAGCAATATGGGGTCAGTGAGTTTACATTGGAAAAAAATGTTTTTAGCTAATTTTAAAATTTTGAAAAATCCTGATATAATATGAACATGATACCCAATTGGAGGATTCCTACCCCTCTGCAGAGATCGACAGTGATTCTATTCTTAGCTGAAACCACAGGCCCTGTCTTACTATAGCTTTTGGATAGCTATATAAATTGAATAATGGAAAGGTGGGACACTTAAAAAAAAACATAATCTGGTTTGAAGAAAATATTTTGATATACCAAATTATTTAGATTTTATTTTTGATAATGAGATGCTTTGTATGAATTTTAAAAACATTTTTATTTTTTAATACATTCATAACATGTTTTTTTTTCTGATATATATATATTTCATTACCAAGACCTTAACTATGGTGTCCCATTGGGGCCATCACGGCATATTTATTAAATTTCCTTGTTTTGATTTGACTTAATTTAAAAAATATGCCATGATGGCCTCAGTAGGACACCATACTTTACTGATACCGTTTGGATCTAAACAATGTATTTTAATTAGAGCTTTTTGCTGATGATGTTTTCTTATCAAGGTGCTTTTCTTGACTGATTTTAATCAATTTAATTTCAATTGATGATTTGTTTTTTGTGTTTAAAATTAAAGAAACAGACAACAGTATTAGATAATTATATAATGCGGTTAGTCACCAAAGTACGTTTTCCCATGGCCAGATTTCGTCAAACTTTGATCGCATAACCGAATTACAAAGGGCATATACCTTAATTGCCTTTTGTTTAAGAGAATAATATATTTGTCAGACAGAATGACATTATGATGATATGTGATAGCAGCCATGAGTTTTTAAAACTAATGCCTTCGTGTCACAGTACTGCTGTAGAAGCCATTAAGCAGGTCACGTACTTGTCATGTGTAGGTGGTCATGAAATGAGGTGGCCACTATTGTCTGGTATAATGAAAAGAATATAATAACAATTATTTCCATTTTTATGATGTCTTCATAGGTTAGACACGGCCCTTTAAAGAGGTTTAAATATACATAAAGAGCCGGCATTGACCACAAAACGGATACTTTTTTTGAATTTTCATAAATCTTCTCAAGACCTGACCAGCCATATTTGGTATATTAAATGATCCGTATGAGTAAGGGGTTTAAATTTGTTGAAACAGTATGGTTAAGTGATCAGGAATACTATGGAAAACAGGAAATTATCCTTTTTTCAACAGGAAATTATCTTTCTCTCTATCATACCTGTTTAGGAATTATGTTAATTATCTTGAGATCTGGAATATAAGTGGCCAGCAGGTGAAATTCAAAATCTTCTTCTCAAGAATTGATAAGTCAAATTTATTTTATATGTGTTTAACCCTTTACTCCATAGATACCAATCACAGAATGCCTTTGAAAACAGTGCAGGAAGAGTTCAGATTGCTCGTGACGAGCAATCTGAACACTTCCTGCACTGTTTTCCACTCTGTCTGTTAATATAAACATAATTCACAAATTTATTCAAAAGCCTTCTATATTAGAGGTGTCCAAAGGGGTCTATATTAGAGGTGTCCAAAGGGGTCTATATTAGAGGTGTCCAAAGGTGTCTATATGAAGTAAAGGGTTAAATGATCCTTATGAATAGCCTAAAGGGTTCCAATTTTGTTCAAATAAAGGGGTTGCATAGTGATCCAGTATGGAGACTTCAATCATATTCAAGAAGAGAAACTATATAAGAATTATTTTCTTTCATTTCAATCCTTTTACTATGTATGTTGTGACATACGCTGTACATAATTTATGAATAAAAAATATGTTTAAAACAATCACATATACAAATGCTATTGGGATAAAATTTTCAAAAAAACTTCAAAGATTGACCTACGAACACCAAACATCAATTCAATGCGTTAATAATCAATTATTAAAATACAATACAAATCTCTTCCATCTGTTTACCCACCGGTGATTGTTCGCAAATCCTCCATCTACCAAACACTCAATTTCTGTAATATTATGATTTGCTGAGACAAATGTGTTTCCTTTAAGGCATAAACCCACTTTAATTATTTAAGATTATCTTCCAGTTGTAATCATTTAATTACATAATCAATTAACACCTACTACTCCGAGTCATATTGTTCTGGACACATGTTTTGTTTTGCAAATTACCAGGTGGCCGTCATTCGGTTTACTCGGATTTGTTCCCCAAAACCAATAAGCATATACATAAACAAGCTAAAAGGCGGACGTAACTGTAAAACTCGGAAAATAGTGGTCAATTTCTCTATTTCTTTTGAAATATGGTTTTACTATGAGATTTTAATCACGACCCGTGAGGCTGTGAATTGATAAAAAAACTGTGAGGTTTTGTCTCACACCGTGAGGTATCACATGTATGGGTTTCAGTTTGTTAAGTAATTTGATTAAATTAGTTAATATCAAGGAGCTAGGGTACATTAGCATCCAGTAAGGGCGCTTTGATTTTTACATGGGAATGCTATGTGAAAACAGATACGGTAAATCTAATTTTCTTATTTTGGCTTATTCCATTCAAAACATGAAATGACAAAAGAAATGACAAGGTACTCAGGTGAGCAACTTAAGGTCTTTTGTTACTTAATTTTGTGGTTAAAGTATTGATTATAACAAAAACAATAAAGGTAAAGTTAATTGGAAACAATAATTAGGTGCAATAATTTTATTTATGTATCACCCCACTACAATTCTTGTAATTTCATTCCATTTCTTAGAAATTTTGAAAGTAACATGATTTTAATTTTGTGGATATTTCTACCGGTAATTGAACCAGTCTCTGAAACACTATTGACTTGGTATACCCAGTCACTCATTTTATATAAAAAGTTAATGACCTGAGCTTCACCATAACCATTAATCTCACTGAAATATTGATGTTGACCGAGTTATTTCTGCTTAAGCAGGTTACTTTCTTTATTCGAGTCAGGCACTCAGATTCCCCCCCTCTGCCTATAAAAGAACCAATCAAAAGCAAGAAGAATTTAAAAATTGTCTGTCTGAGGTCGTGACTCCTGCCTACCTGAATATTGGTGAAGGCCATTGGATGGAGTTCAGTTTCCACTATTCTGGAAATACTTTGGAGTTGTTTGGTCTTATCAGCAAGAAAAGGCTGTATTGTAACATTGTTTCTGTGTTAATTTGGACCGGTTAATTGTGAATGAATTGCTCATCATAACTTGCTCTCATTAAGCATTTTATCTGCAGGGTTGATGTTGTTGTATAGGGTACAAATGAGGAAGCTTCTAGTACCATTTTTCAATCTTTGGTATGACCCCGACGGGGATTGAACATACAACCATCTGGATGAGAGGCAGACTCTCTTCCACTAAACCATGCTTTGGTCTTTTATCTGCAGGATGCAGCAAATATATTTGTTAAGCTTGTTTGAACGTTTTTATAGTAGAATTCTTTTATTTAGAGGTTAAGAAGCTTTTCTTAATGTCATGTATTTAGAGTTATTTCAATAATTATTATTACCAAAGACTTTAAAAATGGTACTAGAAGCTTCCTCGCTTGACGCTCAGCATTTAGAGGAGAGTTCTAGGTCTGGTCGGCCGGGTGTCAGTATAATGTGACTGGGGGGGGGGTATCATACCAGATGTCTGCAGCATGATACTCCAGTGTGACAGCGCTTAGAATACTGTCTCAAGTAGACACCGTCGCGATATGACTGAAAATTGTTGAAAGCGACACTAAACACCATACAACAACAATAATTATTAATAGTATTTAATAATAAATCATGATACTAAATTCTTCTTCCTAAATTGGTGGACTGCACTAAATCTATTCAACATCATCTTGTTTATTTGTTTATTTATATAATATATAAACTTGCATTCTTAAATGTTTTATTAGTTACTAAATTGAATGCATTAAGTATGTAAATAATTTATAAGCCCTTAATTGCTGATAATTTTAGTTTTGGTACAATTTTTTCTTCATTTATTTCATTTTTTTATGTGTGTATGTAGATTGAGGTTTCGATACAATTTTTTTTTTACAATGTGATTCATAGTGTAGATTGACAAAGCAAAAGGTCACCAAGTTTAATGCTTTATCATTTGTTTGGTTTTTAATTGGTTAATCAAGATTTCAGATTGGAGGAAACTTATAAAGTATATTTCTCTGAAACCACAGAACCAAACTAAGCAGGTCTGATTATGTCATGTACAAAATTTGAAGTCAGAGGCCCCTTGGTTAGTTCAGTCAGTAGCAAGCCTTCCATGTCCTTAACTGTTAGTTGGATTTTTTATTCTAAATCTTTGGAGGAAGTGTAAGTATGAAAATGGCGTTGCACCCATTAAAAAAAATGAGTGGGTGAGACTGCTTCATGTAGTAATATAATAGTTCACGTACTGATCAGGCAGTTATTGTTCGCATAATTGCTTAATCCGTCATAAAGCCTGGTAAACACTCCAACATACGTCATACTTACTAGCCTAAAATTGACATTGTTATATTATTGCTGATGTCTGCAAAATTTTGACATTTTCCTGAATGGTGGATAGGTTGTTTATGTATAAAATTACTGCTATTTGCTATTTTCGCTCTTTAGAAAGGAGGTGGACCGGTAAAAATAAATATCATGCTGTTTTTACATGGTAATTGTGCTCCTGTGATGTACAGTTGTGTGAAATGCTGACCTGATCACCTGTATGTATTTATACAGGTAACATAAGACTTCACCTTGACTGTTGCTTCAAATGTGAGAAAGAATTTATTATCGTTCTTTAAGTACCTGCTAACTTAAAAAGCTTAGATAAACATCTACAAATAGGTACTTGGCATTGCAATGTATTTGTCAGTCATTTATAACCCCAGCTCCCGTCAGACTGTGTCATAGTGAAGGACAGTGGGGTTAAAGTATCGGGTCTCTTGACACATCAGTGCCCCCAATACAGTGTTTCCTATCTTGAACTAGTCTGATTAAATGATTTCTGTCTGAATTAGATGCCATTATTTTGTCAAAGTTTGCTTAATATGATCTTCAATTTTTCAACTTAACTTGGGTCCTTCGTGACCAAGTTGCTTAAAACGCAATCTCAAGATCATTTACCTCTCACCACAAAGAGTTCCACTTGCTCCAAAAACTAAATATAAGAAAGTTTGCCATTTACATATGGAAGGATGGCAGTTCTACCTGGTTTTCCTGCACCATTAAAACTAGATATGCCATATATAACTTGAAAAATGTATTTAAAATGACGTTAAACCCATTAAACTGATCTTTACCAAACTAAGAGGAACCCATTGGAATAACATTGTAAAGCATTATGGATTATCCTGTGGAAATATATATGTCTCTAAATTGATCAATATTTAGCTGACTTGAAAGGTGCAAATGTAAATCGTTAATAGTTGATATTGTAAATGTTTAATTAAATTAACATTTTATTATAATAGTCATTTTATGTTAATGTGCTGGTTATATTTTATACGTCATATATATATATGTATATGAGGAACAAATCAATCAATCAATCAATCAATCAATCAATCAATCAATCAATCAATCAATTAAAGTATGGCAATAAGAGGTCCCAGGTGGCAAAGGCTTTATCAAGGTTTTTACCAGCAAGGTGTCCCAGCAGGGCAGAGCCTTTATTTACAGATGGAAATGTGGAATTCCCTGCTAAATTCCAGCCTTTAGAGGGCAATGGCCTGGTGCATTACCAGCAGGTGCTCAACAATGCCATGTTTGCATCCTCATTATAACCAGCAAATTAATGGAATAAAGATGCTGAATCAATGCCTGTAACCAAGAGATAAAATATGCCAAGTGCCAGGGGAAACTCCCTAAAGCATGTTACTTCTAGTGATTGTTTCATGTTGGTTGGCGGGCATCTTAGTGTAACACTTTATATCTTTAAATGTTGCTGAAAAAATTTGCTATCATGATTTCAAAGGCTGGATGTTCAAGGTTGAATAATACGCTAATTTCAAGGTGACACAGAGGTATAGATATATATATATATAATAAATATATTTAATATGATAAATAATGCTTCTTGATCCAGCCAAAAAAATGACACCACAGTTACAGATGTTAAAAACATATAATTATTTTTTTCTCTGCACCAGTTAATTGAAGATTTATCACTCCATGTAGTTGGCAGGAAGTAGGTAAATTTGTTATTCATACCTTTTTATAATGTGTCATGCTCATGGCACTAATCATTAAAAGAAGTATATATCAGGAAAAAAACACGCGCTATAAAATTATTTTTAAAATGGATACAAAACATCTCATTACCATAAATTAATAAAATTTGAATTGTTTGGTACGCTAACTCCACCAAAACGTGACAAAAACTAAATTTTAATGGACTGGTAAACTTGAAAGGAAACCTACATTCTAAATATAGACTGCACTTAAATACCGCTTTACAGCCTCCATATTGTCATTTGAACTCTTTCTAAGATGAAACAAATTCTATAATATAAACCAATATGATGGGTAAAATCAAAATCAAAATTTAATCATGTGATTCATTTGACACGTCAGAAAATATGTTGCAATTTTAAGTGAGAAATCTATTTAAGTCTAACCGCGGTGCGTAGGCCAAGTGGGGTACTCCCTTTTCAGGTGGGGTTAGGGCAATATAACGAAAAATGTACATGAACCTATGGGGGTTGGGTAAGGGTGGTATGACATATACCCACAGAAACAAGTGATACATAGTTACTTAATGCCAGGGTACATGAAAGTTCACACATCATCAACTATTCCTTAAATAAACCACTTGGAATCTGCTGAAATACATAAATCCGATGTAAACAAAGTTGTTAAGCTGCTATAATCATCTTTATAATTGGTTCAGCATTGCTATTAACTTGGGTGGATGGTGTAAATATAATTATTGTTTATTAACAGTGTAATAGGTACTTAGTGAGAAAACATTTGCTATTATTAGCACAATAAATAGTGTCTGTACCTGGAAAATGAATCACAAAATTATTGGTCATAATGTAAAGTAATATAATACATACTGTATTCCCCCGGAATAAACACCCCTTGGGCGATGAATTGTTTTTACAAAAAAGGGGGAACATTTCTTAGAGGTCCAGTTTTTTTACATTACAATTAAGTTTCTTTATGTATATTTTTTTTCCCCCCATTTTTTTCTTTCCGAAATGGAGAGGGGGGCATTTGGCAATTATACAGGAGAATACGGTACCTGATACTTATACTATTTATAACACAATTTGGTATGTGCAATGATGAAACAAATGTGATAAAAACTTGGTATCTTGTGGTGTAACATATCCAGGTCAATATTATATACTGAACCAAAAAAGAAACTCGCTAAGTTTGAGTGTGAATATTTTGTAAACATTTAACTAAATTTGGTTTGAAATCTTCTGTTTGTTGAATAATTATGTCTTATCAATCTACTGAAATAGCTAAATTGGACAGAAACTATCAGTTTTATTGTTTGATTTGAATTTAAAACAGGAAGGGATTGTTTCAAAATCGGGTTATCAGTAGCTTGTTTGGTCGCCACGTGCGATGATGACTGTTTGACAGCGACGTCACATTGAGAGCACAAGCTTGTTTATGTCAGCGTGTTGGATATTGTGGGATATTATCCCACAGGCTGACATTAAACAAGCTTGTGCTCTCAATGCAACGTCGCTGTCAAGCTGTCGTCATGGCACGCGGCAGCTACACGATACTGATAACCCAATTTTGAAATCCATCACCCTGTGCTGGGTCCGATTAGCTCAGTCGGTTATGTGTCTGACTATCAATCCAGGGGTCATGAGTTCCCAACCCGGGCACAGTCTCTGTGATGATTGATATACAACATTGCGTCTCATTATCATTTGTCTCTCACCACTGATTCAAGCAGGAAAGTTAACAGTTACTTGTGGAGATGGGGTGTGCCTGAGTACTGGTTAACCTTCCAGGATACGAGGAAACAGTGGTTAGGTTAACTAATCGTCTGTTAGCCCTTGATGCCATAAAAAATGATGCTAACTGTTCAATAAATCTATCAATCTTACAAATGTTAGTCATATTGAAAATTATTAAGACATTTGAGACCACTGCTTCATTTGCCCCCCCCCCCCCCCCCCCCCCAACATTTATGCAAAGTGTCTAGATTATTTCTGGTTTGTAAAACCTTGCCGCAAAAGCAACAGTTGCAGCGGAAATAATTCACATTACCTGTACTAGATTATGGATACCAATGTTCTTTTGTTGTTGGAGTATTCCAATAATCGGTAATCATGCAGATCAGGGAGGGGCCTGTTTCACTAACCTTCGCAAGTCTTAGGATTTTTGAACAAACAAACTGACACCTAAGAACGTTTCATTTGCGTAGTATTTTTGCAATTTTTGAAAATAAATGATATTCACAAAGTTTACAGAAGTTCATAAAAATAAATGATGTAAGTGAAATCACAAATTAATTTTTCGATTATATTAGAGTCACCTTGTGGTCGATCTGTCGGTCGGTCGGTCTGTCCGTTGCAATTTTCCTTTTCCAGAGCATCACTTGAAAAGTACTGGATGGAATTTCATCAAACGTCATACAATGGTAGAATATAATGAGAGGAAGTGCAGTGTACAAGAAACATAACTCTATTCTTGCTAATTACAGAGTTATTGCCCTTTGATATTTTTTCTTGTCCGGAGCATAACTTGAAAGGTACCAGATGGAATTTCATCAAGCTTCATACAATGGTAGAATATAATGAGAGGAAGTGCAGTGTACAAGAAACATAACTCTATTCTTGCTAATTACAGAGTTATTGCCCTTTGATATATTTCCCTTGTCCGGAGCATTACTTTTAAAGTACTGGATGGAATTTCATCAAACTTCATACAATGGTAGAATATAATGACAGGAAGTGCAGTGTACAGGAAACATAACTCTATTCTTGCTAATTACAGAGTTATTGCCCTTTGATATATTTTCCTTGTCCGGAGCATTACTTTTAAAGTACTGGATGGAATTTCATCAAACTTCATAAAAAACTCAATCCATAACATTCTCTTTTATTAAGTATTTTTTTTGTCTGGAGCATAACTTTAAAACTATTGGATATAATTTAATAAAACTTCATACAATGGTAAACCATTTTCTGTCATGGCAGCGTTCGGGGGTATTCATCACCTTCAGTGATAGCTCTAGTTTTTCATAATATTACGAATGTTAGCGAAACGGATCCTAGAATATATGACATTATTTCTTTCCCAGTTTGAGAAAATAAGCAAACTTTTACAACAAATCATGTGTTTTTTTTTTTATCTAATTTATAATCATAAATTCATTATCATAACAAGCATATAAAAAACGTATGTAAATTGTCTAACAATAATATATTTTTCACTTATTGAAAACTGTACTGCTCCATATATCTCGTAATCTGGTTCCCTGACCCACCATGAAATTGGTAATCAATCAGAGAACCACACTGTATATTACATAACACTCAAGTGACTACTTCCCAATTCCATAGCAGATAGAGTTAACCAGTTGACTTGATTTTTCACACAGATTATTGTTTAACTTAGGGTTATGACCCCTTTTTCTGACTTAAAAAGTATTTCATATACATATGTACTTTGTGGCCTCAACTTCTCCTACAGTTTTCATGTGATTCTAATCAAACTTGCCATACATCATCACCATCACCTGAACATTCGCATATCGTCAGTGGGGGAAATCTGTGTACTTATTGGAACACATTTCTTGTTTATAAATAACAAGATGCTTTGTTGTCATTTTAAAAATAATTTTATATATTTTGACATATAATGCAATTTTAACTGAATTTTTATACTGCCTTTAATGTATTTGTTTACAGTATAGCTGAGATACTAACCTTGGATTAAATAAACCAGATTGGTTTGGCCACTGGTCAATCATAACACATGCCCAGTACAGTGAACTATTTTTGACTGCTTGCTTTTTTTCTGGTTTAGTTCTTGGACATGTTAACATGAAGCTCTTGATATTTTCTTTGTTAAGGTCATTTGGTGGATCAAATTATACATAAACCTTCAGTGACCAACCATGCTGAATCTTGGCTAATTTAATCCTGGGTAAAGTGATCCAAAATAAGTGTGAACCAAGGTCAATCTGAAATAGAATGTTGTTTATAATACCTGAACATGATCATTGGTTGATTTAATCCCAGGAAAATAGAAATGTAAGTGGGAGCCAAGGTCAGTCTGAAATAGAATTTTGTTTATAATACCTGAACATGATCATTGTTTCGTTACCTTTGTGTACTGTTCTTTAAATACGCAGACATTTAACAAATTGGTAGTTTTGTTATCTGAGATATCAATTAGGACAAAGTATTACAATCAATTCAATGTACTCTGCATTCAGTTTAAAAAGCTTTCAAATAGTATAATAAGCTTGTCTTATGTAGTTGCAACCAGTTGGCTTTTTTTTGCGATCTCCATTGATATCCCCCATAAGTGCAAAATGGTGTAAAGTGCCTTCATATGAATGGACAATATGACCTGCTGTGTCCATGTACGTCAGTATCATTTGGGTATGTTATGGAAAAATATATAGTTTGTTACAAGAAAAGGGTCAATTGTCAATCTATAAGTATATATGAATATTCAACGTATAGGAGATTATATTGAGTGTGTGTCACATTTGGTAAAGGTCCAATAAGAAAGTCGAGTGTCAAGTGAGGAAGTCAAGTGTCAAGTAAATGAAAATCATGTGTTGAGTAAGAAAGTCAAGTGTCAAGTGAGAAAGTATAGTGTCTAGTTAGAAAATCGAGTGTCAAGTAACAAAGTAGAGTGTCAAGTGAGGAAGTCAAGTGTCAAGTAAGAAAAATCGACTACTGAGCAAGAGAGTCGAGTGTCAAGTGAGAAAGTCTAGTGTCGAGTAAGAAAATCGAATAAGAAAGTCGAGTGTGAATGTTGAGTAAGAAAATGAGTAAAAATATTTTGTGTTGAGTAAGAAAGTTGAGTGTCGAGTAAGAAAAATCAACTATGAAAGTTGAGTGTCAAGTAAGAAAATTTTGTGTTGGGTAAGAAAGTTAAGTGTCGAGTGAGAAAGTCTAGTGTCAAGTGTGAAAGTCAAGTATTGAGTAAGAAAATTTAGTAAGAAATATACTCAAGTAAGAAAATTGTGTGTCAAGTAAGAAAGTCTAGTGTCAAGTGAGAAAGTCGAGTGTCAAGCAAGGAAGTGGAGTGTCAAGTGAGAAAGTCACGTGTCAAGTAAGAAAATCAAGTGTCGAGTAAGAAAATCGTGAGTTGTGCATTCTTTACTGACTTTTTCATTTCTGCTTGTTATTCATGCTCTAGCCTGTATCCTATTTTATTGCCCTAACTCCCTCAGAAATTGTCTCAAAAAAAAAAAGTGTTTATACCCAATTGTTGTTGATCGAAATAATAGTTCTGATTGTAAATTCTTGAATATTTACCTCAAGTCAACAAACAGAATTCAGTTAATGATGTTTTTCAATGCTCAATGCCATCTGACATGAAGCGTATTTTGATTTAATGTACAATTTAGATAAAACCAATAAATCGGGCAGTATATGATATGAAAAATCTATTTCTATAGCAGTTCACCCTAGAATTTTACTTTTTCCCCAAATTTATCTGGTTGTTGAGCATGAAGTGTTCAGCTGATTCCTCAAGCTGTTTGCATGATCTCATTGGGTGATGGGCGATTCCTTTTCAAAACAATCCGAAAATAAGTTGTATAAACTGAGTTAATTCATTCGCAGCTGTTAAGTTCAGTGCTTCAAGTTGCATCCATTGTGAGTTAGAGGAGAGGCAGGGGTGTATGGCAGATATTTTCTGTTAAACTTCTGTACATTTATAGTGCATTATTGTATGGTAAGACCACTGCTAATTAAACTTGATATTGACATAAACTGTGTGTCAGTTTCCAGGTCAAGTAACCTAGTTTTTCCAAATATTATTCAATTCTGTCTTCCCTGCTCGAGAGTTCAACACAAATAGCTGGGTAAGCATATCAATGCACCTACCTGAAAAATTAGGTTAGTTGAACTATTTTCTGGCTATATAAACTACTGCCATGTCTAGATAAATTCATTCTTTTGAAAAGGCTTGAGGTAAGTGGTGATATCTGTTTATGTATTTTGTAGCTGGGTTGTTGTCTCTTTGGTCATTGTTTGTTACATTTATAGGTAGTGTTCTTATGTTGTTTTGTATTTCAGATAAGATATGCAGTAGTTTTAACATAACTGATTTAATTTTGTATTTTCAAATAAAGTTAGTAAATTGATGGATTGTAGGGGTGGGGTTCAGGGTTTTAATACAATGTTTTTACTAGTCAACTTAAATTGTTTATCTTTTTGATATGTTTATAAAAAATTATATGGAATAAAAACGTTTATGATGTTTCTTAGCTCAGTATTGTAAATATTAACTTTGATTATAGGCCCAGAGCCATTTGTAAGCTTTTAAAAGCTGTTTCTATTTCTTTTGCTTACAGACTAATTGTTTTCTAAGTGGTATGATATGCAGCAATATAAAGATTAAATTTAGAATCTAGGGACTTACACTGTTTATACTTGAAGCTTTAACTACTTGCTCACGTAAACTTTTCCAAGGGTATACAACTCTTATTTTCAAAGGAATGAATTCTTATTTTAGTATCTACAGTTTTCTTTATTAAATAGTTTAAAACTATTTCGTCCAATTCTGGTATGTTTTAAGCTAGATCAGCAATATGTTTTACCAGTTAGGTAGCTCTGCATTGAACATATTCTATGATCATTTTGTCTCTTTTGTTGGCGCAGTGATCAACAGCAACTTGCATACTCAAAGTGAGGTCTGATAATGGATTTATAAAAATACGTAAATTTCATTTTATCCATATATATGTAAAATTTCATGATATTTTGATATTGGTAAAAAAAGATTGGAAATACAGAGTAGTATGAAAATGTTTACAGACGTTCTTTAAATTTTCATATCTTTACATTTTCAGCTTCCAGATTAGGTCGTCGTCCAAAACGCTTAAAAGATTCCAACGCCGAGCCAAAACGTGAAACCAACTTGCCTATTGCACCTTATCCGTCTCCGGCAGAACTGTACAAGTTAAGAATGGCAGAATTACAGAGACTTCTCCAACAGAATGGTACGTTCAAGTCTGAACTGATGGAGGCATTCCTCACTGCTGCGCAGGTCAGCTTCCGCGAGCACCAGCGTAATCACAACAATGACAATCAGAAAAACAATAAACCAGTGAAGCATGGGAGCACAGACTCTGGACAGACATCCATCATAAGCAGCCCGTCGTACAGCACTTCTAGTCTCTCGCCGCTGTCTGAACAAACAATCTGCAATGACAATAGCCAGGTTATTGACACAAAAGTCGGAGTTATAGACAAAGATTTAGACAATTACAAAATTACAAAAGACACTGATAATTCATTAATGGACAACAATAAGACAAGTACTTCTGATTTAACCGGCCTCGGGGAAATCAAAACAGAGCCCGAGCTTGATAACTCTCCGTTTTCCATGCCAGATAATTCTAACTCCAACTTTCCGCCCATGATTGATTCTGCATCGCCGTTCACGATGCCGGCTTTGTCACCAGAAACGATGATGATGATGCCAGACGTGATGGGAATGATGGATAATGATAGCATGATGTCAACAATGATGTCTGGTGAGTCAATCTTTATATTTTTATGATCCGCCACCACGGCTGTATGTGGTGCCATTGAGTCAAACATTTAATCTGCATATGCTTAGTACTGGTTCCACCCAGGAAGACTTTTAGTGTGATTTGTCCAAGTTGTAAGAGCTTGTTTCAGAGTCAACGTGAAATAAATAAATAAAAAAATTTTTTTAGAAAATTATATCACTTTTTCATTATAATTTTTACATAATCTTATTATTAATAATTTAAACTGAAAAAAAAATAAGCCTAATGCACTCCATAAAATAATGCATGCCAAGTCAATGATTATCTTACGTAGTATAAAGTTAGATAAAAATATGTAAATTGTTATATGCTCCAAAACAGGTGAACTAGGGTCCATTTTAAATAAACAACTTATGAAAAATACTGTCATAAACTTAAACCAACATTTATTTATAATATAATATTGTAATGTCTATCCAATTGAATCCAAAGTTGCTTCAAATTATTTCTGTTTTCTGGAAGTAAAATCATTTTAAATGTTTACCGGTTTGTCCATCAAAACTTGAACACGTAACAAAAAAAATTCAAATTGACTTCGGGCGTTTTTATCGAAAGTTACTTTGTGGGTAGTTATTTTGTGGCATGCAGCCCAGGTCTGTAGTGAGACAAATTATAATTGTTTCTGTGTGTAAAAACTTTTACAGATGATATTACTTTTGTTATTAAAATTTACTTCAATGTTAAATCGTTAAATCGAATGGTTAGTATCCTGTACAACAAATGTTAGGAGTAAATCATTTTACAAGGGAATGGTAATTGTTAAATATCTCATCTACGTTTCACAAAGTGACTTAGGATCAAAATGTTCAGTTGTATGTTCAAAATGTTCGATTGTATGTTCAAAATGTTCGATTGTATGTTCAAAATGATTAGTTGTATGTTCAAAATGTTTGGTTGTATGTTCAAAATGTTTGGTTGTATGTTCAAAATGATTAGTTGTATGTTCAAAATGATTAGTTGTATGTTCAAAATGTTTGGTTGTATGTTCAAAATGATTAGTTGTATGTTCAAAATGTTTGGTTGTATGTTCAAAATGTTTGGTTGTATGTTCAAAATGATTAGTTGTATGTTCAAAATGTTTGGTTGTATGTTCAAAATGTTCGGTTGTATGTTCAAAATGTTCAATTGTATGTTCAAAATGATAAGTTGTATGTTCAAAATGTTTGGTTGTATGTTCAAATTTTGATAGACGTTCAAGATGAACGTATTTCCAGAAAATATATAATTTTCCGCATGATTTGAGCTCATTTCGTTAAATATATTATGAATACATGTTGGTTTATGTTTACGATGATTTTTGTCCTAAGTTTTTTTGTGAAACTCACAACAGATTTCATGAATTTTTACAGTCAAAATACTTTATACACAATAAACGCTTTTTAATGAAATGTCTCTTTAAAGTACATTATTGTTTATATTTTGTGATGATGCTTTACAGTAAGATAATGTCGTGATAATCACAGGGATTGATGTTTTATCTGGATCCGAGGTTGTTAAACTTTGTTGCATACTCAGCTCAAGAGTTAATATGCTCAGTCTAAAAAAATCATTGGACTCATTATAAAAAAATGAATATAAATCCATTTACCTGTACAACTTTAAATATGCATTACAGCTTTCAAATATGCGGCCAAGTCAAGTTTTTGCACTTTATTTTGTGTTTTATATGAATCATGAAAGGCCATTATGTATTAATTGCTAGATTATCATCCACATTTTTATTAAAAATGGGGCAGGCGGGAGGATTTTATTTTGTTTATTTTTGATATTTTTTTTTAATATTTTTTTTTTATGAAAATAAAAAGGGTCAGGACGGCATGAAAATTAGGGGGCGGGTGGGGATTATAATCTAGCAATTAATTTATTATGGCCTAAATCACTTTTTTTTCAGTGAAAATTTCAGTTGAGCATCAAAAAGTTCTATAACCTCAGGACCCAATGCTTATTCTTGTTTAATTTTATTAGATCGAAATAAGCTAATAGGAAACAGATGCATCTGTTATAGTTTTCTTCTGGATCCTTTTCACTTGTAATTTAATGTGTATATTGAATGTATGACTACCACGTTTATTGTGAATAAAATATTGTTTAACTAAACTAATAGGAAATATTTAACTAAATAATGTCACTTATTGCAATTGTTTCATATTTGTGAGAGCTTTTGTCATAATTAGGATTGAGCTTTTACCACAAATGGGAGAAATAAAAAAGTTTTCAGTCTCTTGTACCGTTTTCCAATCCTACCTAAGGCCATCCTTAAAAAATAAATTGTTTGCCATGCTCCTACCTACATACTCGAAATTGCAGCTACCCAAACTTTTTTATTGACTTTCAAAGCATTTAATTTTTTTTCCATGATTTCTGTCCATTTTTTCTTTAAAATTTTAAAATGACTGCAAAATCAAAATTTAGCAAAAAAAAAAAAGAATTAGCTACCACCCTACCCACATTTTTTTAAGGATGGCCTAAACAAGAAATTATGCTATTGTCATGTGTTTTAATTATATTTTGAGATATTCAGAGCAGATTGTGTGAGAATATTTTCCCATTTGCAGGCATGATGAGGGGAGACATGATGGCCAACATGATGCCTGTTCCAGACGACAATGCCAATGAAATTGACGTGGAGCGTATTCTGGAAGAGGTGAAGCAGGTCCCGTCCATGTTGAGACAGCAGCTGATGGAACAAGTGCTTGCAACCGTCGGTGAAGCTCACCTGGCCACTGTCACACCAACTTACAAAAGTGTCGATGAAGCTAATGAGAGACTTGCCAAGAAGTTAAAGGATGGTGGCATGGTACGTATAGCCATATCGTAATTTTAGTTTTGTCATAAAAATGTTGTAATTTCTCAATATATTTTTTGAAAATTGTCATCCCCGCCCACCTCTTAATTGTCGTTCTCCCCTCCTTCCCCTTTTTAAGAAAAATTTGGATAATAATCTAGCAATTTATTTATAATGGCCTTAAGTGATAGTTTTATTATGTTTGTCCTTGTTGATATCATAAATCAATTAATAAAATAACTATGATGTCATTTTGATGTCATATGATGTAAGAGCAAGTATAATATTTTGCTGTGACCAAATGATAAACTGATAATTATTTTGAAACTTTTAACTCTATTTTTTTTTTACTTTATTACATACAGGCTGATTTAATAATAATTATTATTTAAGGAAACATGTTTAATGGTCCCTTGTTGCTGTAAGGCTGGGTGACGTTTTATAGTGTTTTTTTGGTTTTTTTTTAATATACAATGTCATTTTAAAGCCATCAAGGGCTAATAAACCAATAATCAGTTAACCTAACCACTTTTTCCTGGGATCCTGGACGGTAAATCAGTATTTGAGCACACTTGTCTCCCCAGGTTACTGATAACTTTCCCATTCAAATCAATGGGGAGAGATGAATTATGAGGAGTGGCAATGTTGTCTATCGATCGTCATGAATGCTGTGGCTTGGTTGGGATTCAAACTAAAAGTCAGACCTGCTACAGACTGAGCTTACCAGACTGCACGTTATATACAAATCCATTATATAGAAAAAATCTTTGGTAAAAAAGCTTATGCTTATATTTATATACAATATTTTACTGTTATTTCAGCCTGACATGTCCAAACTTAACCTCAACCCCAGTCATATGTGGCAGAAATTTGTACAGAATATGGTCTTTGAAATAACACAAGTGGTCAAGTTCTGCAAAAAGTTACCAGGTAAATAGTTACTCTATGTATTATATGCATAAATGTTGGACTAATGGCAGCCAGATCTCGATTGCAAAGTGTTTAAAACATTTACAATTAGGGATGATCCTCCATGGCCGAGTGGTCTAAGGTGCCTTCTCAAAATAACATGTCTCTCACCACTAAGGTTGTAGGTTTAAGTATCACTTGCTCCAAAAACCTTGCGTGAGAAAGTTTGCCAGTTACTTGTAGGACGGTGGTTCTGTTCAGATTCACACTGGCCAGTTATACTCAAATTTTACATCAATGTTTCTAGTGTATATGTGACTATACATAAGTTTTGTTTTATTTTAATCAAAAATTCAAGATGGCCACAATAATTAAAAAAAGTGAAAAACTTGTAAAGTCTTCAAATGAAGAATCGCTGAAAGTATTTTGAAAGTTTTTAGTTTTAGTTGGAAATGATCAGCAAATATAATTCTGTCAGAATTGTATAATTGGTGTTCAGTTCCTCTTAACCACAACTCCAAAAACATGCTATGCCATAAACAAGTAGAACATCCTCAGCCCAAGAGGAGCTCTTGTTATAAAATGTATTGATAATTGTATTTGCAGGTGTTTGTGGTTTCAATATTATAATTGTATTGCCTGTTTTTGTAGGATTTGGAGAGATCACGCAGGATGACCAGATAGTGTTGATAAAGAAGGGGTCATTCGAGGTTTTATTGTGCCGGATGTGTCTCCTTGTTGACCATGTTAAACAGGAGATGTTTGATCCAAACATGGAGATGAAATGTCCAAGGTAATGAATCTGCATACACCTCACATGTGATTTCAGGTTTAGTTTGAATCTCCTATCCATTTTATGCAAGTGCATATGCGATGGTGCATTGTCTGTCATCTGTTCTATGTTGTAGTTCATTATTGGCACTTCCTCTGACACCACTAGGTAAGCTCAGGCTTCATGTAGAGGTTTAACAAATATATGGCTATTTTGTGAAAAAGAAAAAAATCAATGCTGTGAAATTAAAAAGTTTACATTTACATTTATGTTTAAACGTACATTTATGTATATGTTTATGTTTACATTTATGTTAACATTAATGTTTACATTTACATCTACATTTACATTTATGTTTACATTTACATTGACGTTTGCATTTACATTTACAGAGCAATCATCAAGAAGATGCCTATGGGACATTTCATTGATGAGTTCTTCACCGTGGCAGGACAACTCAATCCTATCAAGTTGACAGATGAGGAGCTAGGCATCTTCTCTGCTATCTTAATTATGTGCCCAGGTATGTTCCTAGTATCAATATCATACTTTCATGATTCTTATAATGACGCACAGCAAATTTTTAGTTTTGATGAATTTTAACTTAACACCATTTCTGAAAATGAGTTATGTACACTCAACCCTGTCTTAAGCAGCCAGTCATGGGAAGGAGCAAAAGTGGCCTTTTCAGACAGGTTGTTGCTTAAGACAGGTTAATCTGCTTTGAAAGCATAGAAATATGAAATAGGAAATGTGGTTGCTTAAGACAAGTGGCTGCGTAATAGAGGTTACCTAACACAAGTTGACTGTACTGGATGTAAATATGAAATTAAAGTACCTCAGTTTGTATCAAGACATATAAGTTCAGTATTATTTTGAAAAGGAACATAACTTTAGTAAGTAGTAAATGCCTTCTTGCAGATTTATTGTCATTTGTTTAAAAAAAAAATGTTACATTATTCCTTACCTGAGTAACATTTCGTTTAAATGATTTCAGAACGAGAAGGTCTTAGTAATGTTCTAGCAGTGGAGAAACTGAATACGCTTTTCATGCAATCACTGTATGTTGAGATGAAAACAGTACATAATGATGTGGAGAATAAGTTTGCGCGACTCCTCAGCATTATCCCAGTGTTTAAAGGCTTAAATCAGAAACACAGCACAACTTTAAACAGCATCAAGATGCAAAAGGCACCACTCGTGAGTGAGTTTCCTCCCCTGCACCAAGAAATATACGACATTAAGGATGCTGACCAACAATAATAGATTGAAATTTTACCAAACTCTGAATAGATCTCGTGAAATGCCTAGCATGTATGTGCTGGGTGCTACCAGAAAAAGGACTGGTTTAGTGTTGTGTAGTTAAGTTGTTGCAGACTGGTCCAGTGGCAACTTTTCTAGGCTGACTCAGGTTCCAAGAGAGGCTGTGTAGTGCTGCACTTCAGACTGGTCCTCAGATATAGAGGTACAGCAGTCTGAGTGACTCAGATTGTAGGTTACTGTCACCATAAAAAACCTACCAGTCCAGTCTGCTGTTGTTTTTGTTTTTTGTTGGTCTTTTATGAAGACAAAATATAAGGTGAACTTTATAATAGTTGAGTTTTTCTACCTGGGTATAAACTAACTTTAGTTTAATCTCAGGTTGTGATAACGGTGGATTTGATTTTAAGACAATTTATGTAATTTATATTATAATGTACATATATCAGCATTTTCTGACTAAAAAGATTTTATTATATACTTGTTTAAATGATAATGTTTTAAGCAACATGTTTTGAAGCTTTTAATTATGAATTGAGATTATAGAATTTAACATTTAAAAAAAAATCTTAGATGTATGTAGATTCACAGTTTTATTTTCATCATGTTTTTTTTTTTCCAAACAAAGCTCATGTTATTAACACTTAAATTTTAAACATTAATTTTATATATGAAAAATTGTACATTGACAGTGAATTGTGTAAAGATATGGATTGTATGTATGAATGTAATGGAAAATCGAATGAACATTATATTGTACAATTTGTATATTGAAAAGAAAAAAATAAATATTCTAACCTCTTTTTGCGCTCTGTATTTTGCAAACGTATTTGCCGAAGTTGGGTGGGTGAGCCATATAGAAGAATCTGTTTAACTTTTGATGGGGGATCCTTTGTGACCGAATGGTCTAGAGTTGATGAGGGATCCTTCATAGCCAAGTGGTCTAGGTTTGATGGGGGATCCTTCATGGCCGAGTGGTCTAGGGTTGATGAGGGATCCTTCATAGCCAAGTGGTCTAGGTTTGATGGGGGATTCTTGATTGCCGAGTGGTCTAGGGTTGAAGGGGGATCCTTCATGGCCGAGTGGTCTAGGGTTGAAGGGGGATCCTTCATGGCCGAGTGGTCTAGGGTTGATGGGGGATCCTTCATGGCCGAGTGGTCTAGGTTTGATGGGGGATCCTTCATGGCCGAGTGGTCTAGGGTTGATGAGGGACCCTTTATGGCCTAGTGGTCTAGGTTTGATGGGGGATTCTTCATGGCCGAGTGGTCTAGGGTTGATGAGGGATCCTTCATGGCCGAGTGGTCTAGGTTTGATGGCGGACCCTTAATGGTCTACTGATCTAGGTTTGATGGTGCCCATTAAAAAAACAACAAAACAAACAAAAACTGTAATGTGTCGAAAATGGGGATGAAGGCCTACTGTCCAACCCCAACCCCATGCCACCCACCCCCTTCAAAATATATAAAAAGAAATATAAAAAATATTGTGGAAAAAACCTGAGATGCCATTTCCGAGTTGAAATTTTGTAAAACTTGTAAATCCAATGTAAATTCATAATATTAGTTTCATGAATAGTTTACAAGCACTGGGTGTCAGTTCCAATTCTCTTCATGAAGATTATCTGAATGGAATACCTGTGTTATCAGACAATGGTTATGCATGTTTATTGCTATACAGGAACTCGCTAATTGCTTGTACTACCATCTGCAGGTTGCATGGACTTCTGTTAAAGTGTAATGAATAAATGAAATACAGTAAAACCTGTCTTAAGCAGCCAGTCAATGGAATTAGTAAAATTGACCTTGTAATGCAGGTTGTTGCCTAATACAGGTTAATTTGCTCTTTATGCATAGAAATGGGAAATAATAAATGAGGCTGCTCAAGACAAGTGAATGCTTAATAGAGGTGACTGGTTACACAGGTTTGGCTGTATGTAGTCGACAAACAAAAAATAGCATTAAAAGAATTGTTAACAATTGGTCTAAATAAACGATTATTGACCTACTGAATTTTGTTTTCCAGTTTTCCAGTTGAATCTGGGTGAAGCTAAAAATTATGAATTTGCATTCCACAGATGCCACATTGACGTTTTTGTTTTATAACGTAAAAATGTGTGCTCTAACAATTTTTGTCTGG
Organism: Panopea generosa; assembly: GCA_029582155.1. Taxonomy (NCBI): domain Eukaryota; kingdom Metazoa; phylum Mollusca; class Bivalvia; order Adapedonta; family Hiatellidae; genus Panopea; species Panopea generosa. The sequence continues at coordinate 15,117,258 of CM055903.1, read as the reverse complement.
TGTAGTTCAATGTACCAAACTTCACAGACATTAAACTAGCCTAATGTTACCCATCTGGTGTAGTTCAATGTACCAAACTTTACAAATATTAAACTAGGCTAATGTTACCCATCTGGTGTATTAAATGTACCAAACATCACAAACATTAAACTAGCCTAATGTTACCCATCTGGTGTAGTTCACTGTACCAAACTTCACAAACACTAAACTAGCCTTATGTTACTCATCTGGTGTAGTTCAATGTACCAAACTTCACAAACACTAAACTAGCCTTATGTTACCCATCTGGTGTAGTTTAATGTACCAAACTTCACAAACACTAAACTAGCCTAATATTACCCATCTGGTGTAGTTTAATGTACCAAACTTCACAAACACTAAACTAGCCTTATATTACTCATCTGGTGTAGTTCAAAGTACCAAACTTCACAAACACTAAACTAGCCTTATGTTGCTTATCTGGTGTAGTTTCATTTACAAAACTTCACAAACACTAAACTAGCCTTATGTTACTCATCTGGTGTAGTTCAATTTACAAAACTTCACAAAAACTAAACTAGTCTTATATTACTCATCTGGTGTAGTTCAATGTACCAAACTTCACAAACACTAAACTAGCCTTATGTTACTCATCTGGTGAAGTTTAATGTACCAAACTTCACAGACACTAAACTAGCCTTATGTTACTCATCTGGTGTAATTCAATGTACTTAATTTCACAGACATTAAACTAGCCTAATGTTACTCATCTGGTGTAGTTCAATGTACCAAACTTCACAAACACTGAACTAGCCTTATGTTACTCATCTGGTGTAGTTCAATTTATAAAACTTCACAAACACTAAACTAGCCTTATATTACTTATCTGGTGTAGTTCAAAGTACCAAACATCACAAACACTAAACTAGCCTTATGTTACTCATCTGGTGTAATTCAATGTACCAAACTTCACACACACTAAACTAGCCTTATGTTACTCATCCGGTGTAATTCAATGTACTTAATTTCACAGACATTAAACTAGCCTAATGTTACTCATCTGGTGTAGTTCAATGTACCAAACTTCACAAATATCAAACTAGCCTAAAGTTACCCATCTGGTGTGGTTTAATGTACCAAACTTTACAGACATTAAACTTCCCTAATGTTACCCATTTGGTGTAGTTCAATGAACCAAACTTTACAAACATTAAACTAACCTAATGTTACCCATCTGATGTAGTCCACTGTACAAAACATCACAAACACTAAACTAGCGTAATGTTTACCATCTGGTGTAGTTCAATGTACCAAACTTCACAAACATTAAACTAGCCTAATGTTACCCATCTGGTGTAGTTCAATATACCAAACTTCACAAACACTAAACTAGCCTAATTTTCTCATCTGGTGTAGTTCAATGTACCAAACTTCACAAATATTAAACTGGTCTAATATTACCCATCTGTTATAGTTCAATGTACCAAACTTCACATACATTAAACTAGCCTAATGTTACCCATCTGGTGTAGTTCAATGTACCAAACTTCACAAACATTGAACTAGCCTAATCTTTCTCCTCTGGTGTAATTCAATGTACCAAATTCACAAACATTAAACTAGCCTTATGTTACCCATCTGGTGTAGTTCAATGTACCAAACTTTACAAACATTAAACTAGGCTAATGTTACCCATCTGGTGTAGTTCACTGTACCAAACTTCACAAACACTAAACTAGCCTTTTGTTACTCATCTGGTGTAGTTCAATGTACCAAACTTCACAAACACTAAACTAGCCTTATGTTACTCATCTGGTGTAGTTAAATGTACCAAACTTCATAAACACTAAACTAGCCTTATGTTACTCATCTGGTGTAGTTCAATGTACCAAACTTCACAAACACTAAACTAGCCTTATGTTACCCATCTGGTGTAGTTCAATGTACCAAACTTCACAGACATTAAACTAACCTTATCTTTCTCCTCTGGTGTAGTTCAATGTACCAGACTTCACAAACATTAAACTAGCCTAATGTTACCAATCTGGTGTAGTTCAATGTACCAAACTTCACAAACACTAAACTAGCCTTGTTATCCACTTGGTGTAGTTCAATGTACCAAACTTCACAGATATTAAACTAGCCTTATGTTACTCATCTGGTGTAGTTCAATGTACCAAACATCACAAACAATAAACTAGCCTAATGTTACTCATCTGGTGTAGTTCAATGTACCAAACTTCACAAACAATAAACTAGCCTAATGTTACCCATCTGGTGTAGTTCAATGTACCAAACATCACAAACACTAAACTTGCCAAATGTTACCCATCTGGTGTAGTTCAATATACCAAACATTACAGACATTAAACAGCCTAATATTACCCATCTGGTGTAGTTCAATGTACCAAACTTCACAAACATCAAACTAGCCTTATGTTACTCATCTGGTGTAGTTCAATGTACCAAACTTCACAAACAATAAACTAGCCAAATGTTACCCATCTCATGTAGTTCAATGTACCAAACATCACAGACATTAAACTAGCCTAATATTACCCATCTGGTGTAGTTCAATGTACCAAACTTCACAAACATTAAACTAGCCTTATGTTACTCATCTGGTGTAGTTCAATGTACCAAACTTCACAAACAATAAACTAGCCTAATGTTACCCATCTCATGTAGTTCAATGTACCAAACATCACAGACATAAAACTAGCCTAATATTACCCATCTGGTGTAGTTCAATGTACCACACTTCACAAACATTAAACTAGCCTTAAGTTTCTCATCTGGTGTTATTCAATGTACCAAACTTTACAAACATTAAACTAACCTAACATTACCCATCTGGTGTAGTTCAATGTACCAAACTTCACAAACATTAAACTAGCCTTATGTTACTCATCTGGTGTAGTTCAATGTACCAAACTTCACAGACATTAAACTGGCCTAATGTTTTTCATATGGTGTAGTTCAATGTACCAAACTTCACAGACATTAAACTATCCTAATGTTACCCTTCTGGTGTATTTAAATGTACCATACTTCACAACATTAAACTAGCCTAATGTTTCTCATCTAGTGTAGTTCAATGTACCAAATTTCACAGACATTAAACTAGCTTAATGTTTCTGATCTGGTGTTGTTCAAAGTACCAAACTTCACAAACATTCAAATAGCCTCATGTTTCTGATCTGGTGTAGTTCAATGTACCAAACTTCACAAACATTAAACTGGCCTAAAGTTATCCATCTGGTGTAGTTCAATGTACCAAACATCACAAACACTAAACTAGCCTAATATTACCCATCTGGTGTAGTTCAATGTTCCAAACTTCACAGACATTAAACTAGCCTAAAGTTATCCATCTGGTGTAGTTCAATGTACCAAACTTCACAAATATTAAACTAGTCTAATATTACCCATCTGCTGTAGTTCAATGTACCAAACTTCACATACATTTAACTAGCCTAATGTTACCCATCTGGTGTAGTTCAATGTACCAAACTTCACAAACATTGAACTAGCCTAAAGTTATCCATCTGGTGTAGTTTAATGTACCAAACATCACAAACACTAAACTAGCTTAATATTACCCATCTGGTGTAGTTGAATGTATCAAACTTCACAAACATTAAACTAGCATAATGTTACTCAATGTACCAAACTTCACAGACATTAAACTAGCCTAATATTACCCATCTGGTGTAGTTCAATGTATCAAACTTCACAAACATTAAACTAGCATAATGTTATCTATCTGGTGTAGTTCAATGTACCAAACTTCACAGACATTAAACTAGCCTTTTGTTACCCATCTGGTGTAGTTCAATGTATCAAACTTTACAAACACTAAACTAGCCTAAAGTTACCAATCTGGTGTAGTTCAATGTACCAAACTTTACAAACATTAAACTATCCTAATGTTTCTCATCGGGTGTAGTTCAATGTACCGAACTTCACAAACATTAAACTAGCCTAATATTACCCATCTGGTGTAGTTCAATGTACCAAACTTTACAAACATTAAACTAGCCTAATGTTTCTCATCTGGTGTATTTCAATGTACCAAACTTTACAAACATTAAACTATCCTAATATTACCAATCTGGTGTAGTTCAATGTACCATACTTCACAAACATTAAACTAGCCTAATGTTTCTCATCTGCTGTAGTTCAATGTACCAAACTTTACAAACATTAAACTAGCCTAATGTTACCCATCTGGTGTAGTTCATTCTACCAAACTTCACAAACATTTAACTAGCCTAATGTTTCTCATCTGGTGTAGTTCAATGTACCAAACTTTACAAACATTAAACTAGCCTAATATTACCCATCTGGTGTAGTTCAATGTTCCAAACTTTACAAACATTAAACTAGCCTAATGTTTCTCACCTGGTGTAGTTCAATGTACCAAACTTTACAAACATTAAACTAGCCTAATGTTACCCATCTGGTGTAGTTCATTGTACCAAACTTCACAAACATTAAACTAGCATTATGTTTTCCATAAGGTGTATTTCAATGTACCAAACATTACAAACATAAAACTAGCCTAATGTTACCCACCTGGTGTAGTTCAGTGTACCAAACTTTACAAACATTAAACTAGCCTAATTTTCTCATCTGGTGTAGTTCAATGTACCAAATTTAACAAACATTAAACTAGCCTAATTTTACCCATCTGGTGTAGTTCAATGTACCAAACTTTACAAACATTAAACTAGCCTAATATTACCCACCGGATGTAGTTTAATGTACCAAACTTTACAAACATTAAACTAGCCTAATATGTTCATCTGGTCTAGTTCAATGTACCAAATTTTACAAACATTAAACTAGCCTAATGTTACCCACCTGGTGTAGTTCAATGTACCAAACTTTACAAACATTAAACCAGCCTAATATTACCCATCTGGTGTAGTTCAATGTACCAAACTTTACAAACATTAAAGTAGCCTAACGTTTCTCATCTGGTGTAGTTCAATGTACCAAACTTTACAGACATTAAACTAGCCTAATGTTTCTGATTTGATGTAGTTCAATGTACCAAACTTTACAAACATTAAACTAGCCTAATGTTACTCATCTGGTGTAGTTCAATATACTAATCTTCACAAACATTAAACTAGTGTAATGTTTATGATATGATGTAGTTTAATGTACCAAACTTCACAAACATTAAACTAGCCAAATATATCTGATCTGGTGTAGTTAAATGTACCAACGTTCACGAACATTATACTAGCCCAATATGTTTGATCGCCAGATGAAAAATGTCCTTTATTCAAGCATGTGAGAAGAACTTTTCTACTTTAAAACTTTACATTTCTTCCAAGTTAACTTCTTGGAAAGTCAGATCTGACTTGTGGCAACTATCATCATGAACTTCACCTGACCCTTTGAGGTTATGGTAAGTTACTCAAAGGTCAATGTTGCTGGGACATAAAATTAGGAAAAAGTGTTGGTAATGTTTAGTCAAAAGTTGAGTTTTAACCCTTTACTCCATAGATCCGCATTTTCCCGCACCAATCACAGAAGGCCTTCGAAAACAGTGCAGGAAGAGTTCAGACTGCTTGTAACGTAATTCACCCAATAATTCAAAAGCCTTCTATGTTAGAGGTGTCAAAAGGCATCTATATGAAGTAAAGGGTTAAGGCAGTTTTCAAACTGTTGCACAGGACCTGTACTTGTAAAGTGTCGTATTTAAATATAAAATCAAATTTTACTTTTTCACATCAATTTATATCGTTTCATTATATTTTCTATTAAAAAATTATGTGGATAATCAACAAATTTGGGTCTCATCATCCTGCTCAATGAAAATATAAACTTAATAATCTTTAAGAATGCTTTTTAAAGGGAATATATCAGGATTTTTCAAATTTTAAGATTGGTTTAAAACATTGTTTTCCCATATATACTCACTAGCCCTGTATTGCCAAAATGATATCTTTTTTAAACATGCCAAAATAATATATTAATAAGGGATTTCCTAACTTACCATAAGCTACGTGCCTAGGTTAGACTGAAATAGATTTCCCGAATAAAATAGCAACATATTTTGTGACGTACTAAATTTTGTGACATGATTTTATTTTCATTTCAATTTGATCTGTTATACAGGTATACACATAGTAAAAATTTTCATCTTAATAGTTATATAACCATAATATCTTGGACAAGTTTTTAAACTGTTCAAAACAGACAACTATTGTCACAGTTAAGACCTTTGAATCATCAAAAATGTGTTTTTGTTGTTGTATACACTGTTGCACATGAAGTAGTTATATAACTATAATATCTAGGACAAGTTTTTGAACTGGCCAAATTGGATAATTAATGTTGGAGTTGCTTCCCTTGAATTGTCAAAAACTTTGATACTTAACCTTGTGTACATCTAGCACTTACAGTTTTCAATTAATGTTCTACAGTTTAACACAGTTATTATGAACCATAAAATTTTGAACAAGTTCTTGAACTGGCCAATCGGATAAATTTTATCAGAGTTAAGGCGCTTGAATTGTCAAATATTATGTGTATAAATTTTGATGTTATGTGCACTCTAGTAATCGCAGTTTATATTTGTTCTTCATTAGACTTACACAGCTAATATGTAACCATAATATCTTGGACAAGTTCTTGAACTGGTCAAATTGGATAATTCAGGTCGGGTGTAATGGTCATTGAATTGATAAAAATTCCGTTGTATGAATGTATGTACACTCTAGCACCTGCAAAAATTTGGCATTGTCTCCTTTGGCACAGGTGAGCGATCTATTTTGGCTAATCTGGCCCTCTTATTAGAAAGGGAATTTCATTTCAAGTTTACCACTCTAATTTAAATATCAATTTTGTCATGTTTTGGTGGATTTGACATACCGGTCCAAACCATTCAGATTTTATTTTTTAATGATAATGAGATGCATTTTATTCATTTTAAAAAAAAAATGTGTAAGACCTTTATACTCCCTTTAAATGAGAAAATCTTAAATTCTGAGATAAGTGAGCCCTGCTTATAAACAAGTATTGGAAAGAGAAAATTAAGAAATATAGCTGTTAAAAGGTGTATCTTAGAAACAGAGCAAACCCCTAAAACAGAATTTTATAGGTAAGTTGATTATTGGTTGAGGTCAAGGTCATTCAGATGTGGCATGATTTTTAAGCAGGCCTGCTCATTTGGCCAATGTTTGGTTACCCTGGGCTTAGCACAGTTTCATGCTTTAATAACAAAAAATTTAAAGTCAAAAACATCTGGATGAATATTATGTATGTTGTTTTTTTTTGGTGTCACCTTTTCAAAGATAATAAAGTAGACAGGTGTTACCTTTCCAACCATGGTGGTGGTAGAGTCGATAATTAAACGTTAGTTTTTAGCTTGGCTTTTGAAGAGTTGTTGTACTTGCCCCGGTGGCGGTGGCGCATTGTTTTTTATTAATGTTTTTAGGCATGTTTATATTTCAGTGATCACCACCCATATATTTTTAGCTCACCTGAGTCGAAGGCTCACAGGTGAGCTTTTATGATCGCCTGGTGTCTGTCATCTGTCGTCCGTTGTCTGTCGTCTGTCGTTAACTTTTAGCTTCTAACAACTTCTCCTCTGAAACCACTGGGCCAATTTTGATATAACTTCACAGAAATGTTCCTTGGGTGACCCTCTACCAAGTTTGTTCAAGCCATCATGATTGGTCAAAAAACATGGCCACCAGGGGGCGGGGCAAGCTTAATAAGTAAAAACTTAAAAAAATCTTTTTGTCAGAAACTACTGGCTTGATTCTAAAAAAATGTGACAGAAATGTTCCTTGGAGGACCCTTCACCAAGTTTGTTCAAACCGTAGTGATTCGTCAAAAAACATGGCGACCAGGTGGTGGGGTTAGTTTACTATATAAGCTGCAGAGGTAAAGGTCATTAAGAAAAATGCTGCATGCATTTCAGCAATACTACAATTACACAACTATTGACTCAATTTGATATAAGGCCAAACACAATTTCTGAGAAACACAGTTGTTTATGCTGTTGATCAATAAGGTAACGGACAATTCTTATTATTCTCATCTATAAGTTCTTCATAGGCTTTGTCCATTTAAAGTGTTAAGATAAGTGAGAGGTAAAATATGGTAAGCGACTTCAGCCCATTATCTTTGTTTCTTTGATACATAATTGTCAATTAGGGATACATGATATTGTTAAAAATTAAGTTTACATGTGTTAAATATTTATGCTACTTGCATATATCTCTATTATAACTTATATATTTGATGACAAATTCCCTGACATGGTATTGCATTTCTATTTGATGTTATTTGAGAACCAATGGCCAGCTCAACAACTTAAGAGATATGATATAGGGAAAACTTTTGATTCCACATTATTGGAGTTACTGTGAGATATGTACCATCATTGGAATCCTTGTGGGTATTGTACCATCATGAGAGTCTATATGTACCATCATTGGAATCCTTGTGGGTATTATACCATCATGAGAGTCTATATGTACCATCATTGGAATCCCTGTGGGTATTGTACCATCATGAGAGTCTATATGTACCATCATTGGAATCCTTGTGGGTATTGTACTATCATGAGAGTCTATATGTACCATCATTGGAATCCCTGTGGGTATTGTACCATCATGAGAGTCTATATGTACCATCATTGGAATCCTTGTGGGTATTGTACCATCATGAGAGTCTATATATACCATCATTGGAATCCTTGTGGGTATTGTACCATCATGAGAGTCTATATGTACCATCATTGGAATCCTTGTGGGTATTGTACCATCATGAGAGTCTATATGTACCATCATTGGAATCCTTGTTGGTATTGTACCATCATGAGAGTTTATATGTACCATCATTGGAATCCCTGTGGGTATTGTACCATCATGAGAGTCTATATGTACCATCATTGGAATCCCTGTGGGTATTGTACCATCATGAGAGTATATTTGTACCATCATTGGAATCCTTGTTGGTATTGTACCATCATGAGAGTCTATATGTACCATCATTGGAATCCTTGTGGGTATTGTACCATCATGAGAGTCTATATGTACCATCATTGGAATCCCTGTGGGTATTGTACCATCATGAGAGTCTATATGTACCATCATTGGAATCCTTGTGGGTATTGTACCATCATGAGAGTCTATATGTACCATCATTGGAATCCTTGTGGGTATTGTACCATCATGGGAGTCTGTATGTACCATCATTGGAATCACTGTGGGTATTGTACCATCATGGGAGTCTGTATGTACCATCATTGGAATCCCTGTGGGTATTGTACCATCATGGGAGTCTGTATGTACCATCATTGGAATCCCTGTGGGTATTGTATCATCATAGGGGTCTGTATGTGCCATCATTGGAATCCCTGTGGGTATTGTATCATCATGGGAGTCTGTATGTACCATCATTGGAATCCTTGTGGGTATTGTACCATCATGGGAGTCTATATGTACCATCATTGGAATCCTTGTGGGTATTGTACCATCATGGGAGTTTATATGTACCATCATTGGAATCCTTGTGGGTATTGTGCCATATGTACCATCACTGGAATCCTTGTGGGTATTGTACCATCATGGGAGTCTATATGTACCATCACTGGAATCCTTGTGGGTATTGTGCCATATGTACCATCACTGGAATCCTTGTGGGTATTGTACCATCATTGGAGTCTGTATGTACCATCATTGGAATCCCTGTGGGTATTGTATCATCATGGGAGTCTGTATGTAACATCATTGGAATCCTTGTGGGTATTGTACCATCATGGGAGTCTGTATGTACCATCATTGGAATCCCTGTGGGCATTGTATCATCATGGGAGTCTGTATGTACCATCATTGGAATCCTTGTGGGTATTGTACCATATCGGAGTCTGTATGTACCATCATTGGAATCCTTGTGGGTATTGTGCCATATGTACCATCATTGGAATCCTTGTGGGTATTGTACCATCATGGGAGTCTGTATGTACCATCATTGGAATCCCTGTGGGTATTGTATCATCATGGGAGTCTGTATGTACCATCATTGGAATCCTTGTGGGTATTGTACCATCATGGGAGTTTATATGTACCATCATTGGAATCCTTGTGGGTATTGTACCATATGGGAGTCTGTATGTACCATCACTGGAATCCTTGTGGGTATTGTGCCATATGTACCATCAGTGGAATCCTTGTGGGTGTTGTACCATCATGGGAGTCTATATGTACCATTATTGGAATCCTTGTGGGTATTGTACCATCATGGGAGTTTATATGTACCATCATTGGAATCCTTGTGGGTATTGTACCATCATGAGAGTCTATATGTACCATCATTGGAATCATTGTGGATATTGTACCATCATGGGAGCCTATATGTACCATCATTGGAATCCTTGTGGGTATTGTACCATCATGGGAGTCTATATGTACCATCAGACCATCCTTAAAATAAATGTTTGTTTGCTGCGCTTGGCCTAGTTTTGTTCATGTGGGTAGGCAGGTAGCTAATTTTGGCCAGATTTTGTTTGTCATAGTCTTTTTTAACAAAAATGGACAGAAACCATAAAATGAAATCAACACTTTGAAAAAAGTTGCAATTTTGTTTCAGCAAAGAGTAACATGGCAAACAAATTTTAAGGACGGGCTCATGGGAGTTGTTGTGAATTTGTGAGCTATAATCACATAGAAAAATATTTCAACATGTGCATCCTTGCAATAAATATACCATCATGGGAACCAAATGTAATATATATACCATAATGGGAGTCATGCACTGTACCATTGTGCCTACATTATAATTATGTAAATAAAAAATATTATGATTTAAATGTCATAGCTTTTTCGATGTGATAAAATTATTACTCAATAACATCAGTTATTTTTGATGCAGTTGAACAATTTTGCAACACAGTTTTTATGTTGTGTAAATTAAAAAACTATTTCACAGTAAATCTGATTTCTGTAGGAACATTTGCTTAACTTCATCACAAGGTGTTGTTCATGAACAGTAGTCGTATTAGTTTGCTTGTTTTGGTTTATTTGCTCAAGGTTACTGTTACTATAAATAGAAAGGTTTGGTTCATTTGCTCAAGGTTACTGTTACTATAAATAGAAAGTTTGGTTCAATTGATCAAGGTTACTATTACTATAAATAGAAAGTTTGGTTAATTTGATCAAGGGTACTGTTAGTATAAGTAGAAAGTTTGGTTCATTTGATCAAGGTGACTTACTATAAATGGAAAGTTTAGTTCATTTGAACAAGGTTACTGTTACTACAAATAGAAAGTTTGGTTCATTTGATCAAGGTTACTGTTACTACAAACAGAAAGTTTGGTTCATTTGATCAAGGTTACTGTTACTACAAATAGAAAGTTTGGTTCATTTGAACAAGGTTACTGTTACTACAAATAGAAAGTTTGGTTCATTTGATCAAGGTTACTGTTACTACAAATAGAAAGTTTGGTTCATTTGATCAAGGTTACTGTTATTACATATATAAAGTTTGGTTCATTTGATCAAGGTTATGGTTACTACATATAGAAAGTTTAGTTCATTTGATCAAGATTACTGTTAATACAAATAGAAAGTTTGGTTAATTTGATCAAGGGTACTGTTAGTATAAGTAGAAAGTTTGGTTCATTTGATCAAGGTGACTTACTATAAATGGAAAGTTTAGTTCATTTGAACAAGGTTACTGTTACTACAAATAGAAAGTTTGGTTCATTTGATCAAGGTTACTGTTAATACAAATAGAAAGTTTGGTTCAATTGATCAAGGTTACTATTACTATAAATAGAAAGTTTGGTTAATTTGATCAAGGGTACTGTTAGTATAAGTAGAAAGTTTGGTTCATTTGATCAAGGTGACTTACTATAAATGGAAAGTTTAGTTCATTTGAACAAGGTTATTGTTACTACAAATAGAAAGTTTGGTTCATTTGATCAAGGTTACTGTTAATACAAATAGAAAGTTTGGTTCATTTGATCAAGGTTACTGTTATTACATATAGAAAGTTTGGTTCATTTGATCAAGGTTATGGTTACTACATATAGAAATTTTGGTTCATTTGATCATGGTGACTGTTACTATAAATGGAAAGTTTGGTTCATTTGAACAAGGTTACTGTTACTATAAATAGAAAGTACAGGTTCATTTGATCACGGTTACTGTTACTATAGGCAAAAAGGTTGGTTTATTTGATCAAGAACTATAGAAATAATATTGGATAAATTGTTGTTTACCATAAATAAAAGGGTTGAATAATTTTATCAATGGTCATTTACTATTGATAGATTTAACCAGAGGTCACTTTACTAGAAATAGAAAGGTTAAGTTGATATGGTCAAAGGTTACTGTTGATGTTAATAGAAAATGAAGAATGTGTCTCTTTACTGTATGATAGACCTAACAACTTTAATATTAATGAGTAGAGTAATTTACTTTGACATTTTTCTCACATGCAATATAAGTAGCTTTTTCAGAATAACTGAAATAATTGTTATGTGCATTTTATTATGATCTGCGTTACTGAAAATGCCGCCATAAACCAACTGATTGGCAGAAAAGCATTTTAGAGACGGTTGCTTATATAAATTTTTGACTTAAACCCAACTTTCATTGGTTAATAATTTCAAGAAGAGAGTGGTTTTGCTTTAAATGTTTTAAGACATTTGAAGTGTCAAAAAGTGCAAAACATTGCTGTTTCATTAATCCCCTACTGGTTTTACTGGATGGGACTATAGATTGACTATCTTCTGTCCGGCCTCTGTCCATCCAGAAAGATTACTAAAAGTGTATCCAAGTATCTAAGCTAAGTTCATAAAGCTTTGTATGTGGATAGAGGGCAATAAGGAGATAATGCAGGTCATTTTATTTTTTTAGTCGGACAAAATTTGGGGTTGCTATAGTAACAAAATAAGTAAAATTACAGATATAACATGGGTCCTGTGATAACACAAAAAGTATTGAAGTTACTTTTGTGAAACTTTGCATGTGGATAGAGAGAAATAAGGACATTATGTTGATCTTTTAATTACTTTTTTCAGCAGACAATAAAATGTGGTTGCTATGGCAACATAATTGGTAATATTACAGCTACAACCTGTATCTTACAACATAAAAATTATCTTACCTACATTTTTTAAACTTTGCATGTAGATAGATAGCAATAAGAACATCATGTACATCATTTAAGATTTTTTTTCAATCTATCCACATGCCAAGTTCCACAAATCTAGCTTGCATACTTTTGGAGTTATCGCAGCATCCATATTTCCTGGACGGACAGACAGTTAATTTAAACAATTTTGTTGCCATACCAACAATTTTTCTCATAACACTGCAAATCTTATGTTATCATTTACAGAAAACACTGAGTGTATGTAAACAAAGTCCTACCTGTAAACAGGTAGTGGACTTACATAATGCTTGTTTGATATTTTTTTAAGTAATATACATTTGAATTCCTTACTATTGTGTAAAGCACAGGTGTCTAATTGAGTTTTAACTTCTGCATACAGTTCATACTACAACAATATTTTTGTATTGGCTTTGGATTAAGCGCTGTGCACTTGTTTACTTATGGTGAAGATCACCAAATACCTGATAATAAAGGTTTTTTTTGTTGTTTTTATAATTATTACCGGTATTTCTATTTCATGTGAAACTAATTTTTGAATGGCCTTCATAGAGGCAAGCCAAAAATGAAACATTAATTTTATATCCCAATTTAATTTTTTTGTGTAATGTAAGCAACTTGAACTTATTTAGCATCATTTTAATAGAAATGTGTTTGTTTGTGATTTTCATTCTTTCATACATTATGCTTATGTGCTTATTTTTAGCTCTACTGGCCAAAGACCAAGAGTGCTTATGCGATGGCACGTTGTCCGTTGTCTGTCGTCTCTGAAGTGTGTTTGCAGCACTTTCTCTGAAACCACTCGGCCAATTAAACTGAAACTTCACATGAATGTTTCTATTGCCTTGGAGACCATACGAAAGATTTTTTTTTTTTCGATCTGAAATTCAAGATTTAATAAAAATACTCCAAAACTTAAAAAATCTTCTCATAAACAGCCCAGCAGCTTTTCAAAGTGTTTATGTAGTAATGATGATCAACTATAGTTATGTTAGATTTGTTCAAATGGTGTCCCTAGGGTAATAAATTACTCTGTCCCAAGGGTACAATTAGGGGACACATGTCATTATAATAAAAAAAAATATATTTTTAAAAAATGGAAATGATTTTGCCTACCAGTATATCTTCACAGAAGCATTGTTTGGTGAAGGAGGTTCAGATTTGTAAAAATGACTGGGTTCCACTGTCTTTAAGGGTCAGGAGGGGCCCCAAAAGGGTAAAAATTGGGAATTACAAAAAACGTCGGATTTGTTTGTATTTGGCATAAATTATCCCTATGTGTAACGGTTTGATTGCAGATAAGAATTTAGGGGCTAAAATTTATAGGGGCCCTGTAAGGGGACTAAGAATTTTACATAGGAATACAATGGGAAAACAGAAAATTCTCTTTTTTCATCTATTTAGGCAAAATTATTATTCAACTTGTGTTCTGAAGTATCATCTAGTTATAGAAAATAAGATTTGACTCAATAAGGAGAATTAACTAAAATCTTGTTCTCGACAACCAGTCAGTCAAATTTGTTCATATTTGATATGGATTATCCCAATGAGTATGGGTTTAAAGTTTGTACAAATCAAGGGTCTTGTATTTATAGGGCTCTGTAAGGGAACTTTGAGTTTTATATTTTATACTATTGGAAAACGGAAAATTCTATGTTTTATCATTTATTTATGACTTTTTTTATTCAGTTTGAGTTTTGAAGCAACTTCTAGTCATAAAAATATGATTTATGACAAAATGATTAAAAGAACATTGTCATCAATCTTATTGTCAGCAACCGGTCAGTCAAATTTGTTCATAAAAATTATATGATATAAATTATCCCTATGATTAAGAAATCTAAGTTTGTACAAATCAAGGGACACTGGGATGTATAGAGGCCCTGTAATGGTCTTTGAGTTTTACATAGGAATACTATGGGAAAATGGAATATTCTCATTTTTTTGTCCATTTGGGTAAATATGTTGTTCAATATGAGATCTAAAGCATTGTCTAGTAACAATAAATTTGATTTTTTCAATAAAGAGGATTGAATTTCCATAAGCGGCCAGGGGGCGGATGGGGAAATAAGGTTAAAATTGGGAATTTTCACAAATTTCCTCTCAATAACCTTTCAGTCAAACTAATTCATATTTGATATAAATTAATTATCCTTATTACATCAGCAAGGATTAAAGATTCTGCATATCAAGGGGCTGGGATAAATTGGGACCCTGTAATGTGACTTTTAAAATAGGAATATTATAGGGAAAACTGATTTTTATTATTTTGCATCCATGTGTAATGGTTCTGTACAGGGGACTGTTTTATTACAGATGGTATGAGAATTTAAAGCATTTTCTTTTCATAGCAATTAAGTTTTTGTTTAGTATGGGTATGGTGGGGGTATTTATCCATCAGTTGTTAAGACCAAAAGAGGGTAAATATTGTGGAACTTTCAAAAAGTGCTATGGCCACTATGAATCAGTAGACTTGGGCCTCTTGTTTATTCTTGTTTTTGTTTTTTGTTTTTAATGCTGTCCATACATATATAAATGTATACTATGAAAGATTTTAGAAATGCAACTCTCAAATAAACAGCAATAAAACACTGAGTTCTTCATCGACTTTTTGAAAATTTATTTTATTTGATGATATCTTTCTACCTTTCCTGGAAATTTTCATCAAAATCTGTTGCGATTATCACTTCTTTTATGTTGTTCTTCTCTTGAACAAGCACTTGATGAAGTACTTTAACATTGATTCAATAATGTTATTGCGAAATTGAAAAAAAAATACCATAGAAACAAAATCTGAATATAAAAATACAGATAAACCAATTGTAAACAAAATTATACAAACAATAAAAGTGTTGCGTGAATTTATGTAACAGGGTTTACATGTTTTAAATCAGTAAAAAGAGGTGATAATCACAATAGATTTTTATGAAACCTCCTAAAGCCAGGCCCGATAGCCAAGTCGGTTAAGCGTCTGACTATCAATCCAGGGGTTGTGAGTTTGAATCCCGCCCGGCATCAGTCTCTGTGATGATTTATATATGACATTGTGTCTCATTATCATTCTTCTTTCACCACTTTCAGTTGCGAAAAGTAACAGTTACTTGATGAGATGGGGTGTGCTGGAGTACCGGTTAACCTTTCAGGATCCAAGGAAACAGTGGTTAGGTTAACTAATCGTCTGTTAGCCCTCAATGGCATAAAAATAACCCTAAATACTCAATCAATCAATCCTTCAATCTATCAAAGGAAAGATACAAAGATAAAGAAAAGAAACAAAGATGTTGTATTATCAAATAAAATAATTTCAAAAATAGCAATAGAGAACTCTAATGTTTTACTGCTGTTTATCTGAGCATTGTGTTTCTAAAGTCTTTGGTGTTCATGCTTGAAACTTTGATAGAAATTAAATCTTTTAGTTAAAGTAAAAATTTATTTGGTATTATTTGTACTAAATCTTAAGTCACAGGTGTATGCTTGGTTAACAACATGCATGGATACTGTCCGAGGTATTGCAGTCAACGTCTCACTACACAGTTGCACCTCTTTTTTCCACGGTAACGTGATTCTAGTGCTTAAAAAAAATAGTCCTATGTAATTCGGTTTGAAATACTGTTAAAATGGTTCATAGTGGTTGTAATGCCTCATTGCAGATGAATAGAGCAAAAACTGGCATAGCAGACATCACGGGTGTTAAAAAGTGACTTGTATAAGATTTTAACAGATGGATGTATTAATGAGGACGAGCAATCTGAATTCTTCCTGCACTGTTTTCAAAGGCCTTCAGTGATTGGTGCGGGAAAACGCGTATCTATGGAGTAAAGGGTTAAAAAGAAACAAGCTTGTCAACATACCAGTTTTTGTGTACGCTTTTATGTTGGGATACATTCCTGCTATGAAAAAAAGATTTTTTTTACTGTGGAAGTCCTTGACCTTATTTTATATAGAACACAGAAGAAAATTGCACTGTGTAGGGAGACCTGAAATAACTGCACAATTTGGTTCCAAGGTCAGTTGTTGACTTTGTTTAGTTTCCATTTGTGTCACATTTGTGTGTAAGATACATTTACAATAATGAGTGTTAAATATAAAATCATTTTCCAATAAAGAACAAACACACATAAAAGTTATCATGCATGGTGTACCAGTCATCATCACGTCTCTGGCAGAACATTTCGCACAAAGGTACATTTAGTGCTATGGTTATTTGGTATTACATACTCGAAATTAAATTTTATCAAATAAGCAATGTCAGTATTAACTTTAATAAAAAAATCATAAACCATACATACAAAAATGTTTGACTCATAAAATGTTATGATATTTTTACATTGTTAATAGTTACTGATGATCAGTGGTCTAGGGCTGTCACAAATTGCTCAAATTTATATATATATATATAAACAATGTGATTCCGGATAAGCATAGATTGAATGTTGATTTCTACAGGGGAGTAGGACACCTGCAAATGGGTGTCATGTCCATTTGATATTTTTTGTCATGTTCATTACTGTGGTTAAATTACCAACCCCTGTGTGGTTCTAGAGTGCCAAATGAGTGATGGTCAGAATAGGATAACAGTAGCTCTTGCATGTCATGAGATGTGACAAATTAAGCATTAGATAGAATTTGATGAAACATTACAATTCAGGAGGTATCCTGGTTCAAGGTTCATTCTGACCACTCATTTTTTATTGAATATTTTTGTTTTCAATCTGTATGGTAAATTTGCTGTTTTTGTATTGAGAGTGAGCCTAGACTCTTTCTTTCTATTATATATATATATGGGAACGCTATATAACCCCAGTTTATTCATTTAGATATATGAGACTGATTTAAGATAGGGCATTCTTCAATTTTGTTACAAGTATTACTTTTAAAGGAATAAGGGAAGTAATCCAAAAATTAGGATTATTTCCCTTAGATCATTTTGATTTCTTATTTTTTTAACCTTTAAAAATAGATATTTATTTTGGTACGGGTTGTTTTTATCTTTATATGATATAACTATTTAATGTATAACATATTTACCATAACTCTCATATAACTGTGTGTTTTGATTCTCGAATGATGCTTGAAGACCATTTATAATCAAGACAAAAATAAAACATGTATATTTCAAGAAGAAAATTTCATTTTAACGCAATATTAGTTGACTGATAAAGATTTTACTGAGAATCTATAAAATGTAGTTATGTAAGTCTATGCTTTAAACAGAATTTTCATGTAATTTAGTGAAAAAGTACTTTTCTTCTAACAGGCATTTGTTTTGCCATCATTTTTAAATAAAGTAAGGTCATCTATCATTTTTATGTATTATTGCCTGTTTCTGTCACTGTTAATCAAGCTTTTATGGTAGCTCTTCAAAATTAAACATTTACATACACATCTTGCATGCGGTGAGTGAATGACAGTCATCTTAGCTCACTGGTGTCTAAGTCACCGACATTTACATACGCATCTTACATACTGTGAGTGAATGAGGGTCATCTTAGCTCACTGCGGTCACCAACATTTACATACACATCTTACATGCAGTGAGTGAATGACGGTCATCTTGGCTCACTAGCGACTGGGTCACCAACATTTACATACGCATCTTACATACAGTGAGTGAATGACAGTCATCTTAGCTCACTGGCGTCTGGGTCACCAACATTTACATACGCAACTTACATACGGTGAGTGAATGACGGTCATCTTAGCTCACTGGCTTCTGGGTCACCAACATTTACATACGCAACTTACATGCGGTGAGTGAATGACGGTCATCTAAGCTCATTGGCATCTGGGTCACCGACATTTACATACGCATCTTACATACGGTGAGTGAATGATGGTCATCTTAGCTCACTGGCATCTGGGTCTACGACATTTACATACGCATCTTACATACGGTGAGTGAATGACGGTCATCTTAGCTCACTGGCATCTGGGTCTACGACATTTACATATGCATCTTACATACGGTGAGTGAATGACGGTCATCTTAGCTCACTGGCATCTGGGTCTACGACATTTACATACGCATCTTACATACGGTGAGTGAATGACGGTCATCTTAGCTCACTGGCATCTGGGTCTACGACATTTACATACGCATCTTACATACGGTGAGTGAATGACGGTCATCTTAGCTCACTGGCTTCTGCGTCACCAAGATTTACATATACATCTTACATACGGTGAGTGAATGATGGTCATCTTAGCTCACTGGCGTCTGGGTCACCAACATTTACATACGCATCTTACATACGGTGAGTGAATGACGGTCATCTTAGCTCACTGGCGTCTGGCTCACTGACATTTACATAAGCATCTTACATGCGGTGAGTGATTGCCGGTCATCTTAGCTCACTGCGTCTGGGTCACTGACATTTACATATGCATCTTACATACTGTGAGTGAATGACGGTCATCTTTGCTCACTAGCGTCTGGGTCACCGACATTTACATACGCATCTTACATACTGTGAGTGAATGAGGGTCATCTTAGCTCACTGGCTTCTGGGTCACCAACATTTACATATGCATCTTACATACGGTGAGTGAATGACGGTCATCTTAGCTCACTGGCGTCTGGGTCACCAACATTTACATACGCATCTTACATACGGTGAGTGAATAACGGTCATCTTAGCTCACTAGCGTCTGGGCCACCAACATTTACATACGCAACTTACATACGGTGAGTGAATGACGGTCATCTAAGCTCACTGGCGTCTGGGTCACCAACATTTACATAATGCATCTTACATATGGTGAGTGAATAACGGTCATCTTAGCTCACTGGCGTCTGGCTCACCGACATTTACATACGCATTTTACATGCAGTGAGTGAATGACGGTCATCTTAGCTCACTGGCGTCTGGCTCACTGACATTTACATAAGCATCTTACATGCGGTGAGTGATTGCTGGTCATCTTAGCTCACTGCGTCTGGGTCACTGACATTTACATATGCATCTTACATACTGTGAGTGAATGACGGTCATCTTTGCTCACTGGCGTCTGGGTCACCGACATTTACATACGCATCTTACATACTGTGACTGAAATGACGGTCATCTTAGCTCACTGGCTTCTGGGTCACCAACATTTACATATGCATCTTACATACGGTGAGTGAATGATGGTCATCTTAGCTCACTGGCGTCTGGGTCACCAACATTTACATACGCATCTTACATACGGTGAGTGAATGACGGTCATCTTAGCTCACTGGCGTCTGGGTCACCAACATTTACATACGCAACTTACATACGGTGAGTGAATGACGGTCATCTTAGCTCACTTGCATCTGGGTCACCAACATTTACATATGCATCTTACATATGGTGAGTGAATAACGGTCATCTTAGCTCACTGGCGTCTGGCTCACCGACATTTACATACGCATTTTACATGCAGTGAGTGAATGACGGTCATCTTAGCTCACTGGCGTCTGGGTCACTGACATTTACATACGGTGAGTGAATGACGGTCATCTTAGCTCACTGCATCTGGGTCACTGACATTTACATATGCATCTTACATACGGTGAGTGAATGACGGTCATCTTAGCTCACTGCGTCTGGGTCACTGACATTTACATATGCATCTTACATGCGATGAGTGAATGTCTGTCATCTTAGCTCACTGGCTTCTAGGACACCAACATTTACATACGCATCTCACATGCAGTGAGTGAATGACGCTCATCTTAGCTCACTGGCGTCTCGGTCTACAACATTTACATACACATTTTACATACGGTGAGTGAATGACGGTCATCTTAGCTCACTAGCTTCTGGGTCACCAACATTTACATACACATCTTACATACGATGAGTGAATGACGGTCATCTTAGCTCACTGGCGTCTGGGTCACCAACATTTACATAAACATTTTACATGCGGTGAGAGAATGATGGTCATCTTAGCTCACTGGCTTCTGGGACACCGACATTTACATACGCATCTTACATGCTGTGAGTAAATGACGGTCATCTAAGCTCACTGGCGTCTGGGTCTACGACATTTACATACGCATCTTACATGCGGTGAGTGAATGACGGTCATCTTAGCTCACTGGCGTCTGGGTCACCAATATTTATATAAGCATCTTACATGCGGTGAGTGAATGACAGTCATCTTAGCTCACTGGCTTCTGGGACACCGACATTTACATATGCATCTTACATGCGGTGAGTGAATGACGGTCATCTAAGCTCACTGGCGTCTGGGTCTACGACATTTATATACACATCTTACATGCTGTGAGTGAATGACGGTCATCTTAGCTCACTGGCGTCTGGGTCTACGACATTTTCATACGCATCTTACATACAGTGAGTGAATGACGGTCATCTTAGCTCACTGGCGTCTGGATCACCAACATTTACATACGCATCTTACATACGGTGAATGAATGACAGTCATCTTAGCTCACTGGCTTCTGGGTAACCAACATTAACATACACATCTTACATACGATGAGTGAATGACGGTCATCTTAGCTCACTGCGTCTGGGTCACCAACATTTACATACGCATCTTACATGCGGTGAGTGAATGACGGTCATCTTAGCTCACTGGCATCTGGGTCACCAACATTTACATACGCATCTTACATGCGGTGAGTGAATGACGGTCATCTTAGCTCACTGGCATCTGGGTCACCAACATTTACATACGCATCTTACATGCGGTGAGTGAATGACGGCATCTTAGCTCACTGGCATCTGGGTCACCGACATTTACATACGCATCTTACATGCGGTGAGTGAATGACGGTCATCTTAGCTCACTGGCATCTGGGTCACCAACATTTACATACGCATCTTACATGCGGTGAGTGAATGACGGTCATCTTAGCTCACTGGTGTCTGGGTCACCAACATTTACATACGCATCATACATGCGGTGAGCGAATGGCGGTCATCTTAGCTCACTGGCGTCTGAGTCACCAACATTTACATACGCATCTAATTCTTACATGCAGTCTCATGATACTAGGATAGCCTAATTACTAGGTACTTAGTATATATATATATATATATATATGAAATGTCTCATGATACTAGGACAGCCTAATTACTAGGTACTTGGTATATATATATATGAAACGTCTCATGATACTAGGACAGCCTAATTACTAGGTACTTGGTATATATATATATATATATATATATATATATGAAATGTCTCATGATACTAGGATAGCCTAATTACTAGGTACTTAGTATATATATATATGAAATGTCTCATGATACTAGGACAGCCTAATTACTAGGTACTTGGTATATATATATATGAAACGTCTCATGATACTAGGACAGCCTAATTACTAGGTACTTGGTATATATATATATGAAACATCTCATGATACTAGGACAGCCTAATTACTAGGTACTTAGTATATATATATGAAATGTCTCATGATACTAGGATAGCCTAATTACTAGGTACTTAGTATATATATATATGAAATGTCTCGTGATACTAGGATAGCTAATTACTAGGTACTTGGTATATATATATATATATATATATATATATATGAAACGTCTCATGATACTGGGATAGCCTAATTACTTGGTACTTGATATACTAGGATAGCCTTATCATATATATATATATATGAAACGTCTCATGATACTGGGATAGCCTAATTACTAGGTACTGAGTATATATATATGAAACATTTCATGATACTGGGATAGTCTAATTACTTGGTACTTAATGTATATATATATATATATATATATATAAATATATGAAACGTTTCATGACATTAATTCTGGACACAGATGAACAAGCTTTTATGGTAATGTGTACAATTCCAAACAAATTGAAAAAGGAATACTTCAAAATATTCAAATCACTCAATTAAAATCTGGTGGTATGTTTACATACATGTAGTTTTATCAATTGTAAAAAAATGTTTTTGTCATACAAAGGTTTAGTCGACTTTATATTGATTTCCCAAACAATTACTATATGGTTTGGTTTTAAACTGTAACAAACAAAAACAATAAAAATTTTAGTAAAAATTATAATTAAAATTTTATTGCTATCCTTTTTTCTTCAAATTTCTAAGTAATGAAGGAAAATAGGAATGAAAAAATACTGATTACTTTTTATTTATATTTGCTCTTAATTCTGTTTTTTTTGCTTAAATTCACTGAAATCATGTTTTTAAAAAATGTTTTGTTGAAAGTGCATCAGAAAGACTAGATAGTTCTTGGTGATGCAGTTGTTAACATTCTGCTGCTATAAATAGTGCTGTATGATTATACCTCATTTGTGAAAATATAAATAAAAATCTATCATCTGTTGTTTTATATTCTATTCTTTCTTTTCCCAAATCAGAACCTTCGATGTATGGGAGATATAAACTAATATGTCCGTCTGTCTGTCTGTACAAATGTTTGCCATATTTGAGATGATGTGCACAACTTCAAACCATGTTGGTTCAAGGTCAAGGTCATAATGAGAGATCAAAGGTTAAAAATGTAGTTTTTCATATTCACTCCATATTTTTATCCACTTGAGGGATTTTTGTATTGCCTTTTTAAAGAAAACCAAAAAAAGGTGTCATTTTTCCTTCAGCTTTGACATAAAATTTTGCATTGAGCTCTATTTCCTGGAAACTTTGTCTTGTAGTCACCAAATTTGGTCCATAGTTGGGTGTACAAGGTGTGTTCAAAAGTTACATGGACTTCTGCAATATTTTCAACATTTAAAATAGCACAAGAATAAAAATTATATTGTCATAAAAAGTAATATGTATTCTATGCAATTGCCAAATTTCATATCTATATTGAATACGGTTATATAGCAACAATGCTAGAAAATATGCATTGTATGGTTACCCAGAGCAGTTCAATAATGTCAGATGTCAAATATTTGCATGACTTTTAGCTGTCCAAATAACATCTTGTCAAAGTACCCACCAGACCCCTGGGATGCAATTCATACATGTACTTTCACACATTTATCATACATATCTCTATATCACTCTTCCTTGAACTATGCAATGATACAATGAGTTTGAAATAGAAGTTCATTTCGATTTGACTGGCTCAACATTGTACAAATACTTGACGTCGCTGACGTCATCAGACTGCTCCAGGTAGCCACAACAAGCATATGTTCTAGCACTATTGCGACATAATGGTATTCAATATCAATATGAAATTTGGCAACTTCATAGAGGAAATATTACGATTAATGGCCATTTAATTTTTATTCTTGTGCTGTAATAACTGTTGAAATCCGCCTAATTTTTTAACACTTCTCGTAGTTCATCTCAAAACCATGCAGCATTTTTATGGGTGACCTTGACCCTTACTGATTACTAACTTGTTAACACAATGTTAAATTTCTCAAAAACTGTTTAGATTTATTTTATGTCATTGAGGGCTAACAAATGATCAACTAACATAACCACTCTTTCCTGGGATCTTGGAAGGGTAACCTGTACTCAAGCACACCCATCTCCGCAAGTAACTGATAACTTTCCCACTTAAATCAGAGGTGAGAAATGATTGATATTGAGATACAATGTATGTTTTGTATCAGTCATCACAGAGACTGGCAAGGCTTCGACACCTGTATTGATAGTCAGGCACACTACTGACTGAGCTAATTTGGCCTGGCTATAAACTGTTTGGCAGAGTCACCAAATTTGGTCTATAACTGTGTAATGGGTAGAATCACTCAAGACAATGCTCCCTGCACAAGCCACATCCACCTCTCGGTTCTTTGCCGATGGAAGTCTCTTGTATAGAAAGGTTTACTCTACTGCTGACACCAAGGTCCTACAAGATCACTTGACAGACTCCAGAAATGGGAAGAAGACTGAGTGATGTTGTTCAATCCCAGTAAGATTGAGGTGATCACAAAGAAGAGAAATCTCATACAGGTTACATACAACATTCACAGCCAAGACCTGACTTTCTTAAAGAACGGCAAGTACCTTGGAGTGCACATTTCCCAAAATCTATCCCGGAATCCCCATGTACAGCCCCAGCTTAAAGAAGGCCAATAATTCCCTTGCCTTCCTCAGAAGAAACCTAGCAAGTTTCTCGCAAGACATCAAGGCACAGAGTTATCAAACCCATGTCAGGCACTTTCTTGATTATGCGAGCACAGCATGGGACAGTACAGCGACGAGCAGCAAGTTTGTGAAGTGTGATTACAAGACAACAAGCAGTACCAGCTACATGATACATAAACTTTTGTTGGAAAACATTGCAAGAACGCCGCGTCCTCGCAAAGCTTGTGATGATGTACAGAATCATCCATTGGCTTAAAGATATCCTCTCAGCATTCTTCCAACCAGCTTCCCTCAACACTAGTGTCACTGAAGTTCCTGGCCCCATTCTGCAGAGTTGATATCTATCGGCACTCTTTCTTTCTTTTACAAATTTAGCGGAAATTATAAAAATCGAGAAATCTCACTATCTGTAATATAATGTTTATTTCTATACTAAATGTCTAGAGCTACTTAATGAAAATATATACAACATAATGAGAAAGTTGCTCCCACTTTTACATACTTTCCTACACAGTTTTATTATTCATATTCAAAACAAAGTAACCTGTTTCTCTGAACAATCCCCCCTCCCAACAACCTAACAACTGGACAGGCACTATCTAACCAAAATCCCTATCCCTAATAACCCAATGTAAAAACCCAAGTGAACAGTCAACCCCAATTAATAATTATCAAGCCTTTATATACCCTTTCACCTGGTGTAACCTCAATTAGCTAGATAAACATGTGAACATGCTTCAGCATACCTGGGCCGGTAATCGGAACATCGCTCGGCCATTTCCGTAAACGTTCGAAATAATATTAATAATAATTGTTTCGACGTTTACGAAAA
The DNA here is from genome assembly GCA_029582155.1 of Panopea generosa. NCBI lineage: Eukaryota > Metazoa > Mollusca > Bivalvia > Adapedonta > Hiatellidae > Panopea > Panopea generosa. Next base: position 15,091,258 of record CM055903.1, on the reverse strand, counting down.
TGGCCGAGCGATGTTCCGATTGCTGGGTTGGGAGCATTTCACCTTATGTGACCCCAACATTCTCTTTGACCCCAACAATCTCCAAGCATTCGAACATGCTTCAGTGTATGTGTCAGGCTTCTCCACAGGCCATTTAAGCACCCGGGGCAACCCAGCACTTGACATTATCAGAAATGGTATTCCCCTAGCGCTTGAATTCTATAACAAAATTTTGGAAAAGCTTACTTTCCTCAAAATCTTTATTTTTCTTTGCATAGCTTTTCTCATTTTAATGCCTAAAATGAAACATACTTAATATGATAACTTTAACTGATTAATACAAGTTTTACTAGTGAAATGTATTTCAATGAGTACCTTACACAGTGCTTGAAACTGTGTTGAAGGTATTTACACATTCTTACCCCAGCACTTGCACTCCTTCCTATGGAGAACCCTCTGTATCTGTACAAAGGTGCCTTGCAGCATTATGTAATGCACCTGATTCAATGCTTCATCTCCTGCCAGTATTGACCCCTATCCTCAAAGTTTACAGTAATTTATTGCTCTGTCCTTAATTTGGACTACAGACCTGCTGGAGTTCCATAATGAAACTATGTAATTATGTAACATTTCCCTCGCGCACCAGATTGTGGAAAAGCCTTCGGGAGTGTTTCGCTACAGCCGTCACCCTAAAGGCTTTCAATGGAGGGCTGGTCTCTGCACCGTAGAGCGAGGGCATCGTTTTAACGTTTTAAATCTACAATTGTACATATTAATAACATAAGCGCGCCTCACAGTCACCTTGTATCGCACACCAAATTGCCCCAAAGTGGGATTTGTGTAGTAATGGAAGAAGAAGAACTCAAATTTGGTCAGTTTTCTTCATATTTTGAACTTAGAAGTATGATATTAAAACGAATATCTGAATATAAATTTGATGTAATATGTGGTTATATTATACATATAAAAAATAACGTAAATGAAAAATATGAAAACGTCAAAAATGTAATAAAAGGTGATTGGGATCTAAGGGAAGTTGTGTTTATTTTATTTAATACTGCTGTAAAATAAGTTACGGTGTATTTTTGCATGTGAACGTACACTTTGCTCATTCATCATATGATCCGTGAGTAATAGCTGTAAATATGTCTTGAAATGCACCTGAAGCCACCATTTTAAGTTCATATTTAAAAAATAAATGGAGGAGCATGCCCCAAAACCCCCTACACTGCCGTGCCTGCACATCCAATTAAGTCAGCTACGCCCCTAACGGTTTAAGTATTTGATGAACTGAGAAAATGCGATTTTTAGGGTGCCCTTGCTTGCAATCGTACATACTTGGTCAATTCCGTCATCCTTCGGCAATCGGAACTAAATTCAAAATAACGTTATTTCGAAAGAAGGCGGAAATGGCCGAGTGGTGTTCCAATTGGTTCCGATTGTGTTCGGAATAACGAAATTTATTTCGGTCGTAGGCGGAAATGGCCGAGCTATATTCCGATTTAGAATTAGGATAATCGGCAAAGCGTTCCGAATGGCTTACTTTATGTGTTGCAAGATGATCGAGCACATTGCACACTAACAAAAACATATATAGGGGGTAGCTATGAATAGACATATGTTATATAGGTCACTAACGATCGGCGAGGTGAGTTTATTGACAAAGCTTCAGTTTGCTTTTGTATGAGTTTTTACACGGCGAAGTTCAGTTAATGCAATTTGAGCCGTGTGTAACAATGAAAGGAGCCATCGATAATAGATCTAAGGCCAAAAAAAAAAGTTTCGTTTCTCGTGACCCGACCGAGTCAATAGTTAAAACCCCGAGCCCAAACAAATGTGTTTGACTTTTAGCACTACAGGCAGGTCTTATGCGATGACCCATTGTCTTATGTGATGGCATTTTACTATTTAAGTATAATGAGTGATATAGGTGAATAGGTGATATCACTTATTCATATTCAAACAAGTGATATCATTTGTTCAAATAAGTGATATCACCTCACTTATTCATAAGTGATATCACCTATTCAAATAAGTGATATCACTTATTATGGTTTAATAGTAAAACGGCACTCCATATTGTCCGTTGTCTGTTAGCAGCATTAGGCGACACATGCCATTATACGGGTAATAAACATTTTTTTTAAAAAAAGGAGTGAAAAGGAACTGATTTTGCCTAAAGTTTTACAGAAGCCTTGTTTGATCAAAAAGGTGCAAATTTGTAAAACTGATTGGGTGCTATTGTCTTAAGGGGTCAGGAGGGGACCCAAAAAGGGTAAAAATTGGGAATTACAAAAACTGTTTTCTTAAGAACCAGTCAGTTTAAGTTTTAAACTTATTTATTTTACTTTAGATTTGGTTCAGTAAGTTGAATTGTCTTTCCATAAGGGTAGGGTGGGTAAAAAAAGGGTTCTTTGTTTGTACAAATCAAGGGGCACTGGGATGTATAGAGGCCCTGTAATGGGACTGAGTTTTACATAAGAATACTATCGGAAAATGGAAAAATTCTCATCTTTTCGTCCATTTGTTTAAATATGTTGTTCAATTTGAGATCTAAAGCATTGTCTAGTAACGGTAAATTGGATTTTGTTCAACAAAGAGGATAGTAAAATTTCCATAAGGGTGTAGTGTAGGATGGCAAATTGGTTAAAATTGGGAATTTTCAATAATCTTCCTCTCAATAACCTTTTTGTCAAACTTGTTTAATATGATATGAATTATCCTTACATCAGCTGCAAGGGATTGAAGATTCTGCAAATAAAGGGACTTGGATATACAGGGACCCTGCAAGATGACTTTTACTCTTTCACATAGGAATATTGTAGGGAAAACTGAAATTTGTCAGTTTCGCATTCATGTGTACAAAAAAACTAAAGCATTTCTACTCAATACAAATCCCTATGAGTGAGTTTTGACAAATCAATGGGATGGGAATTAACGTTTTGTTCAGTGTGGTTGGGGTATTTAAGTTAAGACACCCCCCAAAGAGAGTTAATATTGTGAAATTTCAAAAAGTGTTATGTCCACTTTGAGCAAGTAGTGTCCTCAGGCCCTTTTGGGCCTTTCAATTTTTTTGTCTTACGTAGCGCTACCATTTTAAAGAGAGAGAAAAAAACAACAAAAAAAAACAAACAAACTGGGAGTGGGGTTAAAATATATGGTCTGGTCACAGGAAACATAAACATTTTTCATTTGGCCTAATAACACATTAATTACATGCTTCTGCAAGCATGTTGACACATTTTATAATATACATGCACTGTAATTGTTTTATCTGCCTGTTTGTCAATAACTTCTAAGTCCTTGTTTAATTAAATAAATTTTAGAGTCAACAAAATAGGTTGTAAAAGTTTAAGGTAAGTACTTGTTGCACAGGGGCTACTTGGCTAGTGACAAAATCACTCTTTATTATATTATATATAGGGATATAGAATATATATTGTCCCTAAGACTCGATGCACGCAGTCAAGGACTTGTATAGAAGGATAGGAAACTTGAGTTTATAGTTAATTATTAAATCATTCATATTTACAGGCAACTGATTTCTTGTACATTAAATTTAAGTTGTATGTATCTTAGGTGATTAAAAATGTTTCGATCATGAAAAATGATCTTGAATTAAAGATATTGTGGTGTGAAGTAAAATTTCTTGTAACCGAAAATCAAACAATGTAAAGTTTACCATAGCAAGGCCAACCTTGTTTATAGTTTGGCACAGGAAACGAGATAATGGAGGTAATGACACAACAAAGTGTGTAAATTTATATATGTTTATTGCAAGGTGACGATTATAATTGTGCATTTTTTACAACAAAAAATACAAGAAACATGTCCAGTGTGAGCCACTTGTCATAAGTTACTAAAACGTTGAGTAATCTTCAGAAGTATTTAAATTTGATTTATTTGTGATAATTTTTATGTCATAAATAAAAGATACATCAATCATATTAACATAAAATAATTACAGAAGAATTAACATGCATTTTAAATGATATATTAAATTAGTTAACTATCTAATATAATAAATATATCAGCTATAACAGATTTAACTTGTTATACTAGTATTCAACTTACCGGTAGCTGAAATATTGATTAATAATTTAGAGACAGGATTTCCACAGGAAATCCGTAAAGTTTTATAACTTATTTCCAACGGGGTCCTTGTAAGCATACTGTCAAGGATCAATATATTGGCACTTATTATAAAAATTATGTTTATGTTAATAGGTTCATATCATAGAAATTATACTTTGTTATTTATCAAGCATTTAAAATATGTATCACAGCTTTGAATCCACATTAATAACATTAATAAATTCTAAGTTTTAAATCATATAGTTAATAAAAAATATATTCACATTTCTAAATTTTCCATTTGCAAGAATAGATATTTCTTCACTTCTTTTTAAAAGTTATACTTGTTTTTAATTCTCTTAGCAGTATGGGGTAATTGATTGCAATCCAGAATGGTACTGCCTTTTTGTTTTGGCTAACTAATTTGAGCTTGATTTCGAATAAAGCTTAAAGCTTATTTTAAACACATGCATACATTTCCTGGGTAGAACCAGTAATAAGTATTGTTTTTTGAAAGACATCCCCTTGAAACAAATGATATATTGTATGACGGATACAACCTAGCATGAAACTGTATTAAATGTACATAATTAGTAATTTTGTTTATTATGCATGAAGATAAGATAGCCAATGCAATATATTTGTGAGTTGTAATTGGTGTAGTAAATATAGTTCTCACAATGGATAGATTTTTCTATCTGAACCGAAAAAGCCATGTAAGAGTATTTTTCTTGCATATGAAATGCATGCATCGGCATGTTAAAAATTCAGAGGTCAGCCACATGTAACTAAAGATTGGAGATGTGTATTTAGTGGAATCATTTCACTTCATGTATAAGTAAAGTTTGAAAAGAAATACAAAATGTTATTTGTTTAAACATCTAGCATCATTTTTATGCTGTAGAAAGCTAACAGATGATCAGTTAGTCTAACCACTTCTTCCTAGGATCCTGGAAGTGAGCACACCCTTCTCTGCATATTAAAGTGATAAATTTTCCACTTGAATCAACAGTGAGAGACAAATGACAATGAGACGCATTGTCATATACATGTATACATATAAATCACATGAAGACTGCGGCGAGAGAGGGGCCTTTGATTAAAACTCAGTCGACCACTGACTGAGCTAACAAGGCCCAGAAATTAGTCTTGATCATCAGTCTGTGGTGCTTGGTTTTTTAAAAGACCAGCAAAAAAGTATGTTATCATGGACTGGTTGCAATGGTACCAGTAATAACTGCAACATAATTAGCTAGATATGAAAAGTTACAAAATTTCATTTGTGGTATTTAAAAATAAACTCTACAGGCATTTCAACTTGTGCAACTGAAATCAGCATTGGTGTAAACTAATCCTTTATTATTTAATCCACAAAGTCATATCAAAACAGAAATGTAAACTTCACCGTAGTAGAGGCTCGGGTATTCACTGAAGCAAACCGCAGCGTTGTCTAGTGGAAGAGCGTCCACCTAGCATGCGGAAGGTTGTGGGTTTGATCCTCGGCCGAGTCATACCAAAGACTCCAAAAATGGTACTATAAGCTTCCTCGCTTGACGTTTAGCATGAAGAAGAAAGTTTTAGGTCTGGTCGGCCTGGTGTCAGTATAATGTGACTGGGTGGGGTATCATACCATGTGTCTGCGGCATGATACTCCAGTGTGACAGCGCTCAGAATACTGCCTCAAGTAGACACCTTCGCGATATGACTGAAAGTAGTTAAAAGCGACGCTAAACACCATACAACATCAACAACATCACTAAAGCAGTACCAACATTGAGATGAGGACTCTCTCAGGGTCCTCCGTGGCTGAGTGGTCTAAGGCGCTGTCTCAAGATTATTTACCTCTCACCACTAAAGTCATAGGTTTGAGTCCGGCTTGCTAAAAAAATATTATGTGAGAAAGTTTTCCAGTTACTTGCGGAAGGATGTTGTTTCTACTCAGATTCATTCTTAGGTCTTCCTTCACCAATAAAACTGGACATGCCATATATTATCTGAAATGTTTTGAAAATGGCGTTGAACCCAATTAATAAAGAAAAAAAAAGCAAAGATGAGGATAATCAAGGCATATATAATTTATAGCATGCTTTATTTCCTATTGTATGAAAATTTCAGTCTTGAAAATGATTACAATAGAATGAATGAATGAATGAATGAATGAATGAATGAATGAATGAATGAATGAATGAATGAATGAATGAATGAATGGTGTTTTACGGCACATCAACATTACAATTTTGAATAGAATTTAAGTTTATTATTAAAGGCTCATTAAACTTCCGAAGGGGTCGTTTTTAGTTTTGATTTAAGTCAGTTTTACTCTTCCAGATGATAGAATACATGTTTATTTGATCTCTAAGAGACTTTGCAAATGAAAAAATAAATATAAAGCACATTATTAGTACGTAATTAAGAACGGGCTTTGTTTACAAATTAATGTTCGTCTCTTTCCAATAAAAACCTATGGCAGAAAATGGGGAGTTACAAGCTTGTTCGGAATCACTTCGGTTGGTAATATATGATTAATTCATTTCAGAGAGAAACATAGTATGTGGAACTGCAGGGGATGCGGTCAAAAATTGAATAACCGCTTGCCACAAGCAGTTAGATAGTTTTTAAGAACAACCCTTTTATTCCCCTCAGTAATGAACTGGAACCACGAGCCAATTTATTGCACGTTAGCGACGAATCGTTTATGTAAAATAAAAAATAAAATTACTTTTTTAATAACTGTACTAAACAAACCACCCTTGTTTACTTCTCAATATTGACTGCAATAAAGTGATTTGTGACATAATAGTGTGTACGATAGTATCATACATATATGCAAGGGAGGATCCTGAGTAAGAGTTACTAGGTCAAACTAGTATTTTGTACTAATTTTTCTCAGTGCGTATAAATGTTAAAACACATACTACGTTTGATACAGTTTTATTGCAGACATCAATATACTTTTTAAAAAAAAGAAAACCCAATATTAGTGAAGTCATAACTTTCCTAATCTTGTTATTGAACCCCTAATCTAACGGTCTTAATCTGCACACTACCACTGCAGTATTCATTTGTGTACTACCAAACCCTGGCGGAGGTACAGTCGGAAAGCAAATGAGTCATTACGGAAAAGCTCAGTCGGCTTGCCTAAGAAATACACATTTCGATTGAAGTTAAATTATTTTCTCGCTTTTTTAAAAACAGTCACTAAGGGGTCTACAGGAATGGTTTTAGCAATACAATCAACACATTTAATTACAATCATGTTTGTTATATTATCGAAAAGTGTGCATTTTGGAAGTTTAATGAGGCTTTAAGTTTGTGTAATTTATGTTTATTTGAATTATTTTATTAAGTTAATGGTGTGGAAAGTAAAATTGGTAAAATTTAGATTTCAAACTACCATAACTCTGGAGGCAAAAATTGGTAAAAATTGAATTTTTTACCCCATTTTTTTTTACATTTTCATTTGATTCTGGGTTAGGATTGTTTGAAAGTTAGAAATAGTGTCTGTAAAGTCAAATGCTATAATGTACATCTGTAGAAAATGCAATGGTGGTAACTGACCTCAGGTTTTACCATATCAACTGCAGTTCTTGTTACCTCTCCGGATTAAAATCAATAAATATAACACAACCTTTGTACTGCATTTCCAGTACACAAATATAATGCAACCTTTGTACTGCATTTCCAGTACACAAACATAACGCAACCTTTGTACTGCATTTCCAGTACACATATATAATGCAACCTTTGTACTGCATTTCCAGTACACAAACATAATGCAACCTTTGTACTGCATTTCCAGTACACAAATATATTGCAACCTTTGTACTGCATTTCCAGTACACATATATATTGCAACCTTTGTACTGCATTTCCAGTACACATATATATTGCAACCTTTGTACTGCATTTCCAGTACACAAACATAATGCAACCTTTGTACTGCATTTCCAGTACACAAATATATTGCAACCTTTGTACTGCATTTCCAGTACACATATATATTGCAACCTTTGTACTGCATTTCCAGTACACATATATATTGCAACCTTTGTACTGCATTTCCAGTACACATATATAATGCAACCTTTGTTCTGCATTTCCAGTACACATATATAATGCAACCTTTGTACTGCATTTCCAGTACACATATATAATGCAACCTTTGTTCTGCATTTCCAGTACACAAACATAATGCAACCTTTGTACTGCATTTCCAGTACACAAACATAATGCAACCTTTGTCCTGCATTTCCAGTACACAAACATAATGCAACCTTTGTCCTGCATTTCCAGTACACAAACATAATGCAACCTTTGTACTGCATTTCCAGTACACAAATATAATGCAACCTTTGTCCTGCATTTCCAGTACACAAACATAACGCAACCTTTGTCCTGCATTTCCAGTACACAAGCATAATGCAACTTTTGTACTGCATTTCCAGTACACAAATAAAATCCTTGCCTTTTTCATATATTTGCAATCAATATTCGACATAATATGACAACTCTCTAAGCATCACATGTTCAACAGGCTCAAGTTGTTCATTAATATTGGTATAACAAACATTCGTGCCTTTGAGAGAGCTAGTACAGAATACAAACATTTAAGTGACCAAAGAAGCTATTCATGAGATAGAGTATAATATGTCGGTAGTGAATCATGAATAGTTAATACACTGTTGGTAAAAAATTAACACAATTTAGCAAGTTATAATAAAGTTTGTAATTGGAAGTTAAATATTTATGATATAATCACTTATATTTCAATTTGTTAGTTATATTATAGCAATGGACAGAAAAGGATTTAAACAATACCTAATCATTACTGCAGACGACTTTGGTTATAGCGAAGAAAGGGATGATGGGATTGTGGAATGTTTCAGACATGGCGTAATAAGCAATGTTTCTATGTTAACAAATGGGTGCTCGGTGGTGAGTGCAGTGAAGAAGGCATTGTCTGCTGGATTGCCAATGGGTAAATGTTTTTACAGCTCAGTCTGAACTTTAAACCCGTATTTAGTCTTTTGGAGCATCCATTATCTTGGTGCCAAACTATCTTTCTGAGAAATGATCTTGATGACACCACTCAGCCTTTGTTAGGTAAAAATAGCATTTATCTTGCTGTTCCTCGTGCATGTAGAACATTGATCTCACACAGGCATTTTCATATTTAGAATTCAACAATTTAAACATTATCAGAACTCTGGTAATGATGATGCGTCCGTTATTCATTCATTATGTATCAGTTTATTTGGCCGGGTCCGATTAGCTCAGCTGGTAGTGTGTCTGACTGTCATTCAAGGGATTTGTGAGTCATAGTCTCGGTGATGATTTGGTATATGACATGACATCTCATTGTCATTCGTCTCTCACTGCTGTTTCAAGTGGGAAAGTTGTCAGTTATTTGGGGAAATGAGTGTGATTGAGTACTGGTTAACCGTCCAGGATTCCAGGAAACAGCGCTAAGTGTCATCTTGTCTGTTGGCCCTCGATGACATAAAAATTACGTTTAATGCTCATTCAATCAATTAGTTTATATTTAATATTGTCATGTGAAATTTTACTCATTCTCAGTCATATATCTGTAATCACATATGTTACAGGCCTGCATCTAAACCTTACTGAAGGGTCCCCAGTGTCCAAGGAACCTCATAAAACATTAGTAGGAGAAGATGGCTATATGTTGGGGAAGCAAGGATTCCGGGATGCTCTTCAACAAAGACTTATTGACCTAAATGAGGTGAGTCTTGAGTTTGTAATTTATATTTATGTAATGCTTTTATTTGTTTGGGATGAATTCTTGCCATTTTGATATAATGGACATACCAGATTACCGGTAGTTAAAATAGCCGAGTAGAAAAACCCATAAAACAACAACAAGAGTGCAAAGTGTTCAATATTTGAAAAGAATATTGTTTTAGTTATTAAGTGAACATGGATGACGTCTAATGGAAATATAATTTTATGTTAAAAAGGGGTATCATAACAAACTATAGTTTTGTTAGATTTATCCAAATGGTGTTCCTAGGGTTAAAACTGACCCCGCCCAGAGGGTTCAATAAGGGGACACATGTCATTATGATTAATATTAAAAAAAAAAATTAAAATGGGAATGATTTTGCCTATATCTTCTCAGAAGCATTGTTTGGTAAATAAGTTCAGATTTGTTCAAAATGGCTGGGTTCCACTGTCTTAAGGGGTCAGGAGGGGCCCCAAAAAGGTGAAAATTGGGAGTTACAAAAAAACGTTTTCTTAAGAACCGGTATGTCAGATTTGTTCATATTTGGCATAAATTATCCCTATGTGTAGGGGTTTGATTGCAGATAAGAATTTAGGGGCTAAAATTTATAGGGGCACTGCAAGGGGACTTAGAATTTTACATAGGAATACTTTTGGAAAACAGAAAATTCTCTTTTTTCATCTATTTAGGCAAAATCATTATTCAACTTGTGTTCTGAAGTATCATCTAGTCATAGCAAATAAGATTTGGCTTAATAAGGAGAATTGACTTTCCATAAGGAGCCAGGGTGGTCAAAAAAGGGTAAAATAGAAAATTTCCAAAAATCTTCTTCTCAACAACAGGCCAGTCAAATTTGTTCATATTTGATATGGATTATTCCAATGAGTATGGGTTTAAAGTCTGTACAAATCAAGGGTCTTGTATTTGTAGAGCTCTGTAATGAGACTTTGAGTTTTATATAGGAATACTTTTGGAAAACAGAAAATTCTCTTTTTTCATCTATTTAGGCAAAATCATTATTCAACTTGTGTTCTGAAGTATCATCTAGTCATAGCAAATAAGATTTGGCTTAATAAGGAGAATTGACTTTCCATAAGGAGCCAGGGTGGTCAAAAAAGGGTAAAATAGAAAATTTCCAAAAATCTTCTTCTCAACAACAGGCCAGTCAAATTTGTTCATATTTGATATGGATTATTCCAATGAGTATGGGTTTAAAGTCTGTACAAATCAAGGGTCTTGTATTTATAGGGCTCTGTAAGGGGACTTTGAGTTTTATATAGAAATACTATTGAAAAACGGAAAATTCTCTTTTTTATCATTCATGACAATTTTTATTCATTTTGAGTTTTGAAGCAACTTCTAGTCATAACAATTATAATTTTTTTCGATACAAAGGATTGACTTTCTAAAAGGGGCTAGCTAGGTGGGGTCACAAAATGATTAAAATTGAACATTGTCATAATTCTAATTTTCAACAACCTGTCAGTCAAATTTGTTCCTATTTGGTATAAATTATCCCTATGATAAAGAGTTCTAACAAATCAAGGGACATTGGGATGTATAGAGGCCCTGTAAGGGATGTATAGAGGCCCTGTAAGGGGTCTTTAAGTTTTACATTTGAATACTATGGGCAAATGGAAAATTCTCATTTTTTTGTCCATTTGGGTAAATATATTATTCAATTTGAGATCTAAAGCATTGTCTAGTAACAATAAATTTGATTTTGTTCAATAAAGAGGATTGAATTTCCATAAGGGGCCAGGGGATGGATAGGGTTATAAGGTTAAAATTGGGAATTTTCAGAAATTTTCTCTCAATAACCTTTCAGTCAAACTAGTTCATATTTTATATAAATTATCCTTACATTAGCGAGGTTTGAATTGGTTCAGCTGGATTGTATAAGGGTTCTGTACAGGGAACTATTATTTTTTTACAGATGAATGGTATGGGAATTTAAAGTATTTCCTTTTCATAGCAATTAAGTTTTTGTTCAGTATTTATGTGGTGGGGGTATGGGGGTATTTATCCATAAAGAGGGTGAATATTGTGGAATTTCAAAAAGTGCTATGGCCACTATGAGTCAGTAGAGCGTCCTTAGGCCCTATTGGGTGTCTTGTTTGTATAATATATTATGGTTTTCATTGAACAGAGTATGCTAAATGACTGTATTAAGGAGTAAAATGTTTCAGGTGAGGCAGGAGATTCAGAGCCAGATAGACAGGTTTACAGAGGTGACTGGAAGTAAACCAATCAACGTAGATGGGCACCAGCATGTACATATTATACCAGGTTAGTCAGGATCACACAATGTCCATGAGGTATACATCACTGACACTGACTCTGCCACTGACAGAAAAAGGTGGTCTAAGGTAGTGTGCAGCACATGGTCCAGTGGTAGAATATCAGATCCAAGAACGGGGTGTCGTGGGTTCGATTCTTCGGCACGGCTTTGTCTGGTGTCTTGAGCAAGACACTTTATCCAGATATGTTTAGCACTGGTTCTACACAGGAAATCTTTGAGCATGATTTTCTAAATTGCAAGAACTTGTTTCACAACCAATATAAAACTAGGTAGTAACAGTACCAGGTGTGTGTTGGTATATTTGTTCAGGGAATATAGCTATTTTGTGCGTTGAAATAGGCAATAAAAAGTGAGACATACATTCTTACATAAGTTGGATTATGCCAAATATGTACTATTGTAATAAGATATGTGGTGACTATATTATCATATTTATAATTATAATAATAATAATTATTATAATGAGAGAACGAAGTTTAACACCATTTTCAACACATTTCAGGTTATATATGGCATATCTAGTTTTATTGGTGGTGGAATACCTCAGAATAAATCTGAGTAGAACCACCGTACTTCCGACAACTTTCTCACATAAAGTTTTTTGATCAAGCGGGCCTCGAACCTACAAACTTAGCGGTGAGAGGTAAGTGATCTTGAGACAGTTCCTTAGACCACTCGGCCACGGAGGACCCCTGATAATGATAGAGACAATTTATTTTTAGAAACTAGAATCAAATATAGGGAAAATAAACAAGACTGATGAGATGGTGCAGTTGACTTCAATACAGTTTATTTTATGTGTTGTGTAGCAGTCATAAAAATTACCACATACTTCGACTCAGTGAAATATTTTAATCGGATTTACTAAGTTCTCTTAAATTAAGAAATAACATATATTTGGTACTGAAAGAATAATAATTATTTAAATGTTTAATAAATGTGTTCATCCTCTTCTTCTTCTTCTTTTTCTTGAAGAACTTTGGATTGAAAAGTATTTCTTGTATTATTTTGACATTTATATTTAAAACCAAGTGGTCCAAGGCACTAATGACTACTTACCTCTTACTTTGAGACAGTATTTTAAATTGCTGCCATTATTGAATATCATGCTGCAAGACACATTGTATGATGCCTCACCCTGTATAATTATAGTGACACAGGGCTGACCAGATCTATAACTGTGCTGAGTGCCAAGCAAGGAAGTTTCTATTACCATTTTTCATGTCTTGGGTATGACCTGGCTGGGGATTGAATCTAAGATCTTCCACATGCGAGGCAGACGCTCTACCTCTAGACCACCATTGCAGTAACGCTAGTGTTAGGGAGTGTTTGGGAGTATGAGAGTTGTTACAGTTTTGATTATCTCACGATGATTCCTCATACGAGGCAGATGCTCTACCCCTTGACCACCAATGCAGTAACGCTAGTGTTAGGGAGTGTGAGAGTTGTTACAGTTCTGACTATCTCTCGATGACTCCTCATGGGAGGCGGATGCTCTACCCCTAGACCACCAATGCAGTAACACTAGTGTTAGGGAGTGTGAGAATTGTTACAGTTTTGATTATCTCTCGATGACTCCTCATGCAAGGCAGATGCTCTACCCCTAGACCACCAATGCAGTAACACTAGTGTTAGGGAGTGTGAGAATTGTTACAGTTTTGATTATCACACAATGACTCCTCATGCGAGGCGGATGCTCTACCCCTAGACCACGAATGCAGTTACGCTACTGTTAGGGAGTGTGAGAGTTGTTACAGTTCTGATTATATCTCGACCACTCCACATGAACAGACAATAAAAACAAGAGGTCCAAGAGGGCCTGAGGACGCTCTACTGACTCATAGTGGCCATAACACTTTTTGAAATTCTCCTATGCAATAGAAACATTTGGGCGGGGGCATTTTCATCTCTAGGGACACCATTTAAACAAATCTAACAAAACTATAGTTGGTCATCATTACTACATAAACATTTTGAAAATCTGTTGGGCCATTCATGAGAAGAAGATTTTTTAAGTTTTGGACTATTTTTAGTAATGGCGGCCATCTTGAATTTCAGATAGAAAAAAAAATGTTCTGTATCGTTTCCTATGCAACAGAAACATCCATGTGAAATTTCAGTTTAATTGGCCTAGTGGTTTCAGAAAAGATGAAAGAAAAAGAGAATTTTCTGTTTTCCCATAGTATCCCTATGTAAAATTCTAAGTCCCCTAACAAGGCCCATATAAATTTTAGCCCCTAAATTCTTATCTGCAATCAAACCCCTACACATAGGGATATGTTTTGCCAAATATGAACAAATCTGACATACTGGTTCTTAAGAAAACCATTTTAGTAATTCCCAATTTTTACCCTTCCTGACCCCTTAAGACAGTGGAACTCAGTCATTTTTACAAATCTGAACCTCCTTCACCAAACAGTGCTTCTGTGAAGATATAGGCAAAATCATTTCCATTTTAAACAAAAAACAAAAAAAAATATTATAATGACATGTGTCCCCTAATTGAACCCTTGGGACGAGGTCATATTTAACCCTAGGGACACCATTTTAACAAATCTAACAAAACTATAGTTGGTCATCATTCCTACATAAACATTTTGAAAATCTGTTGGGCCGTTCATTAGAAGAAGAATTTTCAGTTTAATTGGCCTAGTGGTTTCAGAGAAAGTGCTGCTAACAGACGATGGATGACGGACAACGCGCCATCGCATAAGCACTTCTGGCCTTTGGCCAGTAGAGCTAACAATCTGCTATTTTATTATCTTGGATGCATTCTGAGCTAATAAAGGATTGTTATCTCAGTTGGTCACTATGGTGATGCATATGGCATCAAGAAGAGAAACGGCTGCAATGTTGTACATGTCAGTAGATTACATATTTTATGAACAGAAGAGGTCATGCATACTAATGGGAGTAAGCTTGAATATTCATTGTTTGACAATTCATTGAACCTGCCTAATAACACCAAGACTAAGCTTTGTTGCGAACTTGTCACATGACGGTCTGTAATACAATGGATAGAGTCTTGGCCACTCACACTAGAGGTTGCCAGGTTCGATCTCCAGCTCAAAAAAATTCTTGCTCAATAATGGTCTTTCATTTGTCCAGATTTGCTGGAATCGTTTAAATTAGAAAAAGTATAATATATTCATCAGATTGTGGACAAGTATTTGAATTCACCAAATTTGATGATATAGTCTATGTTATGACCCTCAAATCATCAAAAAGTGTATGATTTGGTCTTGCATGTGCTTTTAAGCACCCACATTTTTAAGAGCACCCACATTTTTCATTGAATAATTCATCTATCTTATACAGTAGTTATATAACCATAATTCTATTCAATCAGATTATCTATATCTAATTTATGGGTTATTAGGCCATTATAAATAAATTGCTAGATTATCATCCAAATTTTTCTTAAAAAGGTGGGAGGTGTGTGGGGAGGATTTTATTTTTTATTTATTTATTTATTTTTTTGAAAATTAAAAAGAACCGGCGTGGATGATAATCTAGCAATTAATTTATTATGGCCTCAATTATAGAAATTGCTGTTTTTGTCACTATCTCTTATGCAACAGGTGAGCAATTTAGGATTGTTGTTTCCCTTTTGGTATATTATATGTGTTATATTCTTTTATATATATTTACAGGTATATGTGAAATATTTGCTCAAGTTCTTCAAGTTAACGGTGTGACGCTGACACGACTGCCTGTGGAGGAAGATGTAGTTACGCCATTTTTACAGAAAGTTGTGAACCAATCAAACGATGCAATTCAAATACTGAAACAGTACAACGTGTGGTATGGGTTTTAAATAAAAGAAAACATATATATCAGGATGTTTCAAAAATTTCAAATGGCAAAAAAAAGCATTTTATCAAAAATTTCATACCTATATAATATATATATTCTCAATGACAATACAAATCAGAGAGTAGATTATATCTTGTATTGTCATAAGGATATTTATTTAAACATGACAAAATAATATGTTGAAACGGGGTTCCTAGCTAATAGTCTATGCACCAAAGGTAGACTAAAATAGATTTCCTGCTTAAAATTGCAATGTTTTTTGTGACATCAAATGAGTTGTGTGATTTTATTTTGATTTCTATTTGATCCGTCATATTCATAACATATTGTAGTATACAACTGGTTTCATTTTAGACGAGTTTGAATGATGATGTGAAAGCAGTCCGTTAGTTATTTTTAGAATAAGGCTTACATTTCAGTTGCACCATTCTGATAAAGATATCATTTTGTCATGATTTGGCAGATATGAAATACTGGTAATAATATTTTTATTGTGATTATAAGTTGCTTTGTATTCATTTTAAAAATTGTTTTTTTTTTTACATTTATAGCGATTTTCCGAATATACTGACATTATCTGAGCAGGAGTTTTTACTTTAACCCTTTACTCCATAGCAGGCCTTCTAAAATTGCTGGTTTTTCGGTTTTTGGACCGATTTCTGAAGTTCAAAACCGGTTTTCGTTTCAAAGCTTAATAAAAAATCGGTCTAGATATTTTCAAAGTTCAATAAAAAATCAGTCCAGATATTTTCTGTCGGTCATATAGAATCTCATAAATTGCTCTTACCATGCCATACTGACCTGCGAAAATATCATTTGACTCAATAATCTGTTTGTTTTGTCACCTGCTGTGCGAAATGATGTCAATTTCGACTAAACCATTGACGGTATTAGTGGGAGTTTATCGGAAGAGTCTATCGCTATGTAGCACGCCTTCGATGTGTGCTCAGTGACCCATAGCGTTCTGTCGGTTCATCAAAAGACTGTGTTTGTGTCCGTAATTTCTTTGATATACCTCTAGGCAAAGCTGGGACGGTCGGACCGAATATTGTTTGCATCATTAAAATATTTGATAAAACTTGCAGTGTTATTTGTTTGTTTCATTTTTTTTAAAAAATAACTTTGATTATAAAGATAATGACATTAATTAATAAAAGTGATAAAACCCGGACCGATTTTTTTTTTTATGTGGGACAGGTTCTGAATGAATTATTTTGGTGGTTGAACCGTTACATTGGTTTCTACAGTGATTATTTCACGCAGCTTCTGGAACTTGCAACACTTCCGGTTCGATCGAACATTTTTAATATAATGAAAATTATTCAGTAAAGCGGAAACATAATGTCAGTCATTAAAATGTACACATTGTGATAAAGTATGTTATAAATAATACACAAATAAACTTGAAATCGTTTCCTATTAATAAATAAACGGAGAAAATACATGATGCAGCTGACATGGTGGGTGGGGTATGCATACATGTAAAGGCATAATGTAAGGCAATTTTAGTGATTTTTTAAAAATAAGTGCGATTCTTACGGTAGTAAAAAACCTAGACCGATTTGCATTTTGGAATTTAAGAAGGCCTGCTCCATAGATATGCGTTTTCCCGCACCAATCACAGAAGGCCTTTGAAAACTGTGCAGGAAGAGTTCAGATTGTTCAGAATGCTCGTAACAAGCAATCTGAACACTTCCTGCACTGTTTTCCTCTCTGTCAGTTAACATAAACATAATTCACCCAATAATTCAAAAGCCTTCTATATTAGATGTCCTAAGGTGTTTATATTAGAGGTGTCCAAAGGCGTCTATATTAGAGGTGTCCAAAGGCGTCTATAGTAGAGGTGTCCAAAGGCGTCTATATTAGGTGTCAAAAGGTGTCTATATTAGAGGTTTCCAAAGGCATCTATATTAGAGGTGTCTAAATTAGAGGTTTCCAAAGGTGTCTTTATTAGAGGTGTCCAAAGGCGTCTGTATGAGAGGTGTCCAAAGGCGTCTATATTAGAAGTTTTCAAAGGCATTTATATTAGAGGTGTCCAAAGGCATCTATATTAGAGGTGTCCAAAGGCGTCTTTATTAGAGGTGTCCAAAGGCGTCTGTATTAGAGGTTTTCAAAGGCATTTATATTAGAGGTGTCCAAAGGCGTCTATATGAAGTAAAGGGTTAATATTGAACACATTTATTAATTTTCTATTACAGTCAAACCCGTGTAAGTGGTCACCTCTATTAAGCACCACTTGTTCTAAGCAGCCACATTTGCTATTTCCCATTTCTATGCTTTCAGAGCAAATTAACCTGTATTAAACTACCTGTTTCAAAAGACCACTTTTGCTCCTTTCCTTGACTGGCTGCTTAAGACAGGTTTGACTGTAAATCCCAATAGTATATTCTAGAACACTTTCTTAGCACAAAAGGGTCAATCATTCCGGATAAAACAAGAGTCATCCCACTTGTGCCCCTAATGGCAGAAGCGGCAGTTCACATTGATGTGTGATTAGTAGTAACTGAGCTGCATAGCTGGGTCACTTTGTGGAATACACAAAAAGTAATTAATGGAGGAGGGTGGGAATGCCCCCCCACCGATGAGGGCATGGGAGCTTACTCCTTTAATAGGGGGAATTTAATATTACAAACGTTAAAATCTGTGTTGTAGTCTTTTGTGAAGCTAAATTTATATCCTTGATGAGATTGGAATTTTGGACTGCTATTGCTGGATCCAGATGGTGATCATTTTACTGATGTTTTTTTCTCATTCTTTCCCCATATTGCTATGATTTGCAGCAGGTTTGGTGAAGAAAGCTCTGTATAGTTTGGTAAATACTCTGTAATACATAATACCAAATTTTTATTATTCTTAAACTTACTTAGTGGAGCATTTAGTCCAGTGGTAAAGTATCAAACCAAAGATTGGAGGGTCATTGGATTGAACCTCTCCTCAACGGCCATGTGTGGTGTCCTTGAGCAAGACACCAGGAAGACTTTGAGAATGATTTGTATAAGTTGAAAGAACTTGTTTCACAATCAAAGTAAAATAATTAAGTTAACTTAACTTACTTAGAATAATGATAAATCCATGCATCTAGAAACAATACATTGTTTGTGCTTGTACATTGCTATTATTTAATGTATTGACATAAATTTCTGCCACATCACGCTTGTGTTAATGGCTACAAACGACCAATTACGGCATATAGTACATATGACAATATGCTATCAGTGTATTCCATTATGCAATAAATGCCATCCAATAATGCATTCCAGTACACAATAAATGCCATCCAATATGCAGTAAGCATGACATATAGGCATATTCCAACAGACCCAAATAGTGATGGAGAGCAACACCTAGTAAACTGTTCAGAGCATCATGTAGCCTTTCCTGTTACCTCATGTTCATTTATTAGTACTTGGCAGTATTTTTTTTGTGTTATTGCAACAATATGGATTATTCAAGAGAACCATATTCAAGGGAAACAAATGTAACAATATTTTCCACCAAATAGACACAGTTATTGCTCTTTTTACTTTACTTTTTTTGAATCCAGTCGCCCGAGAATATCTGTTAAGACCATGATGCAATGTATAGGGCGTACATGATCAACTCTCTGCCGCCAGTAATTTCCACTACAAATAAACTGACAAAAATTTATCCCCCTAATTCATGTAGCTTTCAAATAAGAAGATTTATGATCTCTTAATGTATCCAGATGGATATCCAGTCCTGCAGGAGACGAGTGGTTACAATCTTGCCTATAAAAACCTGGAGTTTTGTATTTAATATCATGAGAAAAATAACTGTTATGCTGGTCCTTGCACATTGCTGCATGGCAATACCCATTTATGGAGCATCTTTTTACCTCCATAACCTTTTAAAACCAAATCCAGCTGAGATCAACCTAAAAATCTTAAGGATGCTGTGACTGGCCATCTATAAGGAAGTTTAATTATTTTTGGGGCAGTTTTGAAAAGGATAAGAATTGTTTCCATTTGCTTACCATAGAGTGTTTGTGCTAATCCTAGCATTACATTTGCGGCCACTTATAACTCTCCATTACTTGTATCAACTAATTGTTAATTTTGTAATGAAAATACTCGTATAACAAAGTATGCAAAATAACAATTATAATAATATCTGACTAGTGGCACTTGGATAATAATAAGTGCATATTTGACATCATCTCATATGCCACAGATGAGCAATTAAACTCTAGTTTTGAAATCCAGTTATAATCGTTTTGAAATCCAGTTATAATCAAAGTACTCGAAAGTACTGATTGCCTGTTTTTAATGAATATTCATACGCTTTCCTCATTTGATTATAAAATAGTAGCATTTGGTTTATTTTATGCAACATTTTTTATAAATGCGCGGGAAAATGTACATTTCAATATTCTATTTTTAGTAACAATATATCTTTATTGTTTGATTTGTTTCTGCTTGCTTATATTAAAAAAATGAAAAAAATGAAGTTCGAGGAATAAAAAGTAGTTCTTGTCGTGTATGATCATTTTTGCGGTGATCAACACTGCAAAGCTTGACCATGACGACATAAGTTGGGCTATGCCTTTTGCACAAAGCCTGGCTAAAGATCAACTTCATACATTGTTGTATTTAAATTTCAAAAGGATGGTTTCACATGTAATTCATTGTTTTAGGGCTCCCAGGTTTACTGGCTTGAGGACTATGGGACAAAGCATGACAACAAAACTATTGCAGTCGTGTATTAATGAAGTGTTCCGGAGCAAACTCGGAAAGGGTATGCCAGATGACAGCATCATAGTGTGCGAGCTAATGACACATCCTGGATACAGAACAGGGAATTATGGGGGATGTGGAAATGGGCCAGATACATTCTCTCAGTCATCGGACAGAAATTATGAGATGCAGATACTATCGAATGTAGAGATGTGCCAGTTTTACAAAGTTTCCAATATAAAATTAATTTCGTTCAAAGACTTGAAATTATTGAGCCAGTATCTTAACATATATATATAAATCACTCATAAATCAAGAAAAAAAAGAGATTTTTTTGTTTTGTTTTAAATTTAACATATTTTTTCTCATATAAATAGAATATTATTATTGCATAAAAATAGTTAATTGCAAAATAAGTTAAACTAGATGTCCAAAGTCTACCATGTTTGGGCCCACCTGTACAGACCTGTGATAAAAATCTATTATAGTGAACATTTGTGTTGTGTATTTCCCAATATAGGGAAGACACGAAATTTTGTACCTATTTTTTACCTTGAACCTCGAAATGTGACCATGACCTTTGAGCTATGGACCTGAGTCTTGCGCATGACACAATGCATGATTATGGTACCGGTAAACAAGTTATTTCAAAATCTATAAAGTGGTTTACAAGATATGGAGCAATCATAAAATTGTGAATATTAATGTTGTTTCAAAATCTTGTCACCACGTATTAGATACGGAGCAGTCATATACCTTTCTCTGGCCTTGAACCTCTAAGTATGAACTTGATCTTTGACCTATGGATCTGGGTTTCGTGCGAATAATTCGTCTCATTATGGTGATGCTTTGTGCCAAGTTATTTCAAAATCCCTCAGTATGTGAAATAAGTTTTACCTTGGACAAGATCAGATGCACACATTACATCGAATCGCCAATTTCTTGGCTATGTTGAGCTTACCACAAGTGGACTTGACAATTAAGGATAGGGAACTTTTTAACACCTTTTTAAATTTTTGAGCCATTAGAGAGTACAATTATGATTGTTTGAGTATTTAACATCAGAGACTTTGGCCAAACTCATGACCTCTGTATTGATAGTCAGATGTGCTACGGACAGAGATAACCAGGCCTGGCTAGGGTAAGTTTAGCATATACCTGCAAATAAGTGACCCTGGGGAAGATGCATTATGCAAAAACAGAGTGTTACTTTTGGCCATCATTTATGATTTTTTTTTTTGAAATTTATATGAAGGATATGCAAAATGCCCCAAAACATTTACTCTGTTGGTAATGAGGAATCTAATTGGGATTCTGATCTTTAATTGGATTAAAGACCAACTTCCAGATGTCATTTTATTTCCATAAAAATATGGTAGCAATTATAAATAGGGAGAGGGGTTTATTTGTGGGTATATGGTAATGAAATATGCAAATGTAAGTTCTAGACAGACTGGTTTGACATCTACATATATCAATAACAACACTGTTTAGTAGCAAAAAACAACAACAGATGCCTTCAAAGGACTATTATATAACTCTCCCAAAAATCATCTGAGTGGAACATTGTGATAATCTATGGAAGGGTATCACCGCCATAACTCTTAGTCTGAAATTTGTCGTTTGTGCATTGGGTGTAAATGTTTCTTTCTTCATAGTTCTTTGTGGGAAATGAAACATTTCTGCTTTGTAACTTTGCTATTTGTCTATCCTACTATATCCTATCATTGTAAAAGTTACATACATCTTGTCTTTTCTTGTCAGATTAATCATTACTTGCTGCGTAAAATGTATTTTTAGAATTTGATGTATGTTTCAATATGTGTTCCAGCTGCAGTCAGTCACGAATATCTTTTAATTCCAATGTTCACCCCCTTTGTAATGAGTGTAGGGAATGTATTTGGACAGGGTACTGGACTATTTCGACTGCTGCCGCTGAACGTCATCATTGTTATAAATCCCAACTTCCCATTAAAATGTTCAGTAGCGCTGCAAAATTACAGACAGGTCCCCTGTAAACAACCCAAGAAGTTGCGAATGGAAATATTTGCGGTAAGCAGTCATCAGAATTCGCGACTCTAAATACAGCCTTACACAATTTAGGTCAGCTACCACCATTGAGAGGAGCTCTCTGATTGACAGAAAGTGGGGATACCCAACTTCAGGGGGCAAAAAGTGGTACTTTTGACCCCATTTTGGGGACATTTTAATTTGATTCTGGGA
Source organism: Panopea generosa (assembly GCA_029582155.1). NCBI lineage: Eukaryota > Metazoa > Mollusca > Bivalvia > Adapedonta > Hiatellidae > Panopea > Panopea generosa. Next base: position 15,068,427 of record CM055903.1, on the reverse strand, counting down.
TAGTACTTTAATATTATGTAGGACTTTTTGGTCCACGAATGGTAGAAATAGTGAAAATTAGGTCAAACGTTATAATGCAAGTATTTGGAAAACGCAATGGTGGTAGCTGACCACAAAAGGTAAGTGTGAGGTTTCTTCTAGACCAGCCACCACCATTGCGTTTTCCATAGACTTACTTTATTACATTTTACCTACATTTTACTATTTCTACTATTCGTGGACCAAAAAGTTTAGTTTAAACTTATTTATTTTACTTCGATTGTGAAACAAGTTATTACACTTAGGCAAATCACGTTTTCCTGGTTAGAACCAGTGCTAAGCATATGCGGAAAAGTGTCTTGCTCAAGGACACCACACATAGCCGTGGCGGAGGATCGAACCTACGATTCTCCGATCATGGGTTCGGTGTTCTACAACTAGACCAAGCGCTCCACAGCTTGGTCCAAACATAGAGAGAAAGACTGCTAGTCAATTGCAGAACAAGGGCAATTGTACATAATTTTAGTCTAAGCTTAGTCTTCCTCTACCTATAAAATTGAACCTGCCATGTTATATATAACCTGTCTGGTTGAAAATGGCATTTTAATCGTTAAGACTTTAATAAAATATTCCTCATATGTATAGTAAGAGGGCCAAAATTGCTCAACTGTGATAGAGGAGACGATGACCTTTAGTCTATGTAACGTCAAATAACACAGTTTTTTTTTATTCTAGGACCTATATTAATTATCCAATTCATTTAGTTCAAACACTTTATGCAGGTTAATAATTATGGCTATACCAACACTACAAGTTTGGCGAAGATTTAATGAATGTGCCAGTGTTCACACAATGTCAAATAACTCAAATCTTGGTAATCCAAGGGTCACAACTCGAACAATAATTTTTATCCGGTTTGATCATTTCAAAATCAATTTAAAACTGTAATTGCTGGAGTGCACACATGGTCAAATAACACAATTTTTGATAATTCGAGGTTCAGAACTATGATAATAATTTTCCGATTGGACAGTTCAAGATCTTCATTCCAAAATATAATGTTATATAACTACTGCGAAAATTTGGTTATTAATTACTGGGGTGTACACAAAATAAAACTCAATTTGTTTATTATTCAAGGGTCATAACACTATCCGATTTGGCGAGATTTGGCAAGTTCAAAAGCTTGTCCGAGATATTTTGGTTATACAACTCCTTCGCAAGTTTGGTTAAGATCAAATGAAAACTGTGAGTGCTAGGGTGCACATATCAAATAGTGGTATATATATATATATCCAATTTTTGCAAACTTTATCTGGTGTTGCCATAACTGACAATAATTATCCAATTTGGCCAGTTAAAGAACTTGTCCCAAGATATTATGGTTATATAACTATGTAAGTTTGGTGAAGATCCAATGAAAATTACTGGTGCTAGAATGCACACCAGGTCAAATAGTGCAAAAAGATCACAAACAACCAACACCAGTCGAGCTCGCTTGAGCTTTACTCAGGTGAGCTTAAATTGTACCTTATATGCATAAGCATCATTTTGCAATACTATAAACGTGTATCAATGTATTTCTATGTTGCATCCCCAACAAAATGGTTCTATTTATCTCATCATTCTGTAAGATGCTAGACGGGCAAAACTGCCATAATGGACCATCTAATGTTTGTACAACACAAAACACAAAGGTAGGATTCACACATACAGCAGTAATAGTGTTCATAAATTTTATTTACAAACATAATACGTTGTACTGTTCAATAAAGCTCTGGTTATCAAAGCAAATAATTACTTACATCTAATAATAGATTGATATGACTGAATCACAAGTGATCATCTAGAAATGGCAAAAGTTCTAAAAAATAAAGTTCCCAAAAACTACTAGACCTGTGCAGTTAATCGGTTCAGGTGAGCTTATAATTCATGTTTTTTTGCGAGATTGAAATATCTTTCCCAGGTTATTGTCCCATCTGCAAGAGAATTTTGAAGCTATCATCAGTAATTATGTTGTTATATTTAAGCAAGTACACACCAATAACACTGATCCGCTGTGTTCAATAATAATGATCCGCTGTGTTCAATAATACTGATCCGCTGTGTTCAATAATAATGATCTGCTGTGTTCAATAACACTGATCCGCTGTGTTCAATAATAATGATCCGCTGTGTTCAATAATACTGATCCGCTGTGTCCAATAATAATGATCTGCTGTGTTCAAGCATAAAAAAAATACTGTTTATTTAGATTGCTGTTCGCAAATTTTACCGACATCTTCCAGATTTGTTTGTTTCGGGTTGTCTTTCCAGTGGGGAGGCTGTGTTGCCTTGATACTGGGTCTCTCTCCCACACTATTTAAGTACTTCAGTAGAGCAGGATACTGGCTGAAGTTACAGCTCTGTCGGTCCAGTGTCGCCAAAAACGGGTAAAAGAACACGTCGGCCATGGTAAACTTCCCTCCAACTAAGAAGTCTTTCCCTGTCAGATAGCCATCCCACCTCTTTAGTTCCTCTTCAGCCAGTACAACCCTCTCCTTCAAAAGGTCCATGTCCCATTTGGTTTTGTCTGTCCTCCATTTATAGTACATTATGGGCTCTAATATCTTTCCTTTGATATTGTCAACTTCAAACATGCGCTGGTACATTTCTGCAACTTGTTTAGATTCAGTTGGGATGAGAGAGTTGATATCTTTGAACTTGTCTTCAAGATACATACAAATGGCACTGGACTCGTTCACAATCACATCTCCATGCTTAAATGTTGGCACCTGAAAATAGAGTAATATAATACAGTCATTAGTTGTTTTTAATTAAAATTATCATATACATGTACAATAATTTATTGATGATTGTTATTAAATGTGTATATAGTATTGCTAAAATCATTCTTGTAGACCCCTTAGTGACTGTTTTTAAAATAGCGAGAAAATGTGAATATCTTAGACGGGCGGACCGGGCTTTTAACTTTTGTTTACATTTTTGTTATTCTGTAATGACTCTGTTGCTTTCCGACTACCTCTACCAGTGTTCGGAAGTACACAAATGAATACTGCAGTGGTAGTGTGTGCACATTAAGACCATTAGATAAGGGGTTCATTAAAAAGATTAGAAAAGTTATGGCTTCACTAATATTATGTATCGTTAATGGGGATTTTCTTTTTTTAAAAAATATATATTGATGTCTGCAATAAAACTGTATCAAACGTACACTTTATATCATTTATACGCACTGAAAAATGATGAGTACAGAATACTAGTTTGGTCTAGTAACTCTTGCTCAAGATCCTCCCTTGCATATACGCGTGATAGTATTGCACGCGCTATTTTGTAACAAATCACTTGATCTCAATCAATATTGAGAGGCTACCAAAGTTGGTTTGTTCAGTCCAGTTATTAAAAAAATTATTTTAATTTTATATGAATGATCCCTCGCTAACGTGCAATAAATTTGAGTGTAGTTTTCACAGAGGGGAATAAAGGGGATGTTCTTAAAAACTATCTAAACACAAGTGGTTATGTAATAGTTTACCATATCCCCTTCAGTTCCCCATACTTTGTTTCTCTCTGAAGTGAATTGATCATATATTACAGACCGACGCGTTTCCAAACAAGCTTTGTAACTCCCCGTTTTCTGCCGAAGGTGTTTATCAGAAAGAGACGAACATTAATATGTCAACAAAACCCGTTCTTAATTATGTACTAATAGTGTGTTTATATTTATTGTTTTGTTTGAAAAGTCACTTTGTGATCAAATAAACATGTATTCTATCATCTGGAAGAGAAAACTGACTTAAATTAAAACTAAAAACGACTATTTCGGGAAGTTTAATTAGCCTTTAAAGGTAGAAGTATATCTACTAAAAAATAAAAGTCTCCCTATTGGCCTCTTTACATCCCAGCCCCTTGTAGTTTCATTCCTTGCTGTATTAAGGATCATTCATATAATAATTTTATATGAACAATTCTGAATGATTCTTAACAAATGGATATTCAAAATTTCACAATTTCAACTCTTTTGGGATCCTTCTTGGCCTGTGATGGAAATCCAATCCTGTATCTTGAACCAAATCTAATTCTATATTCCTAGACAATGGTCTTAATCTTTATAAAAAAAATATTTATCTATGAGAAAAAAAAAAGTGAAAAATATACATTTTTTTATTATTTATTATTCCATATTATTCATACAAAACCTGAAGTCCCCTTACAGGACCGTAAACATCCCAGCTAGTCCTCTGATTTGTAAAAAAATCAAACCAGGCCGAAATCATAGGGATACGGTAATTAAATAAAAAAATTGACAGACGGACACACAGTGAACTGCCATTGTGACAGCTATGGTTCATCGCCAAAAAATTCAGTATCTTTGTAGCTATGAATTATGAATGATTAATTTGCCAAATAACTGACCCTTCGTGTTGTAAGTTTCCTATCTATACCTGTGACTTAATTAGTAAAATATAATTAATGTTTATATAATAGGTCTCTGTTTATACACGCCCTCGGCAGGGGCATTCCTAGAGTAGTGCGACATATTGCATGTCTCCATGTAGTGCGACACAATGCACGTTTCTAAGGAGCCTTTTAAAGATTTTTTATTTTGCATCTCCCGATACAGTTGATCAGATATCAAAATAATAAAAAAGCTGTCCATTCACGCCTTATTTAATCAGGCTATTTCTAGGGATACTCCTACATAGGTGACAAGATGGTATCGAGTCAAAGGTTTCTAGGTGTCAATATACAGAACATTCATTGTCAACGATTTGATATTTTTTCATTTGATCAACCTCTAGTCCCACCCCTATTACGGCGATTAAATGAGACTAGTAGTACTGTACTGTATAGATCTACAAAACATTTAATAGAGCTAGGTTTTATTTGTTACAAAAAACACGAGACGTAACTATAGTTTAAATAAATGCCAAAAGAAGCAATGTCACAATTTGTTATTTATTTTATATGCATCGTGGTCTAAAAGATTGCACTTTCAGTTTCAAAACCAAAATTGCGACTTACCTGGCCGCGCGGATTTAATTGCAGAACGTCGTCACCTTTGTGCTCCTTCTTGGAGAACTCAATAAGCTTGTTAGGGCAGCCCTCCCAAAGCCCCTTTTCTGCAAGCACAATCATGGGTTTCCAGCAGGGACTTGAACCCGAACCCCACCATAAAAACATATCTTTGTTCGAGACGGCCATTTTTCAACGTTACTCAACACACGGATAATGTGGAACGCTAGCGCTAGTTCATATTTTAGAACAAAATGGTTCAAGTTGCGTGCGCATATTCAGTGCGCTCTCCAATCGCGGAGGGATACGGGAATTTTTGTAGGTGTAACACCACCATTGATATTTGTTGTTTATTCTATAGTAAATAATAAAAGTTTGAAGGCTTGTCATTCATAGAGAGGCCCAAAGAAAGAAGTGAAACCTACATTTTACTGTAAGTCAACCTCTGCACTATCAAAATATAATGAGAAAAGTAGGGGTCATGTGTCATATAAGAGATATTTTTCTGTTCAGTGTGTACACTGTTAACAAAGTGAAAGTAGACTTCCGAAATCATGTTACTAACGTGGTAAGTTTCTAGTTAACCACTTAATTTTCGCGAAAAATATCAAGTTATATGGTTAACTAACACGGAAAGTTTCTAATAAAGATAAACAACATAATTAACTTCAATTACTGTTGGTGTCCATTACTTATATTCTCCAGTTAATTATCGCGAATCGAAAAATATCTAGTTAACTAACGCGATAAGTTTCCAATTAAGATTACTATCTTAAGGCGAAAGTTGCCTATTTACTGCTCTGCAACTGCCACGGGTGGCATCAAAATGCTATCATACAATTCCATGTTCAGTCTATCGTATAAAAGAAAAAAGAAAAAAAAAAGAAGAGACAAACATAAGTTGAGTAAAGGTCTTTTACTTCAAGGCACAGCCCACATACCCCAACTGTCTTCATACACCCCCTACTACAAAAACTATAACGAATACTCTTATATACGGCTTACACAGAAAGCTGGATTGCTTGACAAGATAAGTCCAGCAACAGACACGCTTAAAATGGTAGCATGAATGTAAAGAATTTTCCTTTTAAGAAGAAAGGATCCCTTTCTTGCATAAATTGGCGTAACTAAAGGTATTTTGCAGGTAAACGATACTTTAATGGGCATAAGAGCACTTCAGTTATTGGGGAGAGGCAACCTGAGGGGGAAAGAGATGAGGGGGGGGGGGCTTTTTCCGCTGTTAGATATGGTTATTTTTTACCCCATTGTTTATGTCACTTTTAGGCATGATTAATTTAAAACACATAAATAAAACAAAAATACTTTAATATATTAAAAAGTGGGTTTCCAACGAGTTTCAAACCAAGTACATCATGCACTGCGAGTCAAGACGGAGGAGACAATATGGGAGGGATAACCCTTTCTATTGGTGGGTGTGTGGAGGGGTACGACCCTAGGAAAATCAATCCTCAACATCAAATCATGCATTCTTGTGAATGTTAGATGTAAGATGTTTTTATAAAGTAAACCTCAACTGAGATTTACTCTCATGTACTGCGAACCAAGACGTAGGCTAGAGTGCGTCCCCTCCAACTAGTCCGATTGTTTTAAATATTTAAAACTCCACCTGCTGCATTCTACATTGTAGTGCGTGTTTAGGATTAAATCATTTGGTACCTCATGTGCCGAAAATCAATGAAACACCCTTTAACGGTTGCGTACATTTAAGTGGAACTTGCACACACCTCTGATTAAATCTCATTGTATGGTATATTGTATCTAATTTTGTACATTAACTCTCTCTCTCTCTCTCTCTCTCTCTCTCTCTCTCTCTCTCTCTCTCTCTCTCTCTCTCTCTCCCTTCCTCTCTCTCTCTCTCTCTCTCTCTCTCTCTCTCTCTCTCTCTCATACTTATGTGTACAATGTAACGTTGTATAAGTGAAAAAAGGAAAAAAGAAGAAAAGAAAGATGAGTCTATAAGGAATGGGGATTTATTTTCACTAACAGTTACAGCACATTATATTATTTTACACACGTTTGGCTGATCTCAATTATAAACGACTCGTTAATTCATAAAAGAGTACACAATTTAAGAAATCACCGACAAGGTACATTATTTAGCGAAATTATAACGTTTGGCGTTTAATCCAGAAAACAATATCAAATATTTATATATAAGAGTATCATGGCATATGACGAGCCAAGGACAGAAATTTTATCGTATATACCCAAATCTGCGTGTCCATACAGTCCATGCTCACCGTGTCTCGGGGCAATATTGGATTCCAAATATGTCTATATAGAAAATTACCAGGTTTGTGTTATTTTTTGTTTAATATAGATAGGAAGCCGATTGGGAAAAAATACAAAAGGTTTACCATTAATATTTTTAGTTTACATTTTTTCCCAATCGACTTCCAATGGTTCCTGTTTCGATCGATAAATAATACAAGATGTCTACCAACCAAGTCGTTATAGTTAAAAATCGTTTGATTGTTTAATTAATATCAAACATGTTAATAACACTGGACAATTCATCTTTATTGTTTCTATCATAAATTGACCTCTTAGGTGCTATGTGTATATTAAAAATGAAGACACATGGCACATTGATGCTCCAAGAAGTCGAAATTATCTTTCTTTTTTCATTTGTCTAAGTTGTAGGAACTTGTTTCATAATCGAGGTAATGTAAAATAAGTTTCAAACAGTTTTTCTTTTTAAGCTCCGACTTCTTTCAGATTCGTTGGTACTGGTCCCGTTTCCCAGTGAGGAGGCTTTGACATAACAACACTGGCTCTCCCGCCAACACATTTTAAGTAATTTTGCAAAGCTGGATATTTGCTGAAATTACAACTCTGTCGCTCACAGATAGCCAGATATGTGTATAAGAAAACGTCGGCCATAGTAAACTTCCCGCCAACTAGATAATCTTTGCCCGCAATACTGGTGTTCCATCGCCCCAATTCCGTTTCTGCCGTTGTTACTCTTTCTTTCAACAATGCTTGATCCCAGTCCTCTTCCTTTGTTTTCATTTTGTAAAACAGTATAGGTTCAATGATATTTGCTTTCACGTTGTCAGCTTCAAACATGTATTGGTATACCTGAGCACGCAGTGATATGTCCGCCGGGATGAGACAGTTATCTTTGTATTTTTCTTCAAGGTGCATACAAATGGCATTGGACTCATTTATAACAACGTCCTCATCCACAAATGTTGGCATCTGAAAAAAAAATGTGTGATTCGTTTTATGCAATGCATGTTTTTTTCATCATTCGAAAATTATAACAAAAGGTCAAAATCGGCATCAGTCACTCATCTAATTTCACTTGTCACTTCTCTTCAAATTTTGAATGGACCAAACCTATGCAGAATTTACAGATGAGAAGGATGAGAATTATTAGATGTCCTATAGCATTGCAAGGGAAAAAAACACAATCCTAACCTAACAATCTTGACCTAAATGTAACCTTTATCTGAACAAACTGAAAACAAAACCTTACTGGGCCCTAAACGACCTTAGCTGTGCAAACATATAACATACAAAGTATAAGAGCTCCAGGCATTACACTTTTGGATAAGACGTGTTTTTTAAATTTTGAAGACAAAAACACAGAAACACACGCTAGTGAGGGAATTAATTTGACCCAGGGTCATGGTTTGAATAAACTTGACAGAGCTTTATATAAGAATGTTTCACATACAATTTTGTGAAAATGTATTAATCGGTTTCAGAGGAAAAACCGTTTGAAGTTAAATTGAATGAGGACGGACGATGATCATAAAAACAGCAAATACACTGAAATGAGAGACATAGAAATAGAGAATATATAATATATACATAGATGCTGTTCAGAATAACATTTTCACAATTCTTCTTTCATTTTTACATAACAACGCATTTACCTTAGTGTATGATAGCGACTTACCTGGCCGCGCGGGTTTATCTTAAGAACTTCTTCACTTTTGTGCTCCTTCTTCGAAAACTCAATCAGCTTCTTTTGGCATTTGTCAAAAAGTCCCTTTTCTGCTAGAACAATCATGACTTTGAAACAGGGAGGGGATCCCGAACCCCACCACAAACACATATTCTTGTTGGAGACGGCCATCATTCAACACATTTAACATACAGATAGAGGTGACTCTTTATATAACCTCTAGCTAGTGAAGATCTATTTTATATTTTAGAACACTCTACGATTGGCATGATCTATAATTTATGAGCTCAATATCCAGAACATATCAATCTAGAACACCCTAGCATAACCGTAGCAAATACATACCGTATTATTTCTACCAATACCAAAATGCAATCAAAAATAAAGAGCGTTTGACGAACCCCACAATACACATTAAAAAAACTAAAGTGTTTTGTTAAAATTCTTATGCATGGCATCAGATAATAATATCTTAATTATAACAAAGCAAAATCATTTTTTACTGAAAGGATAAAGAAACGTCAAAGCCACATTATCAACTATTGTAAGCGATATTTACAGTTTTAGAATATGTTCGCAAAGGTATGTTTCAATTATTTTCAATTTTATCATTATTTATATTGTGAAATACCTTACATGCATATTCTAAAACTGTAGTTGTCGTTTACAAAAGTTTGATCATATCGCTATGAAATTCACCCGGCGTTTTTTTATACTTTCAATATACAATGTAATATTATGACATGCAAATCCAAATACGTATTACTTCAATAAGTGATTATGAAATGTATACCTTATAAGATCATCTTGATTAATAGACAATAGTGTACGGTGTAATTATATTCGTCTTGAAATCATGTATTGATATGTTGGAAATCTATGTTAAAATATATTTCCTAAAGTACAAGCCAATTCTCAATATGTATCTACTATAAAAGTAACTAGATATGTCCCAGGTATCAAGCAACTATATATGTCCCATGTATCAAGCAACTATATATATGTCCCATGTATCAAGTAACCATAAATGTCCCATGTATCAAGCAACAAGCAATGTCCCATGTATCAAGCAACAAGCAACTATAAATTTCCCATGTATCAAGCAACTATAAATTTCCCATGTATCAAGCAACTATAAATGTCCCATGTATCAAGTAACTATGTATGTCCCATGTATCAAGCAACTTTATATGTCCCATGTATCAAGCAACTATAAATGTCCCATGTATCAAGTAACTATGTATGTCCCATGTATCAAGCAACTATATATGTCGCATGTATCAAGCATCTGTATATGTCCCATGTATCAAGCAACTGTATATGTCCCATGTATCAAGCAACTGTATATGTCCCATGTATCAAGCAACTATAAATGTCCCATGTATCAAGCAACAAGCAACTATAAATGGCCCATGTATCAAGCAACTATATATGTCCCATGTATCAAGCAACTATATTTGTTCCATGTATCAAGCAACTATAAATGTCCCATGTACCAAGTAACTATATATGTCCCATGTATCAAGTAACTATAAATGTCCCATGTATCAAGCAACTATAAATGTCCCATGTATCAAGCAACTATATATGTCCCATGTATCAAGTAACTATGTATGTCCCATGTATCAAGTAACTATGTATGTCCCATGTATCAAGTAACTATAAATGTCCCATGTATCAAGTAACTATATATATCCCATGTATCAAGTAACTATACATGTCCCATGCATCAAGTAACTATGTATGTCCCATGTATCAAGTAACTATATATGCCCCATGTATCAAGTAACTATACATGTCCCATGTATCAAGCAACTATAAATGTCCAATGTATCAAGCAATTATATATGTCCCATGTATCAAGTAACTATAAATGTCCCATGTATCAAGTAACTATATATATCCCATGTATCAAGTAACTATACATGTCCCATGCATCAAGTAACTATGTATGTCCCATGTATCAAGTAACTATATATGCCCCATGTATCAAGTAACTATACATGTCCCATGTATCAAGTAACTATGTATGTCCCATGTATCAAGTAACTATAAATGTCCCATGTATCAAGTAACTATATATATCCCATGTATCAAGTAACTATACATGTCCCATGTATCAAGTAACTATGTATGTCCCATGTATCAAGCAACTGTATATGCCCCATGTATCAAGCAACTATATATGCCCCATGTATCAAGCAACTATATATGTCCCATGTATCAAGTAACTATATAATAATAAGTATGTCCCACGTATCAAGCAACTGTATTTGTCCCATGTATCAAGTAACTATATATCTAAGCACATGTTATCTTGATGATTGTATCTAATTCTCTCATATTGTAACACATGTTACCTAAAATGGGAGATAAAAAATGTTGTTGTTGTTGTTGTTGTTGTTGTTGTTGTTGTTGTTGTTGTTGTTGTTGTTGTTGTTGTTGTTGTTGTTGTTGTTGTTGAATAATTTGAAATACACATTTTTACCCGACTGTAAAATGTTTATCCCAACTTTTTTTTATATTTTTAAATTCATAATACATTCTGTGCCTGTCCCACAATTCGTAGCAATTGAACGCTTATTAAATTATGACGTCATTCAAACTTTCCCTGAAGCAACTGACCAATCAGCGTGCTCATTGAACGGACCCATGTTCGTTCTAGACTACGGGCGCGTTCGATTAATTGTCCAGAACATGTTCAGAAGATGTTCCAGAACAGTTTAAAATTTGCTCAAAGAAAAGAAAAAGACAACACGTAAGTTAGATCTATTCTGCATTGGTGCTAAATAATGCAGCATCAACTGTAACTAATAAACATCACAACCACAATTTTTTTTGTTATTTGAATTGATTTTAGGATAAAAAAATAATAAAATAATTTGAAATTGAATCAATCTTTAACTTGTTTGATATAGTGCCAGTGTTATAGCAGCCGTGTTTGTGACGTCACTGTTCCGACCACACCACGGGCGCGTCCGATTCATTGCCCAGAACATGTTCAGAAGATGTTCCAGAACAGTCATCAATCGAACATAAAGGAACAGAAAATGTGAAATCAAAATGGCGCAGCCAAATCAAATAAATGATTTTTCAAAACAATTGTTGTATAACTTAATATTTGTGAGCATTGGACATGCGCACTTCCAATGTGCAATGGGTCATCTCAATTAGTATTGATGAATCACTCACCATTGTTTAAAACTTGCTCAAAAAAGAAAAATACAACACATATGATAGATCTATTCTGCATTGGTGCTAAATAATACAGCATCAACCGTAACTATAAACATCACAACCACATTTTTGTTATTTCAATTGATTTTAGGATACAAAAACAAAATCATTTGAGATTGAATCAATCTATAAATTGATTAATATAGTGTCAGTGTTATAGCAGCCGTGTTTTGACGTCACTGTTCCGATCTCACCACCTTTTCCAGCGGCACAGCTGGAACATGTTCCGGACACTGTTCCAAGTTGTTCTAGTTGTTCGGATTGTCCAGAACCGCGAATCGAACGCGCCCACCTTTTTCAGCGGCACAGCTGGGACATGTTCCGGACACTTCTTGTTGTTCTAGTTGTTCGGATTGCCCAGAACCGTGAATCGAACGCGCCCGTCTTACTGAAGGTATGTCCAAATATGTTATAAATGTGTTGGAAGAGAATGACCCTGTAAATGACTGGGTAAAGTACTCCGAGTGTATGAGTAAATCATATACTATTTCTTATTTAACATGAAACTCATGTTGAAGAGAGACAATTACTTGGTATACTTAACAAATGTATCTATGCTTATACATATTGTATATGGCATGTACAAAAACATTGTCAATTGTATGTATAAAGAGACTGTAAAGTTTAATCAATAAAATACAGCTGTTCTATCTACAGTCGACGACAAATGAGTATAACATTTCACGGTATGGGTAAAGTGTGTTATATTACCATTTCGAATGCAAATAATTGATAATTGAGTACCTATACCTGTCTTACATGTATCAATGAGGTCAACAATATGTTTGCAACCGTCCTCAAATGAATAAAGGTATTTGTAAAATATCCAGAGTATTAATATTAAATTACTTACCATCTTGTTTGCGAGCTATGTGGCAACCCTTAGTATAACAAAAACCTTTAGTGTATCAATTGTTGAAAATCAATTTTGTTAATGTAACAAAAACAGATTGTTACAGTAAGAGGCAATATGTGACATATTGTTGCAATATGTTACAAAATTTAAGAATCATCTTCTCTATAATATATATATATATATGCTCGTAAACAAGATGGTAAGTCATTTAATATTCACTATATGGAAAAAAACCATAAAACATTATAAAATATATTGATATGTATCTTTGCATGTCCCTTATGTATTTGATATGTAATTGAAAATGTTATTTATGGTGAAAAGCTTTTGTTATGCTTAAGCCAAATTAAAAAATGTTTGGTTCTGTTCTATTAAAATAAAGAAATTACATTTTTGAATAAGAAACAAGAATTATTTATAACCGCCGCACGATGCACGAAAAATACTACATTGTCGATAGTATGAAATATCTATTTGACAAATTTGATGTAAATAATATTTTTTAATTTGTTAATGCGTATTATCTATGTTTGTTCAACATTAAAATGGGAAAATAACGTTATCAATCTATCTAAAACAGTTAGAAAATAAACAGTAAATATTGGCTAAGTGTTAAAGGTGTAAACCCACCATTGATTTTTGTTCTTTATTCTATAGTAAATAATAAAAGTTTGAAGGCTTGTCATTCATAGAGAAGCTCAAATGAAACCTACATTTTACTGTTTGTCAACCTCTGCATTATCAAAATATGATGAGAAAAGTAGGGGTCATGTGTCATATAAGAGATTTTTTTTCTGCTCAGTGTGAACACTGGTGACAAAGTGAAAGTAGACTTCCGAAATCATGTATTCATACCTCAATTTCCAAGCATCAATATTTTTTGTTCTAAATTCACAATTCAAACATGACAATGCTATCAAAATGTTCAAAATACATCAATAATGCCATTCAAATAAAAAAATGAGCATTAAAATAAGGAAAATGCATTTTTAAAGAAGAAGAAATGAGGATTATTTATGACCGCCATTATGCGACTACCCCACGGAAGCACTTACTTTTTGCAATGGTGGTACTATGCATAAAAGCACAATTATGAGTTTTCACCGGTGTCACGTTAGATTCGCACGCTTTACGGAAAGTCCACACTTTATGGCTGTACAATAATGCTTATTTATCTGGTGTTACTTTCCGATATGTATTGATATTTAAATGATTTGTTTCATAATACATAAACTTCAAATTGGTAAAGGTTAGAAGAACTATTACGCCCAATAAAATGTTTTAAATCGCATTCAAAATCGATCAATATTTACAAAAAGTGCGATTTTATCCTCAATGGGTTCTTTTTTGAAACATTAATTCTCAAAAGATCCTCATGAAAGAAAGTTGAAAACCTGGCAAAAGTCATTTGATATAATACATTTTCAATCGGTCATATTTTTAAAGTTACCAATATATTTTTTATTAGAAAACAAATCATCCAACATTTACTCATTTTCGAGCAATGTATATTTTTCGTCATCAAATGGTTCTTTTCAAAATCTTAATACAAGAAAGATATCAATATGAATTCCTCAAAATAACCCTTTGATATACTATATTTTCAGTCGCTGATACTTTTAAAGTTATCTTGATAAGCTTCGTTAAATATTAATGTCCCTCCAAAATGTATCCATTTCTGAAAAAAACATTCGCCGATATTGGGCACGTGCATATCTGTTTACTTCAGCTGTTACAGAATAATTCGATACATGCACTCCTGCATTTGTGTGATTTTTGTCATTTCCGTGCAAGTCTCTTCCAAAGCCTGTGTTGAGTTTTCAATGTGTTTTACTCAATGTACATGTATGTTATTTTGTGTCGGGACATTCACACACATCGTTTTTTAATTGCGTTTCTGGATTAAACATGTTTCTTTTTCTTTTCACACAACATTTTCAGATTGTATTTAGGAAGTCACACACATTACACCGGCTTTCAGCTTATATTGCAAATGGGTCAAATCTTTAAAAGAATCATCTGTAATAACAGGACATACAGTAACTGCATTTAACATGACACACAGGCTTTTACCTATTTCGTTTTTAGTTATGAGTCTTTCGGCATATTTATCTTATCTATGTATCGCAGACATTTACATGTTTGAATATTGAGCGTCATGTGAGTATGCCACTGAGAACCAGCAGAAACCATGATCACTACTTTCTGGGAAGTTAACCAGTACTCGAGCACACCTTTCTCCGCAAGTAACTTGTAACTTTCTCACTTGAGTCAGCGGTAAGAGACGAATGAAAGTAATGTACCTTATACGTAGGCCTATAGGATACTTTCCCAATTATATGTTTTATATCAATCAATTTGAATAGGGTGCAGTCGAATTTAAGAATAACAGATCCCTAGATAGCCATACGCATGGAACGCCGGAGACGTCGGCATCTTAATGGGTCATTGTATTAAATATTATCTTTTGTTGTCGTGTCATTGTCTTTGGTTAAGTAGTCATTGTGTTGGCTTGTCCTAGCATTGTGTTGGGTCATATAAACATTATGTTTATTAGTTATATCACTATGTTGGGTTGTAGAATCATTGTAGATCTATTGGGTTTTACAATTACTGTGTTGGAGTGTATAATTACTATGTTTGGTTTTATAATCATTTCCGTCCCGAGGGATAAATGTTTTGGCGGGATGGAGACTCTGCCGAGTTCCCTAAATAACAGTTATCCCAGGGATGGAGACTCTGCCGAGTCCCCACAACAACAATTATCCCAGGGATGGAGACTCTGCCGAGTTCCCACAACAACAATTATCCCAGGGAAGGAGGGTCTGCCGAGTTCCCACAATAACAGTTATCCCAGGGATGGAGACTCTGCCGAGTTCCCACAACAACAATTATCCCAGGGAAGGAGGGTCTGCCGAGTTCCCACAATAACAGTTATCCCACGGATGGAGACTCTGCCGAGTTCCCACAACAACAATTATCCCAGGGATGGAGACTCTGCCGAGTTCCCACAACAACAATTATCCCAGGGAAGGAGATTCTGCCGAGTTCCCACAACAACAATTATCCCAGGGAAGGAGGTTCTGCCGAGTTCCCACAATAACAGTTATCCCAGGGATGGAGACTCTGCCGAGTTCCCACAACAACAATTATCCCAGGGATGGAGACTCTGCCGAGTTCCCACAACAACAATTATCCCAGGGAAGGAGATTCTGCCGAGTTCCCACAACAACAATTATCCCAGGGAAGGAGATTCTGCCGAGTTCCCACAATAACAGTTATCCCAGGGATGGAGACTCTGCCGAGTTCCCACAACAACAATTATCCCAGGGAAGGAGATTCTGCCGAGTTCCCACAATAACAGTTATCCCAGGGATGGAGACTCTGCCGAGTTCCCACAACAACAATTATCCCAGGGAAGGAGACTCTGCCGAGTTCACACAATAACAGTTATCTCAGGGATGGAGACTCTGCCGAGTTCCCACAACAACAATTATCCCAGGGAAGGAGACTCTGCCGAGATCCCACAACAACAATTATACCAGGGAAGGAGATTCTGCCGAGTTCCCACAATAACAATTATCTCAGGGATGGAGACTCTGCCGAGTTCCCACAACAACAATTATTCCAGGGAAGGAGGTTCTGCCGAGTTCACACAATAACAGTTATCCCAGGGATGGAGGTTCTGCCGAGTTCCCACAACAACAATTATCCCAGGGATGGAGACTCTGCCGAGTTCCCACAACAACAATTATCCCAGGGATGGAGGTTCTGCCGAGTTCACACAACAACAATTATCCCAGGGATGGAGACTCTGCCGAGTTCCCACAACAACAATTATCCCAGGGATGGAGACTCTGCCGAGTCCCCACAACAACAATTATCCCAGGGATGGAGACTCTGCCGAGTTCCCACAACAACAATTATCCCAGGGAAGGAGACTCTGCCGAGTTCCCACAAAAACAATTATCCCAGGGAAGGAGGTTCTGCCGAGTTCACACAATAACAGTTATCCCAGGGATGGAGGTTCTGCCGAGTTCCCACAACAACAATTATCCCAGGGATGGAGACTCTGCCGAGTTCCCACAACAACAATTATCCCAGGGATGGAGACTCTGCCGAGTCCCCACAACAACAATTATCCCAGGGAAGGAGGTTCTGCCGAGTTCACACAATAACAGTTATCCCAGGGATGGAGGTTCTGCCGAGTTCCCACAACAACAATTATCCCAGGGAAGGAGGCTCTGCCGAGTCCCCACAACAACAATTATCCCAGGGAAGGAGATTCTGCCGAGTTCCCACAATAACAGTTATCCCAGGGATGGAGACTCTGCCGAGTTCCCACAACAACAATTATCCCAGGGAAGGAGGTTCTGCCGAGTTCCCACAATAACAGTTATCCCAGGGATGGAGACTCTGCCGAGTTCCCACAACAACAATTATCCCAGGGAATGAGACTCTGCCGAGTTCCCACAACAACAATTATCCCAGGGAAGGAGGTTCTGCCGAGTTCCCACAATAACAGTTATCCCAGGGATGGAGACTCTGCCGAGTCCCCACAACAACAATTATCCCAGGGAAGGAGACTCTGCCGAGTTCCCACAACAACAATTATCCCAGGGAAGGAGATTCTGCCGAGTTCCCACAACAACAATTATCCCAGGGATGGAGACTCTGCCGAGTCCCCACAACAACAATTATCCCAGGGAAGGAGATTCTGCCGAGTTCCCACAATAACAGTTATCCCAGGGATGGAGACTCTGCCGAGTTCCCACAACAACAATTATCCCAGGGAAGGAGGTTCTGCCGAGTTCCCACAATAACAGTTATCCCAGGGATGGAGACTCTGCCGAGTTCCCACAACAACAATTATCCCAGGGAAGGAGACTCTGCCGAGTTCCCACAACAACAATTATCCCAGGGAAGGAGGTTCTGCCGAGTTCCCACAATAACAGTTATCCCAGGGATGGAGACTCTGCCGAGTCCCCACAACAACAATTATCCCAGGGAAGGAGACTCTGCCGAGTTCCCACAACAACAATTATCCCAGGGAAGGAGATTCTGCCGAGTTCCCACAACAACAATTATCCCAGGGATGGAGATTCTGCCGAGTCCCCACAACAACAATTATCCCAGGGAAGGAGACTCTGCCGAGTTCCCACAACAACAATTATCCCAGGGAAGGAGATTCTGCCGAGTTCCCACAATAACAGTTATCCCAGGGATGGAGACTCTGCCGAGTTC
The DNA here is from genome assembly GCA_029582155.1 of Panopea generosa. Taxonomy (NCBI): domain Eukaryota; kingdom Metazoa; phylum Mollusca; class Bivalvia; order Adapedonta; family Hiatellidae; genus Panopea; species Panopea generosa. Next base: position 15,050,158 of record CM055903.1, on the reverse strand, counting down.
CCACAACAACAATTATCCCAGGGAAGGAGGTTCTGCCGAGTTCCCACAATAACAGTTATCCCAGGGATGGAGACTCTGCCGAGTTCCCACAACAACAACTATCCCAGGGAAGGAGGTTCTGCCGAGTTCCCACAATAACAGTTATCCCAGGGATGGAGACTCTGCCGAGTTCCCACAACAACAATTATCCCAGGGAAGGAGGGTCTGCCGAGTTCCCACAATAACAATTATCCCAGGGATGGAGACTCTGCCGAGTCCCCACAACAACAATTATCCCAGGGATGGAGGTTCTGCCGAGTTCACACAACAACAATTATCCCAGGGATGGAGACTCTGCCGAGTTCCCACAACAACAATTATCCCAGGGATGGAGACTCTGCCGAGTCCCCACAACAACAATTATCCCAGGGATGGAGACTCTGCCGAGTTCCCACAACAACAATTATCCCAGGGAAGGAGACTCTGCCGAGTTCCCACAACAACAATTATCCCAGGGAAGGAGGTTCTGCCGAGTTCACACAATAACAGTTATCCCAGGGATGGAGGTTCTGCCGAGTTCCCACAACAACAATTATCCCAGGGATGGAGACTCTGCCGAGTTCCCACAACAACAATTATCCCAGGGATGGAGACTCTGCCGAGTCCCCACAACAACAATTATCCCAGGGAAGGAGGTTCTGCCGAGTTCACACAATAACAGTTATCCCAGGGATGGAGGTTCTGCCGAGTTCCCACAACAACAATTATCCCAGGGAAGGAGGTTCTGCTGAGTCCCCACAACAACAATTATCCCAGGGAAGGAGATTCTGCCGAGTTCCCACAATAACAGTTATCCCAGGGATGGAGACTCTGCCGAGTTCCCACAACAACAATTATCCCAGGGAAGGAGGTTCTGCCGAGTTCCCACAATAACAGTTATCCCAGGGATGGAGACTCTGCCGAGTTCCCACAACAACAATTATCCCAGGGAATGAGACTCTGCCGAGTTCCCACAACAACAATTATCCCAGGGAAGGAGGTTCTGCCGAGTTCCCACAATAACAGTTATCCCAGGGATGGAGACTCTGCCGAGTCCCCACAACAACAATTATCCCAGGGAAGGAGACTCTGCCGAGTTCCCACAACAACAATTATCCCAGGGAAGGAGATTCTGCCGAGTTCCCACAACAACAATTATCCCAGGGATGGAGACTCTGCCGAGTCCCCACAACAACAATTATCCCAGGGAAGGAGATTCTGCCGAGTTCCCACAATAACAGTTATCCCAGGGATGGAGACTCTGCCGAGTTCCCACAACAACAATTATCCCAGGGAAGGAGGTTCTGCCGAGTTCCCACAATAACAGTTATCCCAGGGATGGAGACTCTGCCGAGTTCCCACAACAACAATTATCCCAGGGAAGGAGACTCTGCCGAGTTCCCACAACAACAATTATCCCAGGGAAGGAGGTTCTGCCGAGTTCCCACAATAACAGTTATCCCAGGGATGGAGACTCTGCCGAGTCCCCACAACAACAATTATCCCAGGGAAGGAGACTCTGCCGAGTTCCCACAACAACAATTATCCCAGGGAAGGAGATTCTGCCGAGTTCCCACAACAACAATTATCCCAGGGATGGAGACTCTGCCGAGTCCCCACAACAACAATTATCCCAGGGAAGGAGACTCTGCCGAGTTCCCACAACAACAATTATCCCAGGGAAGGAGATTCTGCCGAGTTCCCACAATAACAGTTATCCCAGGGATGGAGACTCTGCCGAGTTCCCACAACAACAATTATCCCAGGGAAGGAGGTTCTGCCGAGTTCCCACAATAACAGTTATCCCAGGGATGGAGACTCTGCCGAGTTCCCACAACAACAATTATCCCAGGGAAGGAGGTTCTGCCGAGTTCCCACAATAACAGTTATCCCAGGGATGGAGACTCTGCCGAGTTCCCACAACAACAATTATCCCAGGGAAGGAGGGTCTGCCGAGTTCCCACAATAACAATTATCCCAGGGATGGAGACTCTGCCGAGTCCCCACAACAACAATTATCCCAGGGAAGGAGGTTCTGCCGAGTTCCCACAATAACAGTTATTCCAGGGATGGAGACTCTGCCGAGTTCCCACAACAACAATTATCCCAGGGAAGGAGGTTCTGCCGAGTTCCCACAATAACAGTTATCCCAGGGATGGAGACTCTGCCGAGTCCCCACAACAACAATTATCCCAGGGAAGGAGACTCTGCCGAGTTCCCACAATAACAGTTATCCCAGGGATGGAGACTCTGCCGAGTTCCCACAACAACAATTATCCCAGGGAAGGAGGTTCTGCCGAGTTCCCACAATAACAGTTATCCCAGGGATGGAGACTCTGCCGAGTTCCCACAACAACAATTATCCCAGGGAAGGAGGTTCTGCCGAGTTCACACAATAACAGTTATCCCAGGGATGGAGGTTCTGCCGAGTTCCCACAATAACAGTTATCCCAGGGATGGAGGTTCTGCCGAGTCCCCACAACAACAATTATCCCAGGGAAGGAGATTCTGCCGAGTTCCCACAATAACAGTTATCCCAGGGATGGAGACTCTGCCGAGTTCCCACAACAACAATTATCCCAGGGAAGGAGGTTCTGCCGAGTTCCCACAATAACAGTTATCCCAGGGATGGAGACTCTGCCGAGTTCCCACAACAACAATTATCCCAGGGAAGGAGACTCTGCCGAGTTCCCACAACAACAATTATCCCAGGGAAGGAGGTTCTGCCGAGTTCCCACAATAACAGTTATCCCAGGGATGGAGACTCTGCCGAGTCCCCACAACAACAATTATCCCAGGGAAGGCGACTCTGCCGAGTTCCCACAACAACAATTATCCCAGGGAAGGAGATTCTGCCGAGTTCCCACAACAACAATTATCCCAGGGATGGAGACTCTGCCGAGTCCCCACAACAACAATTATCCCAGGGAAGGAGACTCTGCCGAGTTCCCACAACAACAATTATCCCAGGGAAGGAGATTCTGCCGAGTTCCCACAACAACAGTTATCCCAGGGATGGAGACTCTGCCGAGTTCCCACAACAACAATTATCCCAGGGAAGGAGGTTCTGCCGAGTTCCCACAATAACAGTTATCCCAGGGATGGAGACTCTGCCGAGTTCCCACAACAACAATTATCCCAGGGAAGGAGGTTCTGCCGAGTTCCCACAATAACAGTTATCCCAGGGATGGAGACTCTGCCGAGTTCCCACAACAACAATTATCCCAGGGAAGGAGGGTCTGCCGAGTTCCCACAATAACAATTATCCCAGGGATGGAGACTCTGCCGAGTCCCCACAACAACAATTATCCCAGGGAAGGAGGTTCTGCCGAGTTCCCACAATAACAGTTATTCCAGGGATGGAGACTCTGCCGAGTTCCCACAACAACAATTATCCCAGGGAAGGAGGTTCTGCCGAGTTCCCACAATAACAGTTATCCCAGGGATGGAGACTCTGCCGAGTTCCCACAACAACAATTATCCCAGGGAAGGAGGTTCTGCCGAGTTCCCACAATAACAGTTATCCCAGGGATGGAGACTCTGCCGAGTTCCCACAACAACAATTATCCCAGGGAAGGAGACTCTGCCGAGTTCCCACAATAACAGTTATTCCAAGGGATGAGATTTTATCAAAACTACCTAACTGCGATAAGGAGTCATAAAGTCACAGTCCCCAGTTTTTATGACAATAATTAGCACGTGTCGTATATACAGTATCGAAATAATATATTGCAGTAAACATTACTATATGCAACTTTATTTTAATAAGAATTGTTTCTAGATTAAAACCTGGTGTCAGCATATTTAAATAAATGGAAGTTTTTTCATAGTGTACACTAAGGAAACAACTATAGAATAAGCTCTTAATTCCTTGCAGGAAGGTATAAAATTATCAGGTTAATACAATGTATCGTCACGTTAAAGCAATAAGGTACCAAGCGCATATGCAGTAAAATGGCACTTTTTGCATACTTGGGGCGTTATGTACTGTTAATGAATATAAAAATATGAGTGACAAGGATAGATAAATAAATGACTGAGTAAGTGAATAAATGAAAATATATAGCAGTATGCTTTAACGAGTATTAAAGTATTTAATTGACTTAGAAATAGTGAATGACTTTATTTGCGGCGCAGCCAATTTTCGTTTCCGTGACGCGTGATTTGCATCTGCATGTTGCCTTAGATTAATGCTTATTTCTCTTAATTAATTCGCATTTAGAAAATATTAACTATACATTTGATTTTGTACGAAATGACACACCGATCGGTCATTGTTTTAAGAATAACTTGTTTATTTGTATAGTATATATTCTTAATTAGATGACTGATTGATTGATTGAATATTTAGCGTCATTTTTATGCCATCGAGGGCTAACAGACGATCAGTTAACCTAACCACTGTTTCCTGGGATTAACCAGTACTCGAGCACACCCCGTCTCCGTAAGTAACTGATAACTTTCCCACTTGAATCAGTGGTGAAAGACGAATGATAATTAGACACAATGTCGTATATCAATCATCACGGAGACTGTTGCCGGGCGGGGGATTCGAACTCACGACGCCTGGATTGATAGTCAGACGCGTAACCGACCTTAATTAGATGAAGCCTATTGTGTAATTTGCATGAATGATATGTTGTTCCTCATGTTTTTATAAATAGTATTATTCAATATTTAATATTTTTAAATTACTAAAGTTTATTACGCTGTTTTCTTTTATTGTTATACTTTAATAATTAATTATAAATTGATCATTCATTGTTTAACAGCAATTTCAATGGCTATTAAAATACTGTTTGAATTCGTTGTGAGTATTGTTTCGCCTTTTTTGGAAAGGAATGCCCGTTAATAAATGCTTAATTATACGTAGTTACGCCAGTTTCTATGAATTTTAATATCATTCGATCAGGTAATAGTTCAGCTTTCGATCTGTATATATTTCACTAACATAACAGTTATTAATTTAATAAAAATCATGTTTCACTGTGATTCACTATTGGTGATTCACTCTTATAGCGGTCAATAACACGGTTATGTGTATGATTTAAGATCCCACGACATATCCGCACGCGTGGACTATCGGGAGTGCGTGTGAATCTAACGTTATACCGGGTTTTGAATGGTGCCGAGAAGCGCTCTGGATTAAACCAGCCTAATGTTTTTCGATAAAAATTAAAAAAATGTGCTTTTAATCCTTAAATGAACGCAGCGCATTTTAAAAGAAATATAACATTTCTACAAAGATTGGCAGTTTTCGCTATATCTTACAAGGAATTTACACAGGTATAGGTTTACAGAATACAAAAAATCAAGAGCATTGGTAAACAATGGATCTGTCGAAGCGTGTGTGATTTATTGCATTTGAATGACGTTGTTAGGTTGGATATCTTGTTGCAATGAAAATAATATAAAAAATAGAAATGGAAGACACACGATAAGGGACACTATTCAGACACACTCTTCTTTGACATTAAATCTGTTATGCAGTATTAGCATTAGCGTTATCAGCAGCAGCAGCAGCAGCAGCAGCAGCAGCAGCAGCAGCAGCAGCAGCAGTAGTAGTAGTAGTAGAAGTAGTAGTTTTTGTTGTTGTTGTAATAGTAGTAGTAGTAGTAGTAGTAGTAGTAGTAGTAGTAGTAGTAACAGCAATAATTAAGAAACGAAAGACGAAGAAGAAGACGCATAATATCGGGAAGAAGAAGGAGGAGAAGAAGAAGAAAGATATAAGAAAAAGAAGAAGAAGAAAAAATCAGAAGAAGAAGAAAAAAGAAAAAGAAGAAAAAAAAGAGGAGAGAGGAGCTGTCACGTGACACCTTCGGAAATTACATCTCTTTCCATCAATTAAATGGATGTATAGATTTTTTGAAGATGGTCAAATAATCTCATATGATAGTTCCTATATATGCCGTATCGATGTCGTGTTTTTAGTTTTAAGCAAGTAGAACAGAACAGAATCTGAACAAACATGAATTTAACACTAACATTACTAATACTAGCATATTATTCTTCAGTAATATAAATAAATGAAATTCTACAATAAGTATGTGGCTAGATCACTGTTTATATTAGATCTTGATATGGTTAGTTTATATCTCAATGTTTAGTTGAGTATAAATACATGTACTCCAAAAATAAACTTTTTTCTTCTTCTTTGTTTTTAGTGTGTTAAACTAAGATATGCATTGCGTGTAATTAATACCTTAATAAGTGATGCAAAACAGTTCTAACTAAACTAGTCCATATTTCACTATATCTGATTTTTGAAAAACAACGATTGTATAAACGGTAATAAGCAGTGTAATGACACCTAGTGACCCATTTAATCGTAATGTACATTTCAGAAGAAAATGAACCAGATCAGTCTAGAGATTTGTAGTTTACCCGCGGTATACCTAATACATTGCCAGTTGGACTTCTAAACGTAACATAAACGTTTTAGTTTTACAATTTAATATTCTTTAAATATTTAAATATTTGTTAAATATTGCAAATGACTGTTTAAATGCACAGAAAAATCGGTATAAGTTTATGTTGTGTTTTTTTTTTTTTATTAAGCTTGAGATATTACAAACATGATCGGTTTTTATTAATGCTTTTGCGGTTGGATTGTTTAGATATTTAAGACGAGCGGCGCGTTTTAAGTTGAAAGCAGAGAGGTACGTATTGAACGTCCTTTGTTTAATAAGAGAATTTTAATTGTTTTTATGTTATCTCTAAAGACACATGATAAATGCACTTTATTATGTTTCAAAATGTGAATATATTTCCACAACGCCAATCACATTAGTCAGATTTTAGCGAATGGGAACTAATTAATCAAGACATATGGAGATAGTGGAATACATTATGAAAAAATACATATTTGACATTTGATAACCTTTTCTTTTTTTGAAAAAAGTATTGTTCAGTTGCGAAACTAATTTATAGGTAAATACAATTGAAGTAGAATTTGATTATAATGGCGAAGTAAATATTATTTCTTGTGTAGGGGGTTTGTTTATTTTTGTTTATATTCGTATATAAATGCCATTTGTATTAACGACATGCTAAATACACGTATATTAAATGTATTCACGTTTTTGGTTGGAGTATAAGTTGCAAACACCAGCGTGAACTATTCGTCCATGGATTTATAAGAATACCGTATAGAATATAGGACAAAGAAGTGTTATTGTTTATTTAATCGCTGGATTCTACCAGCCACATTTCAGACATTGATCTCTTAAAAAACTATTTATCCATGCTTATAAAAAAGTCAAATTAAAATCAGATTTTGAACATTTCATATGATCATTTGTACTAATAGCACGCGTGTTTTTTTCCTGATTTGATCTATGTGACTAAGCTAGTTTCAAGTACATAATAACTAATTAAAAATCAGATAAACTTAAATAGATCAAATAATAATTTTGAAACATTTTCTATACATTTTTTTAGATACGTCATATTTTAACAATACGGTATATTAAAATAATAACCTATTTCAATTATCTGGTTAATATCTCTGGCCAGTGTTTACATACATTCAAATATGTCTTAAGTAGTCGTGATTTTGAACTAGTTAGCTCCTTGTGATTGGCTTCGACCGTTGATCCGTGTTTTGCGATAAGCTATTAAACCGACGTTCAGATATATATATCGAAGCAATAAAAGGGTCGTTTTTTCTGCTTCTACGTCATCGCCAATGTTCAATAACCGGAAGTACGTGATCGGTGATCAAAGGCTGTCGCGTAACTTTAGCTATTCACATGTTCTTGAGTTGTGTCACAAACTTCGGTGTTTTCACAGACATCAGATATTAGTGTTAAATGAAGGAATTAAACAAGAAGAAAGACTATTGAACCGAAGGCCAAGAACAAGTCACGGTATTCTCATTTTATTATTTTTTAGATAACTGCCTTCAATAATAGCTTTATATTATAATCCTCCATTACAGGACACACTCTAGTCTGTGGAACGAACTCAGCTTTCCCGATTGGGTCAGTCTTGATCATATGCTTCGTTTGCTTTTCTAAAAGACAAATGTCTTGACAAGTTCGGCCGAGAATAAAAACCATTTTTATTTAGCAAAAATCGAATAACTTTTTTGATTGGTTGATTCAAATCGGACTACTGAGAAGATTTCCATAGTATTTCAAAAATAGTATTGGTTGGATGTTTATTTCTGTTATTCATTATTTTTATATTATTAGATATTTTCTATGACAAAGATCTTATACAAATAACTGCCATGACTTCGATCCGAATAAATATTTTCAAATTTTATTATAATATAATCATCGCAGAGGTGTGTTTGTTTCAGCCAACCAGTTCTTAGCGTTACTTCTGCACAACTTGTCAAGACGTTTGCCTTTTAGAAAAGCAAGCGTCGCATATGATCAAGACTTTCGATTGGGTTCGTTTAAAAGCAATTGGTATGGGTACGCTTATTGGTCAGTTACGTTTGAATGACGTTATAGTAGTAAGCGTTCTTTTCATTGGGTGTTAATAGACCTGATTCGGGAGATATTATGTTCTGGGATAGACTAACACACACTCTACTATTATCTTTGTCTTAACAAAAACGAATCTAGAAATAGCTTTTGTGGTTATATCTTCGTGTTTTTTTCTCGTGGTGTACTGTATATATTATCGTATCTTGTATCATAATTGTTTTATAGAACTTACATTTGTCATCGTATACAAGTTACCGTAAATAATACGAACATGTCAACTGAAGGGGACTTTATGTAATTTGTACCGTGAAATAAAAAGAGAGAAAGAAATACAACTTAAAAAAAAAAAAGCATATTTCAAGCCAAAAAAACAAAAACAACAACAACAACAACAAAACAAAAACAATATATACATACATTGTATATTGATAACTATAAAAAATATTAAATCATGTGTTTCAAATATTAAAAAAACAACAAACAAAAAAACTAAGGATGTCAACGAATATTCGGATATTCGAATATTCGGTCATACGTCCGAATATTCGAATGTCATATTGATATTCGAATATTCGCAACAAAAAAAAATATTAAAAAAATATAGTAAATTCAAACTGTTTTCTTTATTTATTTTCAATTTCAATATTTTTGCCACAAATGGTTTTGAAAGGTGTTATATCAACCAGGTTAAGACACGGTAATTATCGATTTCCTCCTAAGACGAGTGTCAATTGGACGTTGTCAAGGTGATAAGGAGTCCTGGTCGGTAATCCTTTAATTGTTTGCCTTAGGCAATTTTAATCATCGATCTGCCTTTACGGTCTGTTGTAAATCACCCTGTTTTGAAAAGGTGAGAGCAAGTTTGTTTATTTACCAATCTTATACCTAATTGAAGAGCACACTTATTTGATTTGAAGGCCGTTTATTTACTTGTGAAAAATAAATGCGTCAAGTAGTAGACGAATTTACTTATATATATATATATATGTATATATATTACTTTTTTTATGTTTGTTTTTCAATTTCATTTATAAATAGTTAATTAGTTATAAACTATACAAACATAAAAAACAACAACAAACAAATTCACTTATTCATTACTGAATAGTTCATCAATGTGCTAAGTTATGATTCGTGTATAGTAATTACTATATCATTTTTGTTTTTAAAATACATATTCTCGTAGGAATATGTAATAAATAAAGACACAAATGAAAAAAAAAAGGGTTTCTGTTAATCGTTTACACTGTTGACAAAGTAAAAGTAAACGACATAAATACTGCATTCATACCCCAAATTTCAAATAACATTTTTTTTCTTAAAATCACAAATCAGACATGAAAATGCTTTCAACATGTACCCCCCCCCCCCCCCCCCCCCCATACACACAAATAATCATGGATGTGCACATATCTCGTTGTTATTTGATTATTGATTAAAAGCTATATTTCGCCCCCAGGTCCCCGGGCTGACAGGAGTTTCCACTCTCAAAGTATGCGGTCAAGTCGGTCGGTAACGTCAACTAGTCAGGGAGTCGCCGACGGACTCCGGCCGGCATCAAGACGCAGTGCAAAGAGCTTCCAGGATGTACAACTTCGATCACATTCCCGCAATAATGGCGATAAAAAAAATGCAGGTTTAACGAGCAATAAATCGCCAAATACAGGCAAAACATCCGTTGGTATCGCGGTAAATACATCAAAACCGACATTAGACCAAAGTTTGGATGATATTCATTATAAAAATAAACTTGATCCTTCAAATGCAAAACCTCTTTGGTATCCGGAATCGGACGCCGGAAGTGAAACCTTGCTTGTTCCGGAGATTAGACTCCCCCCAACGCCTGTACCTTCATTGAACCCACCTCCGGTGAGTATCACGTTATAAACGTATACTTTTGCTGTATTTTAAAATATTTTTCTAAAGTATTGATCTGTTTAATGAGGTTAGCACCATCCTCATCATATAATAGGTGGTGTTTAGTTTTACTGGCTGATGAAGAATCCAAATACATATCATATATTGTATGACTGTCTGTACCTTGTAACCGCTAGTAACTGGATTAACCATATAAAATGATTAAGCTGAGCCGGACTCGAACCAAAGATCCACTGCCGTGAGAGATAAGTATACTTCAGACGACGCCTTAGCCTACTCTGTCACATACTTTGTTCTTTAAAAGAATATGTATGGGACACATGAAGAATATGTATTGAACACATACAGCATAGGTATTGAACACATAAGGAATAGGTTTTGAACGTTTGAACACTTAACGAATACATATAGAACACGTAATGATGTGTTACGTTTGAATACAGTATGTATAAAACAAATAAGCAACACGCGTGCGCACGTTCACACACATAAGCAGCAAATCATGCTGTGCAATTTGTAAACAATTGAAAATTTAATCTTTAGTTTTCAATGAAATAAAAACGCCCACAAAAAGCCGTGGGATTTGTCACTTAAATACAACGAATAATCCGACACTAATCCCCACCATCTATTTTTATGCACTAGTACTACTGTAACGGTCAAGACTCGATATCCTGTTTATGACCTTTTAGCAGTCTTGAAATAAACAAATGCGTTTGTTACGGATACTTTTGCAATACATAATCTATTTGATCCCGATTAAGACCAGTGTTACCTTACTAATCTCCCTGCTGTATATCGAACAAACGTCAACAAAATCAACTTGTCATTACATTATCCAGGTTCAATAACTAGTAGATATCCAGATATTTAAAAATGCAAATTTTCTATGTCTTTGAAATAAATAATTATCGGTCATAGCAACAGAAATGTAGGACACACTATCTGCATGTGCACAACTTAAACAAGACCCCTGCTCCACAAGTCACCTGTTTTGAAAAAAAGTGATATGGATGAACTGCTATAAATAACCAATGTCATAAACGATTAATTTGTCTATTTACTTGAAAGAAGCATTTACACTAATGTTTTCGATTGTACTTGCATTAATTCAATAAACTTAAATACACTTGGATTTATATAAAAAAAATTTTTTGACACTTAATCGTGGTAAAGTGTTTTTTAACATCACTGACCTTGACCTACTTAATGGACTTTCAGTAACACTATTGATGCTAATCACCATCGTGTTAGAAAGGTTAACATCACTGACCTTGGCATACGTATTGCACTTTCAGTAATAGTAATAGTCAGTCGAAGTTTTTGTTTACTCTCTTGGCATTTTGGCGAGTAAAACAGACGATTATGTAGCCACTGGACAGCATCGGCAGGTTCGCTAATTCTCCCAGTGTTGCACTAATGGCTGGAAAAGACGAATATTTTTATTCAAAATTGACATCATAATTTACATTCTAAAACATTACATATCTCATTTAATCAACGAAAACACAATACATATAAGCATATCATAATTAATTCCAAGTACATTAGTGATCTTTTGATAAATTGTAAAACAATTTAAATATGCGCATATTTGATTTTTTTTATTCCTTTTTAAATATCAAAAGAATGAAATACATTCATTTAAATAATGCAAATACATCAACCCTCGTGCTTCAGCAATTACTAACGAAATATGATTTATAAATACAGAATCCTACAAGGGCTAAAATAGTATTTATATTATAGTATTCTGGGTATCTTATTTTTAATTCAATAACTATATTTTTCAACGTTTTAATTGTTGCTGATAGCCAATATGTTAAAAATATCTGTTATATTAATCAAGAGAGTTTCTACTTATTTGCAATCAATGAAAAGATGTTTGTATGTTTCTTTTTCACCACATACATTTAACAAAAAGGAATTTGACTTATTTCGCGTAAAGGTTGCATTTCTTTGAAGGGAACTATTCTAAATATATTCCATATATATTTTAATCCTTTTATCATGTAAAGTGTGAATACAACTTGATATATTTTCCCAATTAAATAGTGCGGTTAGGTGTGTTTTTCAATAATCATAAACGTATGGTTTTGTAAAGTTAAGGCTAATTAAATAATTGTATAGGTGTATTTATTTGTTGTTTTCAAGGTCGTAAATACCGTTCATCAACCATCAATCAATCCGGTTGATTATTTGTAATCAACAATGTGACACATTCGCTTAGACAGTCGCTTGTAGAGTGAATGAGTATTAATATTGATGCTGTAAACTAAACACCATCGCGTTAAAATGTGTTTACATCACTGACCTTGGCCAATGTAATCCACTTGATGGCATTGATATTTGTGTTAATTATTTTGTTAACTCCACTTCCGTATTATGTTATTCAAGCAATGTATTTTAAATATACCCCTTTTCAATAATAAATCTAGTATCAATGCTGTAAACTAATCACCATCATGTCATAACAGTTGACATAATTGACCTTGACCTACTTTATAGCTTTTGGGTGAGGGGGTTAGCTCATTTTCACTCAATGCTGCTGCCATAGTAACTAAAATTGGAAAACGCTTTTTTTATCATAGGTCGATAACATTTGTTGTATTTTTCAGTTTGGCTTACAACGAGAAACCACGAGCTTTGGCGTTTATTCTAACCTTTCCTCTCATAATCGCCCTGTAAAGGAGGCAGAGCAGGACGATCACTGTTATGTTGCTACCGAGGCTACACAAACAAAGGTAACTCGAAATCCGACTTCCTACTTTTATCAACATTGTTTAATGATGTGTCAGAGGAGCGAGGTCCGGTGGAGCAGATTTAAGGTACACAGTGGCGGGTTTAAAAGAGTAATAAGCTATTCAAGCGCATTGCCTACAATGAATGGTTTGTCCTAATGCTACGGCAAAAAAATGTCAGAAGAGGTGACGTCATTGTATACGTACCATTGACAATATATGTTTGTCATCTATCTATATGGACCAAACGTGTGTCATGCTATATCTGCATGCTTAACAATATCAACCCGAGCATGTTTAATGAAGTTGGGACTTTTCCATGAAATTTTACACAACCTGTTTTATTTTTCGAGAAAGTGAAAAAAGAAAATCTATAAATTACGATCCGTTCTATAAACACACGTGTTCTACGGAATTCCTAGTGTGACTAGAATAGGGACGCCTGTTTTGTTATGTTACGTAAATAGAACATTTGTTATTCAGCGCAACTGCTGAGCGTTAAGTTTCATGATATTCCTACGGAAACCAATGGTGTTCCTACTGTAAATGTGTTTGTAGTTCAAAGATATCGCATCTCTGTTGGTTTGTTAATTTGTGTCGGCATATTCAAACGAAACTTCATAATATATTTTTCAAGTTTAGATGTGACAGTATAGCATTGCATAATAATTACCTTGTAAAAGAAATATTGTACGTACATATCTGCTATAACATAGCTTGAATTATAATTACCATGTATATTAAATATTGTATCATATTTATAAATGTATATTAAACTCTCGTTTTTACTTATTAATAATACAAGCAATTTCGAATATAAAAATGATCTTGTATCATAATAATCTTCTATAAGAAATCTTATTTTTATATTTATCTTCTATAAGAAAGCTTATTTTTATATTTATCTTCTATAAGAAGTATTGTAATCGTAATTATCTTATTAATGAATATTTTATTATATAATCTTGTATAAGACAGCTTGTATTACTCTTATTTATTGTTTTGTACTTATTTTGTTGATGAAATATCATATTATACTTATCTATTATATGTACTTATCTATTGTATTATACTTATCTTCTATAAGAAATCCTGTATTATGTTTACCTTGCATAATAATATTGAATTATACTTATCTTCAATAAGAAATCCTGTACATCCATTATATATTACTGGCAGTACCTTGAATTATGCTTATCTTCAATAAGAATTCCTGTACATGAGTTATATCTTCCTTGCATAATGATATTGAATTGTACTTATCTTCTATAACAAATCCTGTATTATATTGACCTTGCCTAACAATATTGAATTGTACACTTATTTCGTATACTAAAGTGTGATATATTTCTACCAGCTTCTACAAGCGACAAAGAACGGTGAACTATCTAAAGTACGACGATTCTTGTCCGAGAACCCGAACATGAGACTAAATTTTACTGACGAGGTAACGTTTTTAAAATTTATTCATATATCAATAATTCAAATAGATATTTGTTTGATGCCGTTTGTGATTTTCATGTATCGATCATCACATTATTATGATATATGTTTATGGGCTTTCAGAGATATTTTATATGATATAAAAAACGTAAGGGATTAGATTTTAAAGTTTACATGTTTTAACTCTATGACATAAAGTATGATTTGATAACATGCGCTCAAATGCATTATTTGTAGAATATAAAACAAATCAAAACCTATTTTAGTATTTAATTAATGTTATGTTGAAAATGCCAAAATACAAAATACAGATACACGCCTAAAAGCTCTATTCGGCATTAACGATTAATACACATTTTTAAATTCTACAAACAAAAACGTGAACCATCAGCAGATAAAGTTTATTGAAACATATTTTATTTTCAACGTTTTTAACGTACGTATGTACTTACTTACTTACTTACTTACTTACTTACTTACTTACTTACTTACTTACTAACTTACTTTCTTATTTTCGCCTACAGGAGGACGGAAGTACTATTTTACACCATGCAATACGTTCTGGTAACAAAGAAATCTTACAGTTGATTCGACAAAGAGGCCCGCCACTGCACACAGCTGATAAGGTCGTTAGGGGTTTATAAAATGTTGTTCTAGTGTGTAATAAAATATCATATATTTTTATACCAATATATTTAGCTCATTGCGACGGACGCTCAGAGCTTATACGATTCGCTGTCGAGACCGCTTCCTGGTATATTCAATGCTGAGAGTAGATTTTGAAAAGCATTTGGGTCCAGCATTGAATCGACCCGTGACCTTTTGAACAAGCGGCCAGTACACTATTCTCTGTACTACCGCCCCGTTAATGGTTGATGCAGTCACATTTTGTTGCGTGTTAACAGTTACAATGGTAGTGAAGTCGGATCAGATAGTTTAAACAACTTTTCAAGAACTTTTATTGAAACACTTTCTTTATACATTTACTGAGAAATCAAAAGAGATAAGCAAAGTTAAATATAAAACGCCAAAATGTAAGGCCGTTACTTTAAGGGCAATTGTATTTTTATCACGTAAAATTATGCAATAAATAAGACAATGAACACACTTTGCGTGCCTCTCTTCCTTCACCACAATAGAAAAAAGCATATAAAAACACGACAGTAATGCTAAAAACACAATATGTATAGATAAGAGAAATTTGTGAAAAAATAGATACGATTAAGGATGGGATAACGTTAACTTGGTGATTACGTATTCTTAATAGTTTTAATATGTATTTTTCATTTTTATAATTTTTAATGTAACGTTATGCAGATTAATACGTTTATTTACCGTAAAAGATACGAGTTGAAATGATGGTTGCTATAACTGTTCCTGATGTATTATAGAATGGACAAACTGCTCTGCATCTTGCGGCCGCACTGGGTCAAGGAGAGGTTGTTTATACATTGCTGAAACACGGCTGTGACATTAACAAGCAAAATGAGGTAAGCCAAATATATATTTTAACGCAGACACTTCCCAGAACGTAGCTTATCTCGTTCGACAGAAGCGTTTATCAAACAAGAAGCTAAACAATACACACTGATGAGGATACATTGAATGTTTACAGATACAACGATGACATAAAGGAATGTGGCTGGAGGAAAACTCAATTTATTTTTTCATATCTATTTCCTTTTGTTGTGTTTTCCCACATTTTCATCAGAAATGACGGTATTGTCAACAATTCTACCACCTGGAGTTTATTAAATGTACACATACCTATGTAAAGGAACGTCTTCATTATTTCAGGTTTCTGGGCGGACGGCATTACATGAAGCGATGTCCGCTGGGCAATCTGAGGTGGTTGAACTTCTGTTGTACACTGGTGCAGATACAACTATACGTGACAAGGTCAATATTTTGAAGAGACCGTTTGTATTTATAATAAACAAAATCATCTTCTTGAAGCACAGAAAAAATAAAACTTATACACAATATGTATATTTCAAGTTGTACACAGAATGTTATAAGGGAGGTTAATGAGATTTATCGCATAAAATATACATGAGTTAGTAGAAAATATTCTATGGAATGTTTAAAAACCGATAAAGTTCATGTATAATAGTTATGTGTATATTGTTAATTAAGTCAGCGGGAGAGAGTACCAGTATGAGAACCATTTTAAGTTTATTTAAACAAAAAACATCGGATTAAACGCCATTTTGTTTTGGTACTACCAGATTACCAACTAACTAGAAAATAATAATTAAATTGACTCTGTACTAGGATATGTACTAATATATGTACTAAGACATGTACTAGAATTATGTACTAGGATATGTACTAAGATATGAACCAAGATATGTACAAAGATATGTTCTAGGATATGTACTAGGATATGTACTAAGATATGAACTAAGATTATGAACTAAGATATTAACTAAGATTATGAACTAAGATATGTACTAGGATATGTACTAGGATATGTACTAAGATATGTACTAAGATATGTACTAGGATATGTACCAGGATATGTACTAAGATATGTACCAGGATATGTACTAGGATATGTACTTAGATTATGAACTAAGAAATGTACTTTGATATGAACTAAGATTATGAACTAAGATATGTACTAAGATATGTACTAGGATATGTACCAGGATATGTACCAGGATATGTTCTAAGATATGTACTAATATATGTACTAAGATATTAACTAAGATTATGAACTTAGATATGTACCCGGATATGTACCAGGATATGTTCTAAGATATGTACTACGATATGTACTAAGATATGAACTAAGCTTATGAACTAAGATATGTACTAAGATATGAACTAAGATTATGAACTAGGATATGTACTAAGATATGAACTAAGATTATAAACTAGGATATGTACTAGAATATGTACTAAGATATGAACAAAGATTATTAACTAAGATATGTACTAGGATATGTACTAAGATATGTACTAAGATTATGAACTAATATATGTACTAAGATATGTACTAAGATATGTACACGGATATGTACTAGGATATGTACTAAGATATGAACAAAGATTATTAACTAGGATATGTATTAGGATATGTACTAAGATATGAACAAAGATTATTAACTAAGATATGTACTAGGATATGTACTAAGATATGTACTAAGATTATGAACTAATATATGTACTAAGATATGTACTAAGATTTGTACTAGGATATGTACTAAGATATGAACTAAGATTATGAACTAAGATATTAACTAAGATTATGAACTAAGATATGTACTAGGATATGTACTAGGATATGTACTAAGATATGTACTAAGATATGTACTAGGATATGTACCAGGATATGTACTAAGACATGTACCAGGACATGTACTAGGATATGTACTTGGATTATGAACTAAGAAATGTACTTTGATATGAACTAAGATTATGAACTAAGATATGTACTAAGATATGTACTAGGATATGTACTAAGATATGAACTAGGAAATGTACTTAGATATTTACTAAGATATGTACTAAGATATGTTTATGAAAATAGTTCGGTTTGACATGTCGACACATATCTAAGTTAATCAGTTATTCAAATGCCCATAAACCTTCCTTGGCAACGAACACAATCCGTGAATGATAGAACTAAAGGAAAAAAGAAAGAAAGAGAAGAAGAAGTAGTTTTCAATTTAATCAATAGACGTGCACTAACTGTGCAACGGGCCGACAGGTCAAACGAATTTTCAGACCCTTTTCAATTATTTTATGTAATACATAGAAATTATGTATTTGTTTATAGTTTTTGGAGGTCATCTTTTACTGCCCTGTCATGATAGAAAATTTATGAAAACGGAAGGTGAGCAGTGGGTGTTATCGTAATATTCATTAGACCATAATAATAACAATGGAATTCTTCTTCAATAACCAGATTCGACAAATCCTATTATTTCAGGAGGATCTGGCTGCAACCGATTTGTGCAACGACACGTTTACGAAATTGGATCTCAAAAACATATTACACTTGATTGCTAAAAGACGGTAGGATTTTTTTGTTTGTAAATGTATGAAGTTTATAACTCATAGTTTCGGTTCTCAAATATATGCATATTCGCGTTTATATTAAAAATGAATATGTATTATTGTTACCGATGTCATGCACGTATACACACATATAGGAAACAGATACATATCACCTATAACACTTTCTTCTGAACCCCTTTTACTTGTAATTTATTATGCATATTGAATGTATGACTACCATTTATATTGTGAATATAATATTGTTTAAACTACAAAAAACATAATATTTTGATGTCTGCTGTAAATGGTATTGTCAAATTTAAATATATTTCGGCAACGGGTAACAACGACGGGCAGTTTGATATTGTCAGAAATGTTTTATAAAAAAAAATTGTAGTTCTTTCTCCTTAAGTGCCAGACCCTTTATTTTGTGTTTTGACTTGTCTAAAAAGCGGTCTGATTGCATTTTTTCTTGAGCAGCTTCATTTTAACCATACTTGAATACAATGTTTTTAATAGAATGGATGTACAGGACATACATATACCATCAAAGGCACGTTTAAAAACATTGGAAGTCAGTATTGACTCTCTCAAGGAGGCGGACAGAAATGAAGACACCCTAGTCATATGTAAACGTCACTTGTTTGAAGAATTGAATACAAACTTCAATTTAGCAAACGGTGAAAATATTGCCAGTGATATATTTTGTCTACGGTTTGGTTCATACTCTGGAAACCTCAGGGCAACTGTAACCATTCCAATATTTAACGTTTCCATGGCAGCAAAAGAAGAAATTGAGGTGAAAACAAATGACGGTCAAACTATCAAACCAGTGGATGTATCTATGGGAGACAAGGTATTTTAGGATGTATATATGTTACAACAATTAATACAATAGGTTGTTAATATCTATACAGAATCATTCGATAGGTCTGACTATCAAGACATGTGTAGTAATTTTGAATTGCCGCACGGCTTCAGTCTCCGTGATGATTGATACACGATATTGTGTCTCATTGTCATTCGTCTCTCACCGCTGATTCAATTGAGAAAATTATCGGTTATTTGCGGAAATGGGTGTGCTTGAGTACTGGTTAACCTTTCAGGACCACAGGAAAGAGCGATATGTTTAATTGCACGTATGTTTACCCTCGTTGACATCAAAATTACGCTTGATATTCAAACAAAATCATCAGTACGTTTCTTGACAAGCGGAAATTTTTCTCTTGTTTCCTATATGTGAAATCATATATCCTTTAATTAGTTCCTCCGAAGTTATAACAGATACAAACGGGAGTGTATTTATATTATCTTGCTGCTGTTTTTTAAATTGTTTCTGATGTTGTCTATAATCTTAAGGACATCAGCAATCGAATTCAAGTCTATTATATCAACTTGATTTTATTAATATATATTGTCATTTTTGAATATTTTTAATTACTTCTATCATGTCTAAATTCATGTTTGATGTTTTTCAGTATTGGATGTGTATGTTCACTGCGGACCTTAATACGTTCGATGTATTTGTAGCAACATGTCGACCGAAGGTTGACCAAATGGAAGTCGGTAAAAATGCCGACATTTTCCAGTCAACAACTGATAACCGCGTGAAGGTTCATATAGCCAAACTAACATTTAACAAACCTGCCGTGCTTTCAATGGAGGTAATTGAAGTATTG
The DNA here is from genome assembly GCA_029582155.1 of Panopea generosa. Taxonomy (NCBI): domain Eukaryota; kingdom Metazoa; phylum Mollusca; class Bivalvia; order Adapedonta; family Hiatellidae; genus Panopea; species Panopea generosa. Next base: position 15,029,956 of record CM055903.1, on the reverse strand, counting down.
TGTTAATCATTGATATGAAAGAAAACATCTTCGTTTATTGTTTTAACTGTTTCATAGTGAAGTTTGATACATATTATTTTCGAGTTCATCACAGTGCAGATACTGCACATGAGACAATTTGCCATTTGCATGCTGAAGGAAGGCGTTTCAACTCAGATTCACTCTAAGACCAATACAACTGCATGCTATATATAACCTGTAATATATTGAAAACGGAATTAAACTATAGCCCCTACCTGTCTTGATACAATTTTTTTAAAGAACATTTCTGAGCTTTTAGATGAATAATAGAATATTTTGCAAAACAAATTGTATGCGTAAAATAGGTTGGTCATGTTTGAAACAAGTTTTAAAAAAATCTAAATGAGAGGTCAGCAAGCATGTTAGTTTTATAGAATTTATGTTTTTTTATAAAAAAAAAAACGATGAAGGGTGGGTGGTATGTCCGCCAAATTGTCACCAAATTTAAGTTAGTAATAAAAGCAATAGAAATCCTTAATGATAACCCCAATATCTAATATAAATATTTTCAAACTCGCATGTTTACGCAAACAAACTAGACAAAAATGAAGACTTTCCCAATGATAAATTTCATATTAATGCAACTAGCATGCATATCACGCAAATACATAATGAATCTATTTATATAGAATATTTACGTTTAGAACATTGCATTAGTAAGTCAACTAGCCGCGGTGCTGTGTGGGTAGTTTACGTAGTTTGGTTTGGGATCATTGTGTTACCACTAGGTGGCGCTAACTCACTGACCCATGTCCCAACGCATGAATTCTGGGATTTGTTGTCATAAGAACTATTTTATATCGAACTTTTCCCGTAGCTTTATCCGGAGAAATATTGCAATGAAGTCTTTATTCTCCAAAACAGCAGTCTAATACTGAATTTACCCTTGAATAGGATAGGTTTGATGAATTCACTAGATACTGTCGTTTCTTGAATAATAACTGACATAATGAGCATTATTTCCGGTACGAAAATGGTTCAGGGCGTTATGTATATGTTTGTTTCTAAAATTTCATACATAAGTCAATATTTAGAAACATTTATCCTTATTTAAATTATTAATCTGAAGTTTATCAATATTTATCTGAAGGTAATGCGCAATTAGAGACAATTAAAATAGTCCATGCCTTCTTACCACCCCGTGCTATAATAACTAACAAAACTCAGTTAGTAAGGTGTCTTAGCAAACAGATTAATAGGAGCTAGTGACGTCATCTGCGAAACACATTGTGTTTTAGATATGTTATTGAGCACGGGCATCAGCACGACATTGACTGTATATTGTATAGTTTTGTCCACAAGGTATAGACAAGAACGGAACACACTTGCAAGCATTCTACTCAAACACTAAATACTTCTCGAATAAATGATACATGCATTTCAATATGTATTAAATGTATTAACAAATTTAAATTTACAAATAAATGCTTATTGACAGTAATATTACATCAAATCACATGCATGACTTCGGCCTGTTATTGTTGTCAATATGTATATGTACGTGTGTAATTCAAGGTTGTAGAGCTATTAGACGATGTGGAAATTGCAGAAGATCAGATACTTTCTTCAACCCCATTCTACAAACTACATAGCGACAAATCTTTCACCAAACCAATACAAATGGAGGTAAATTTTATATCAATCCGTCGTTTTGATTACGAGTTAAGTTTCATTTTCTAATTATTATACACGTGACGCCGTCTCTTTACAAGCTATTTCGTTCGAATGAGTGATTTGAATAGTATTTGTCTCTCTACAATAATAAGGCGCGTTATATAAGGTATTGTAATGACTAGATTGAAGTAATGTTAGCCTAGCTATAAACATACTATGGGTATACGTAGACTACATGTGCACCACGATTTAGAAATGTTGTTTTTATTAAGTGTATTAACTGACTGCGTTAGGTTGCTTCCATTAGGTAAAACCTTTCATAGACGTCATTGTCAAAGTCAGCATGGTGAGATTGTTTTATTATTTTGTTTTGTTGAGATTATTACGGAAACGATTTCAGTTACCAAGGCCAGCAGATTATGGACAACATGGCGTGTTGCTCGCATTAACGTATTCACCCGTCGACAATGACTGGTTGGTAGATGAATCTATCCGGCAACCAGATCCGAAACAGGATACAGTCGCATTCTCTGTAAAACGTTTACCTGTGTAAGTAATGTTTACACATTAAGTAAATAGTATTTTTATTTAGTATCGATATTCCTTATAGATTGATGAAACGCAATATTATTAAATCAAAAACAATTAGTGTAATTATTATGTCGTTAATGGCGGCAATAAAGTCGCACAGATGTACCCGAAGTAAATATAGAAACCAATTGTATTCCTTTTAACAACCATGCCCCTGAATGTGTATTTCATTTAATATAAAGGTCTTTAGAATATTTTATGATGTTTACTTTCAGACATGCTGTGATAGTGAAAGCAAAACATAATTACGACAAACCCATGCTTATTAAAGAGATCACTGACATTCACAAACAGGCTCTCACACCAGAGCGCAAGGTATGCTTCATATGCCTAACAAAAAGACTTGAACATTCCAGTAAGTTCTCAGTCTTGCTTGAATGTTGTGAAGCGAGAAAGTTAGAATCTAGAAGACGACTATGGCTGTCAAATGGCTACTTTGAACAACAGAAACTGGAACTTATAGACACGTTCAGTGTTCTAGAAAAGCAGCAGTTTATGTTAAAATATATTGAAAACTCTGTTTTTAAGAAACCCGGTTTATCATTCTCGCTGGAGTTTCACCCTAAACGAGACAACTTTATACAATTCGAAGTTACCATACAGAGTGATTGCCAATTTCTCAATGGATGTATCTATGTTTATAACTCCAATGACTATAAAGAAAGCAAAAATGATTTTGAACTTTTCAACGGAAATGATAACCGACCTCTTACCATCATAGATGTGAGTCTAACTCTAAACAGGACGGACTCGAGGAGCAGCTCAGAAGCATCCTTAGATATACCGAAAAGCACACTCCTGTCTGTTTCGAACCAACATTCCCCAAGAAACGCGAGGACTGCTAATGGGGATAGAGTTAGCCCTTACATGATGGCACCTTTGGACACAAGGGATCCCACACTACTTGGCTTCAACGAACGAAAGAGCAGTGGCACAGGCAAGTTGTTTATACTAGATATTAAATGACGAGTCTCAAGCAATATGTGTGAATTAAAACCATTTAATGGTAGCCCGGGGAACGAACACGATTAGGTCCGTTAAATAGCAATGTTGGGAAAGCAAAATTTGAACAGGTTGATTGGCCAGTTGCTTCTACTGAACGTTTAAATTACGTCACAGTTTAGTAAGTGTCAAATTGCTATGAATTGTGGGACATGCATAGACTTCTCTGCTTTTAACTGGGGATTAACATACCTGATTCGGGAGATATCAAGTGCTGGGATAATTTGAAGATAATGATAATTGCACTCTATAGTATACAATATGCATTTTTGCAAAATTTTGTATTGCCAGTCTAATCTTAGATCTACTTATGCTTTCTTCATTTTATTGGAATTAATTATAATATGTCTTAGGCCTAGAATTTAGTTCTCGTTAATTTACATAGCCTTTGATTAATTGAAAGAATGTTGATGTACTCCATATTTTTTAATTCAGAGAACAACGTTCACTGTCTCATTGCCTCCTTGACTGAGTTCAGTTCTCCAGAAGATAGAAAAATGTCATCACCACAATACATGTTTGCTCTCTCTCTCTCTCTCTCTCTCTCTCTCTCTCTCTCTCTCCTGCATGTTGATACTTACTGTGTGATAATAATCATGGTGCTTATTTTCAGAGAACTATATTTTGTTCTATATTGAAATAAAAGAACTAGTATCGTGAAATCAAACAAACACTATTTTACATTGGCCTTTAAGTTGAACATTTAATAAGTAAGAATATTTCACGTCCATAACAAAACTGGCTCGGTTGCAGATTTTCTTCATGACCAGTTGATAGACTCGCTAACAGAAGATATGGAAGGAGAATGGTACAAGATATTTGTGTTGATGGGCATTCCGTTCGGCGACATAGAGGAAGTTGTAATAAAGAGTGGCGACATACGCAAACGAACTAAAAGGGTATTTCTGCATTTATCATTTTATGGCAACGAGTATAAAAAGTATATTCATATTTTGTTTCCATATTGATGTAATATGAAAGTAATATATGGTTAGGATGAAAATGTGACAGTTAAATTAATTTTTATCGCATATTGTAAAATAAATTTAACATATTTATAACAAGAGCAAAATATGCATGAAAAGATAGAGCACAATATTTTTTCGGATTATGTTATCTGTTATGTAACTGTTGTAAGATATTACTTTCATGCGCTCAAAAATATGATATACCCCGGGATCTAACTGATAGAGAATAAACCGTTATTAGCGTTTCGTCTTTAGGTATTCGAGTAATGTAACTCTTCGATATTTTAGGTAACTATGGTTAGGGTTAGAATTAGTTTCCAGTTGAACATATGAGAGATCACCTTTGTATTACTGTTTTGGGTAGAAACCTCGGCTCCGATAAAACAGTGAAACCGAGGAAAAAACGGCCAGTTTCTAACCTAATACTCACGAAAGATTCTTATAAACAGCAGCTTCATTTGCACACTTTAAGCTGACTACAAGAGCATAAAAAAACAAATAAAACAACTTACTTCCACACCACCGCCAACGTTTGTATATGTTAAAAGTTTAAATAAAATTATATTTCTGTTACTTCAGGTGTTTCAGAGGTGGCGAAACAAGCACGAGGAAGATGAAAACTGCGGGGTGCCATTACTTTTATCGGCTTTGTTTAAAGGCGGCCGTCGTGATATCGCAAATACCGCCCAGATTGCCCTAAAGAAATGGTACGTACGCTCTCGCAGCCAGTTTAACGTGAAAACTACTGCTCAGTTGAATTTAGTAAGATATATGTATTACTTTTATTTTTACCTTTTTTTAGTATTTCGCTTTTCCAACTAGTGGTATTTATAGTTGTTGCGAGTTACTGTCTAACATCTATCAGTGAAATAAGTGTAAGCGGTAATCTATCATGTCGGTATTTCATATCATTCCTTTTCTTTTAAAAAAAATCAGGTATGAGAACGAAACCGACAAAGAAAGTCAGTTCTACAAGTGGGTCACCAAGGCCTATAAAAATGGCAATCTTCTAGTACCCGCAGGTATGTATGACATAGCATGATATAAAACACATCAACCTGATATTATACTGGCGCAGCTACAACTTATATATCCATTTGTGCATGTGTAAATAAGATGGAAGTTCATGGATACTTATGGCAGAAGGTCCACTGTACGCCTATATCACATTTCAATGTTTGTGTTTCCAGTGTAATAGTGGCGCACATGCTACGACATATATATTTATTAGTTCCTGGGTTATTATGCTAGCAGGTCCACTTTATCCCTAAATTACATTTCGATACTATGTTTCCAATGCTATACGGATGCACATGCTACAACATATAGATCCATAAGGTCATAGATGATTATAATAGCAGGTCCATATTACGCCTATGTGACATTTCCTATATGTTGAATTATTGTGTCTTTCTTGTTACTCAGGTACTTAAAGGTTTTGGTATCGATAGGTTACCTTTTTCAACACATCACTCGAAAAGTATTTTTGATACTGCATCATTCTTAAGCAGGAACAAACATTGACTTAGATCGATAATCGCCTGAGTTGAAAATAGACGTCTTTTTGAAATAAATGTGATGCAACTGTTTTTGGTGAGTTGCACTTTGTTTATCTTCGTTAGATTATCCGACACCAATGTCAGACGCTTATCTAGTACTTATGTCAGACGAACTTCCTCCTTCACGCGAGCTAGCCAGGGCTCTGGGACTTGAAGAATCTGAACTAGATGATGTTTTGGAGACTGATAACAATGTATCGACTGGAATAAAAGTTATGAAGGTAAAACGAGATATTATATATATTCACGTACTACCTGTCAAAATGTAAGTTGCACCAACTATATGAAAGCAAATATATTTGTGTTTAGAAATGGCAAACGGTTACAGAAATATTAAGTACTGTCTCGGTCAGGTTGGAATAGGTATGTTATTGATGATTTTGATCATATTGACAATATCGTTAATGGAATATCTTTACATACATAGTCTAAAACTAATATTGCTTACAATAGTTTGATAATATGGCCCTGAAATTCACCCGCCGTTTTTATCATTTCAGCATATTGAAAAGGTTCAATATGGACATGTGATGAGTCGGTCAGTTATGCGTATGTAAGAGCTATCGTTACGTAGCTACACCTTTAGATCTAAATAACATGAATCTTTCTTCTTTAGATACAGAAATATTATGTTTGACTATAATAATATTGTGAATTTACTTGGCTGGGTTGTGTCGTAAACAATACAGTGAAACGTGTCTTAAGCTGCCAGTCCTATTTTTTGCATTTAAAACTTTATTTGATTGTGAAGACATTCTTACGTACTCAAATATATTTATTCTGATTGCCTGGTATACTCTGAGTAATATAATATATGTTAATAGCGTCTAGTTGCAAGAGTGCCTTTACTGTTAAAACACGATACATTTACCTAAACTGTTGGATAAATGTTGGATAATCAAATATTTCCGCCCTCCATGACTACACTTTGATGATGATATTATATTAAACGAAAAGCGTAAAATTGATAAAAGGCACAACATTTTTAGTTTAAGATAATAAAATTAGAATAAAAAGCAAAGCATCAAACTTTGCCAAAAAAAAAAAAAAAAAAAAGAATTTAATTATTCAGGGCCATGGGGAGGGGGAGGGATGTGGTCGTGAACCTTGTCATTTAATCTGTATCAAAAGTTCGCTCAAGCATTAATTCGATTTGTGAAATATATGTATAAACTTGTTTTTATGGTTTTGGTATGCTTACGTATGATTACGTTTATGATTCATAAGAACGATGTGCCACATGTAAAACATATCAGTTAATATATAATATAAAATGTTGACTAAATCATATATCTTTAGTGCAACTCTCAAAACCTGTAAGAAGTTGTGTTTTACCAACAATATATCTCTAACGGTTTGAGTAATAAAACGTTTTGACACATTATTAATAAACGTCTAGAGCTTCGCAAACGTTCCCTTGGCGTTGTTTTGCTTTATTGGTTAACATGTAAAAATTAGAATCTTAAAAGTAAATAATTAAAGTAACTATTTGCAGCTGCTTACGCTATTCCGCGAGACTGTTTCAAGTCGGCTGGACGCACTCAGTAGGCTCATTGATTGCTTGGATGACCTTGAATTCACGAAAATCCGAAGTTATGCCATAATGTGTGCAAAAGCTTGGTAAGGCAAAGTTTTGTAAAAAGAAAATATTTCAGCTCGAAATTACAGATATTCTAATTTGCCCCAAGTAGGGATGGGCCAACACTTATGATAAGCCCGGGTTTTAAAATTTCATTTATAACTACATGGTTATCGCTCTTGGTCACGAAAGAGGTTATGAGTGTAGTTTCCATTACAGAATGTGAAGGAAGAGAAGAGAAGAAAAAAGAAGAACGAAACGAAAATTTAAATTAAATTAAAGAATTGATATTTTTTCTAGTAAAAATAAGGATATAACATTGACAAATGAAAATTTATTGATACAAAAAATAAAGTTATATTATGTTATTCAATCTTAAGTCGACCTCATTATTTTTTCAGGATCAAACGCACAGCAACTAGAAAAGACGATCCATTCAGATCCCAAGTTGACAACTTGATGAAAAACTTACAATAAACTTACACTTATACTTTGATGGGACACGTGTTGACAGAACACACGTTGCAAGCTATAACAATATATACTTGACACGAGAGGTGACTGAAAACAGATTGATTATAGAATGTTTTCTCTTACAGAAATTTTGTGATTCTAATTTGAAAAATATGCTAAAGGCAACCGTTGATAAGTAAAATTGGAATTGGTCCTTTCAGTAAAAGTGTACAGAACAATATCAAATAAAGATTCCATATCAAGTTGCATCCATGTATAGTCCTATCCAGCTGGTCTGATGTTTCTGTCTTATGAAATGCACTTATATGCGTGTCAGAAAATAAGTATTCACCTTCAAATAAGAAGAAATTACCACGTCCTATAGCTAAACATTAATGGCATGTCAAAAACAGAGGAGTGGTCCTGCTTTGCATTATATCACTTCTTTAATGAGAATTCAAACTGGATCAAACTACTGTAACCGGAATAGGCTGAGGTGAAATTTAGGACTCGGCCGAGGATGGTTACAAGTGTTTTTGACCATACAAACTGTGTATGTAGTGATTTAACCGGTGATATTTTGTGTACCAATGATGTAAAAGAAGCTGGTCTTTTTTGCATTGGTTATTTTTATGTTGTGGTAAATTATATGCTTGGTTGTGGTTATATGTTGTGTTAAAATATTTTTTATTTATTTCTGTATGTATAAGTCCTGTTATTCCTTAATTGTCTGGAACTATGACTTCTCTCGCATTGATATATTTTAAACACTCTGATACAACTTGCAGTATTTTATAAACCCTCCTATCGACCGCATTGAGATGACTTTTAGTAAGAACAGGTGCCACATGGTCGTTTTCCATAGATTTTTCCAGCAGTGCACTGAGTCTCTCTGATCCTGTATATAGTTTAATATATTTAAGTAAAGTAGATCTCCGAATTCTACAACATTGTCGGAGTGGAGCCAAAGTAAGCATGTCATCGTAGTTTGAACGACCAAATCTGTAAAATAAGTTCATTATACTTAATGTGTACATATTTTAAATAGTCGACCAAGTGATATACAGACGCCGTATACACAACATTGACAATGAGTTACTTTTTTTATTATTTGGTTAATAGTGGCAGATTCTTTAAAAAATAAGAACATGTATGTCTAACACAAGGTTGTGCACTTACATTTTGACATAGCCACAAACTGAAATACATTGAATTATATAAAAAGAGTATTAATAAAATAAATTGTTATTTACGGGTACATCGAACATTCGACTTTCCTTGCAGACCTGTCATAAAAAGAGACGATCTTAACAAAATAAAATCTGGTTTACGGATGCACCAACACTCTCACTATCTAATATGTTCCCATATAACATTGATGATGTAATGATTAAGTTCGATAGATAGTGCATAAAATAAAATAAAATTTATGAATTCAATTAACAAAATTCTCTTATTCAAAATTAACTTGCACGTCGCGTTGCCAACCGAATGTGGTATTAGAACTTACCCCTTGCCGTTATCTGTCATGATCATGAAGGTGTCATTTCCAAACTCCTTTATGGTATCATAGTTATGTCTGTCTCTGTTTCCTGTAAGAGAACTTTCTTTGAAAACTAGTGTGATATATAAATGGCGTGAACTATGAAAACCCATGTCCTTAAATAACACATTTACTATAAATACAGTTTGGTATGTGTATACTCGGTAATACTTGTAAGGTAATGGCGGGGTGACTTTTAATGAGATGCAAAAGTCGTGTGTGTTTTCACAACAGCAGTATTGTGTGCTTAATGAAAACTATGATATAGTTTCATTTTCAAAAGAACGATTTGCCTAGACCGTATATTATACCAAAACGTCTTATTTTTAACATAGAACAAAAACAATGTATCCATTCCTTTTGTACCCTGTGTCATGTTGCGACCTGTTTCAGTTTGTACAGATGCCTAACAGGAATTAAAACAAAAACAATTTCTTTCAACAATTTTTAGTCATATCGCGACGTTGTCTACTTGAGACAGTATTCTGAGCGCTGTCACACAGGAGTTTCAAGAACTCTCCTCTAAATGCTGTGCGTCAAGCGAGGAAGCTTCTAGTACCATTTTTAAAGTCTTTGGTATGACCCAGCCGGGGATCGAACCCACGACCTTCCGCATGCGAAGCGGACGCTCTACCACTAGATCACGCCGCGGTCTTCTTAAAACAGAAGCTGGCTTCAGTATATGCACGCCAAAATGTCACCCCGTATTTTGACTCACGGAGTCGTACAACTCATTTTTCAGTATATTTCATAACCTCTCTGACATGAACATACTCGCTACAACCTAATGTTTTCTTAGATTAGTTGCGTTACATGCTTCACTGGTATTTGTTTATCAGCGACTATTGTCACAGATTGAATTATGTCTGACTAAGGGAGGAAATAGCTATATAAGGGTATTCTGGAACCTCTCTGTGTTTAATAACGTGTTGCAAGGGTATATATAATGTTCATTAAAAACGAAAACTTTGAATAAATGAAATGAAAAAATAAAACAATGCTGTTGTTTCCGAATGTGATTACCTATTATATCTCTGTTTATTACGAAGCAGTGACACTATATTGTCCCGTAATTACAAATCGTATTAAACCGTATGAAGGTATGTTTATTTTTGTCATTTCTCACTCAGGTACATTTAGTATGTTTAAAACATGCTGCATTGCTCCTTTTTGCATAAAACAGCATACGGTTTGGACCACAAATGATGCTACAAAGTATGCCAGCATAATCCTCGGCTCTCCCCAGTCAAAATAACTTTACATTTAATAATCTAAATGCCATTAGATGTATTTAAGACAAGTAAAAAGGAGTTGAAAATTGATACATTGCTTAAATATACAACACAAATGCTTATCTTATTTAAGAGGCTTTGCCGTTAGGCAAATGTTAAAATGATGAACTATTGTCTATTAAAACATTAAGCGTCTTTAACAAACTGATTAACGGGTAGCACGAAAAAGACGAACTCGGTCAATGGAAAAAAGACGGGCAAGAATGTTCAACGTCCTCTTTTTGTGCCAACATTTCTCTTTTGACGAATAAATTATTATTAAGATTACTGCAACCATTTCTCAATCGAGCATGAGCAAGCAATACAATTCGAGTCATTGTAAAGGAAAAACATGGTATTTTTGGGGTTAGAGTATGAAGTTAGTTAGTAAATTGCTGGTTAAATGATGTGTTGGTATTCCACCCAAATCAAAATTAACAAAAGACAAAATGACAACAAGAGACAGTGGCAATATATATATAGAGATCATTTTATAGGGTAACTGCTAATATTGCATATAAACAGTAAGGCAGTAATGCTTACAACATTGAGGTATGTACAATGGATTAAAATGTATCTCCATTTATACATAAATTATATAGTAAACGACTTAAAAAAACGCAAGTATGGGTATTGTATCAAATCTAGATATGACATGAATGATAAAACAACACCAAACTTTATTAACTTGTTTTAAGATTTGACAAATTAATAGCGATAGAGAGCACTTTTGTAATATATGAACCTACAAAAATGATTCAAAAAATATATTTAATACTCAAAAAAAGTTGTTAAGTATACAAATGTACTTCCAAGTCTCTGTAGAGTCTAGTGAATGTAGTCGAAATATAGAAAGTTACACTGAAAGATAATTTTTGTTGACCAGAAATGCATCATACATATTAAACAAATATTAATCACAGTGGTTATAAAACACATATATCCCGTTTTTTGTTCACTGACAGAGGAACAGTTGTAGTGAATATCGAATGCTTACCGGTTAGGAAGTCGAAAATGTGAACATCTATCAATTCCAACACGAACTTGTCGTTGTCAAACGGATATTCTTGACGGACAGTATCACAACTGCATGCACAATAATTGACAATAAGATTTAAATTAGTATCAAAGACAGTATGAACAATAACTAAGGGTATCATAAAGGATCAGTCATTGAACTGAAATCGGATGAGTGTTTATCACTGCTATAGTAAATATAATGGATACACAATACAGTCTTAAAGATGTATCACCTATAACTTTATAGTTAGTAAATGATGAAAGGTTTATTGAATCAGAAAGAGGAAGGTCTCATTTGAAGATAATGGTTAATTTCGTCCTTAGAGTTCATTTTATTTATGAGAAATTCGTTAATACACATGTCGGCATCTGTTTTAGTATAAACCGATACTGACCAATGAATGTCTGCTTTATCGCGGGACGCCATTTAGTATTTGGTCGACAAAATTAAAGGAGTTTAAACTACAGAGACAAAATACAATATAAGTTATTGAACAGAATGAATGTTCATAATATAAGATGTTTGATACTAATATGCAATTGTACTGCTAAGATTAAAAAAAACCCATCAGCGATCAAGGCATTGCCTCTTTAAGGGACACTAGGCAATAATTAAGTAAGTTTTATTAATACTTAAATCTTCGAATCAAATCTTTTTTTTTCGCTAAATGTATAAACTTAAAAATATAGTAATCATCAAGCATTTTTATATGAATCACCATACTTAAGAAATTATTAATGATCCTTACTAGTGAAGTTTTGCTAGTTTTGAAAGAATGAATAAAAATAATCACATTTTTTTCCCCTTGGATTTTTGTTCTATCAGTTTCCATTTTATCCTACGGTGTCTCGTCCAATATGATTTCCCAAAAAATGACCCGATGCTCTTTATGTTTAAACAATTATCAAATGCTGTATGGAACATTTCAAATATTAAGAAACGTGAATTTGATAGAAGAAAAAACAGTGTTATAATTACAAATGAAACATGTAAAAAACATAAAAACAAATAATCAAAACGAGTGTATGAAAATCTGTGTTTCAGACACAACCCTATTTTAAAATATTTGAACTACTGCACGCCATGCAAATTATACAACGTAAGGACAACTGGACTTCGATCAGTACCGTTAAACGTTTGCCAACATTATCTAAGTTATTTGGCAGAACACTGACTCAACCTGAAATGAGCACGCACACACGGCAAATCTAGGAAACAACGAAGCAAATGTGCTGTATGACGGTACTGAACGCTGCCCGGTTGGTAGCATATTGTTTCGTGTGGATTTTTTTCTGAGGAAAAACTGAAAAAGTAAACTTTCGTACATGTGTATATTACCTTGAGAAATGGTAAAATTTGTTTGCAGGATGGGTTAATTGAACGTCGGATGGTAGAAACGTCATTACAGAACCTTCTATTAACTCTTTGTTTCCGCAAAAAGCATGCTCTCTGTCACAGTAAACCATACACTCGCCATAGAAGCATGTGTTACCAGCTAATTGATGCATAGAAAACAAACTACTGTTATACGCTATAAGTGATGACCACGTAAATATTTGTGATTACAACAGGTTGTATATTGTAGAGTATAAGACTAGCACACAAATATGCATTCAAGAAAAAACAAAGAACATTTAAAACTAAAAATAATATATTATAAATTGTTATTAGTTTTTATAGAAAATAAACCGTTATCGAATGTTCTTTACAATCAAGTCTAGGTATGTAATGTAGTTATTGTTGGTATTAATGTACTTAATTGCCCTACAAACTTTACAAACTTCGATAACTTGTGCCAATTAATTCTTGTCCTTGGATGAAACCATTTCCTCCATTTCCCTACAAAACTTCATTACGATATCCAATATTAATCATGAGGAACGCAGTAAAGATAAAGATATTAAAGCGATAAAATGTGACTGACTTTCAGAAGTAAAGAACGTGCGACTGGTTCGTTCCTGAACCGTCGGCAGTACTTCCGTGTTTAGGTTCACCAAACGCCCGGTTGTAGGCGGTACCTTGTTGAACCCGAGTATCCTGAAATAGAAACGTAGAAAGAAGCATTAACCTAACAACGGGATATATACTGGTATAATATTATTGTAACAACGTGAGATGCACTAAAGTAGCATTAACGTAACAACGGGATATATACTGGTATAATATTATTGTAACAACGTGAGATGCACTAAAGTAGCATTAACGTAACAACGGGATATACACTGTTATTACTGTAACAACGGGAGATGCACTAAGTTGCATTGATGTGACAACGGGATAAACATTGGTATAATATCAATGTAACAAAAGCAGATGCTCGAAAGTAACATTAATGTGACAACGGGATATACCCTAGTATTACTGTAACAACGCAAGATGTACTAAAGTAACATTAATGTGACAACGGGATATACACTAATATTACTGTAACAACGGAAGATGTACTCAAGTAGCATTAATGTGACAACGGGATATACCCTAGTTTTACTACAACAACGGAAGATGTACTAAAGTAGCATTAATGTGACAACGGGATATACACAAGCATTACTGTAACAACGGGAGATGCAATAAAGTAGCAATAATGTGACAATGAAATAAACATTGGTTTAATATTACTGTAATAACGGGAGATGCACTAAAGTACCATTTATATAACAACGGGATATACACCACTAGTATTATTGTAATCACGGGAGATGCACTAAAGTAGCGTTTATATAACAACAGGGTTTACACTAGTGTTACTGGAACAAAGGGATATACACTAGTATTACTGTAATAACGGGAGATGTACTAAAGTAGCATTTATATAACAACGGGATATACACTAGTATTACTGTAATCACAGGAGATGCACTAAAGTAGCATTTATATAACAACAAGATATACACTAGTATTACTGTAATCACGGGAGATGCACTAAAGTAGCATTTATATAACAACAAGATATACACTAGTATTACTGTAATCACGGGAGATGCACTAAAGTAGCATTGATATAACAACGGGATATTCAATAGAATTACTGTAATAACGGGAGATGCACTAAAGTAGCATTTACATAACAAAGGGAAATACACTAGTATTACTGTAATAACGGGAGATGCACTAAAGTAGCATTTATGTGACAACGGGATATATACTAGTACAAACCTACTGTAACAATGCGAGATGCATTAACAATTAGAATTGATGTGACAACGGAATAAACAGAAGTATAATAATAATGTAACAACGGGAGATGCATAGTGTTGCATTAATGTACCAACGGCAGATGCATAGTGTTGCATTAATGTCCTACATACCTGTCAAGATTAAACGAAGCAATCTCGGAAACATGTCGTTCATGCGTGCGCAGCTGGTCATGTTTTGGATCTTCTTCTACTTCATGCGGAAATCTGTAACAAAGCCTCATTGTTTTAAATAAAGAGCTTGCATTGTTCTAAACATTATGTTTAAAGTATATCTTCTTAAGAAATTGGTTGTCAGATCAAAAAAGTAATAAAAAAATGTCGTACTATTAAACTTGATCTAAAAGAAAATACACATTAGGTATTTTTACAAATGTAAGGTATTTAAAACCGCAGCGGGGCTATTCTGTGGCAGAGCGTCTCTTCATACACACCGGCGGATATGGATTTCCCAGCTTTTCATCTTGTACGGAAATTTAGACTGTAGTTTGGGGTAACCATTCAAATCTAGCAAATCAGAGGTCTCATATGACAGTGCCTCAATCATGCTGACGTTTGTGATATTGTTTCTCTGATTTAGCAGAATAGTGGAACAGGAATCGAATTGGAACTAATTGACGTGTAAAGTTTGACAATGCAATAATGTCACGTGTTATATATTTACGTCTGTATTAGAGATTAAAATGCACATGGCGAGTTCACACAACTGGACAAAACACTCGTATGGAATTGAAATGAATTACATTTAATGAAAGTCCAAGACATTTTGGGAGAACAATTAGACTAACTTGTCAAATTCCGCAACATTGTGTCATATTCATGATATCAATTTAACTTCAAACAATATTTGTAGTTTAGCAAGCAACTTGGTTTGGAAAATTATGTTTGGAAGAAATTGAAGGAAAGGAAATAATAGAAGAAGTATAAACCTGTTACACGAGACAATTATTAATTAAATAGCAATTTTCTCCATTTCTTTTCATGTTTTCCTATTTTATTCTTTGTAAGTGATATTATTGTCACTTTATTTTCAACATGTTTAATATGATTTATAAAAAGTTTTTATTCTTAATGAAAAGAATTGTGTAAATCCGTCCAGAGAGCACTCATCAATTTACATTTCCTAAAAAAGTGATTATATAAAATACATCTTATTGTTTTTAGGTTGTTGATTTATGTAAAACCATTAGTGAGACATGTTTAACCGTGATTGACAACAAGTTGAATTTAATGTTTGATATTATGTGATAAAATAACTGATTCTATGATTAAAATGAACTTTTTATAAATAAAACAGGATCAACGTATTTTTTTTATATTTGACAATATAATTGATAACAAAACGAATCACAAGATTGATTTTTATAAAAGCATAATCTGAAACATAACATTTTTGTACATTATATGGAACAATATTTGCACATATTTCTTCTATATTATTATAAACAAAATATAAGATTGATTAATAGAAAATGTTAACATATATTATAAAACATATTGGTATATTCTATAATAAACATATATGTACATATTCTTTCTACACTATAGTAAGGTTCTTGAAGCAAAATACTAGTATGCCTTTAGGAAATGCAAATTTATAGCAATCATAATGGTACGTTATATATAATAGTTGGTATATTTTATAACAAAACATATCGGTATATTCTAACTAAACATATAGGTACGTATTCCCTCTACAATGTGATTAAGTTCTCGAAGCAAAATATGATTATTAGGAAATGCAAAATATATAACAAACATATTGGTTCGTTCCATATAACGATAGGTATATGATTCCTCTATAATATAACCCTGTATCGAAACGAAATATGACATTGATTAATTAATAGAAAATGTAAAAACAAATCTATATGCAAATTTGAACATCCTATAACAAACCATGTTGGTAAATATGTTCTATATAATATGGCTAACTAACCGACAAAAAACGTAAGAATGATTATTAGGTGCACAATCTTCCGTAAACGAAATATAAAATTGAACAGTAGGAAATGCAAAAAAAAAAAACATATAGCAAACAACATATAGTTACGTTCTATAACAGTTGATGCATTCTATAACAAAACATATTGGTATATTTTCCTGTATATTAGGGTTAACTTACCGAACCGAAATATATTTTTGATTATTAGAAAATACACTATATGTAACAAAACGTATTGGTACGTTTTATAAGGCAATATATATGTACATCTTTCCTCTATAATAGTGTAACCTCATTGAGACGAACAATGAAATTGATTATTTCGAAATAAAAAACATATTTCACAAAACATACAGGCATGTATTTCTTCTATTACATGGAAACCCAACTGAAACGAAATATACAGAAAGGATAAATAAACGCCTAGTGAATTTCAGAGTCGCCTACTCATGTTGTAAGCTACATTTATAGATTAAGGTGTGTTTTTGTCAATAACAATGGTCATATTGACACAATCATTAATCTATGTACATTTTCTAAATATCTCTTTCAATACTTTGATAATGTGACCCGGCCTTTCTTTATCCTCTCAGTATACTTATGTTTCAACATTTGATCAATGTTTTTGTCTTTAGCACGTAAAAGAACAATTTTATCGATATATGTATGATTATAACTCACGTATGCCTACCTCAGTGGTTTGAATAGAGCTTTCCCGCCATCGCTGAAGGTAAGTACAACTTTAAACATTGTTCCAGATATTCTATCATCTGAAATACATTTTGTACAAGTGTCATATATCACACAGTAATAGTGTAGTGTGTCGGATCTGTCATCGTTGATTCTATTGTCGGAGGGTATATATACTCAACAAAATGTCAACAGAAGTAGTTATACATCAATCTTGTTAACATTTATATGTCTGTTGTGTGATTGTTTGGGTTAAATTACAAAGACACGATCGTGTATATGTTTTAATGAAGAAAAACATGAGGTTTCCACGTGATTGTTTCGTATAATTCTCACAATTTTGTATATGAACGAGACGAGAGGTGGGGGAGGGGGTAATCTGTCTGATACCGGTGACATAAAAAGTTAAAGATGTATTCCACGTACAAAACAAAATCATCATTATGCGAATATTCATCAAAAGTTATAATACAGAGAATGGCGGCCAAAATGTCATCATAAATCACTTCTATTGAAGTTTTAATAACAATAATTAACCTTATTTTCCTGACATTTAAAAATTAATACTAAGTATTTACATGCCTGTCAAACAGTGTCCAAAACATTATAATTTTTTCTTGAGATTTTTAAAGAGCGAAGATATAAGATTGGCCTCGTGTACGCGCGATCCCGTGGTATTGGAGTGCAGTATTGCATTTGATTCTGACAGGATTCCATAATAGGCAATTAACATCGTCTAAAAATCCCCGCTTCACAACATTGACAAACCACTGAAAACCGAAGAACTTCTTATATGCAACTTAAAGCTGTCAATCTTCCATGTGTAATATTTACAAATGAGAGAGGCGCATTTTACATTATTTAAACTTAGTTCAGTCAGTCGTGTGTGAAAATAGGTAAAAGGAAGTTAAGAATAGCCACGTACGCCATGTACATTTCCCGCCCTTATATGTACGTTTAAAGTCGAGATTCTTTAACTTGAAAATGCAAAGTGTAATAAACAGTCATATGAAAGTATTATGACGGGAATAAATAATAAGAAATACCTGCATTGACTATAGGTAGAGTGACCATGTCGTGCAAAAGCTGATCTATGACTGGGTCATCCATATCGTAGAGAGAATATTGTCGAATGTTTTGTTGAAATTTCTGCCAATTTGGAGCCGATTCATTCCTGTAAATCATAGTTACATGTATTGTCTTCAGGTCTAGTTTAATTACAGCAAAAAATGGGGACATTGCTATAGCACTTAAGTTACAATAAAGAAGCACCAACTGAGACGAACTATAGTTTAAATGTTGACAAGTAACGGAAAATAAAATGTTCCACTTTATGAAATTAATTACACTATATAATAGGAATTCAGCTTATATTCCTCTTGTTTAAAACACTTAGGCAAATTTCGCCTAGTGGATCTAGATTGTTAAAAACAATAAAAGAAAGATTACCAATGGTAATGTGTAAATTGTAGATGTTGCTCGGGGCATTTTTTATTGAAACTATCATTTTATGGAGTGACAGTGTGGGAAAAGAGCAATGTATGTGTTTGGTGTGCCCGTTAACCACGGCTAAGCTCTACTGTGAGATTTCGCTGTTTACCGTTCCAAACATGTGACTCCTGTTTTATAGTATTTATGTTAGTTTGCCTTAATTATAAGTATTCTATACATTGTTTGCGTTTGTGATCCTTAAACTGTTGTGGTGGCTGTCCATTGTAATGTTACGTCTTATGCTGGATTTCTATAAAAAGAAACATTTCACATGCGGATACCAATGTCACTTTGTCACTTCAACAGCGTGTTTTATTGTTGGTGACTTTCTTAATTCTTTTTTGCTTCGTTTTTAAATGTTCTTTCCCTTATTATTGAATAGTTTTCTGTGGGAAAGTGGTACACGGCTCGGTCTTTTTCTAACAACCACTTACCTGTCATCGCTGATGTCGTAGGTTCAAGTCCGGCTTGGTTTTATGTGAGAAAGTTTAACAGTTACTTGCAGGAGAAAATCGTTCCAACTCATAATCATCATGAGGTATTCCTGCTCCAAAAAAACTGGATATGTCATATATAAAGTGTTATGTGTTGAAATTGGCGTTAAAATACATTAAAAACAAATAAAATCTACCAAGTCTGAATGCCCGAAACCGACAAATATTGCAAAAATCGTGTTATAAATTTAAAAGAATATTACCACAAACGATGTAACACATTAACTTAAGTCATCCTTGTTTACAATTAAAAGTTGTTTTGACTTATATCTTATTGTCTTCTATATCTTAGTTTATCATTGACAGAGATACATTTTTGATACACGCTTCAGTGAATATAAATAATAATGACGTTTTATATAAAGATATGTCGTTTTGATTTTTATTTCATTAAAATGTATTCAGATTCCAGAAAGTTGTTTTTTTTACATTTGAATTAAAGCTAGTTTTGCAAATGTGCATACCTTGTATTATCAAGTCGTAAAAAGATGTTGATGTCATGTATGCACATATTTATCATATCAGTACTTGGAATACATGAGCTTTATCGTATTTATTTGTTTCAATATTGATATAAAGACAGTTTGAGTCATTCAAAAGTCAGTCATACTATGGCGACTTCCAGGGTAATCTCACGCCGCTGGTTGGTTTGGCCAAGACTAGACCTTACATCCGGCATATGTGTAAGTGTATTCATTATTTTATTGGTTTCAGCAATGTTTTGAGATGGTAGGCGATTAAAAATGTTGTTCAGAATTAAAATATTGCATTTTATCTAATAGAGATTCGAACGCAGAAGTGGTCAAATTATGGTATTTATATTATGACGTTCTACGTTAGTTTTCAAAGCGGCGTGTTGTATTTATTTTAAGGTGTAAAGTGTTATTAAAAGAGAGATCTTTTGTTTGTTATCAGTAAATCAAATATTCGATATTTTGAGATTTTTCGAATACATAAAGTAAAGTCATGGATCAATCGAGAACCAGTTTTGTCATAAATTTATTAACTGATTATGATGTAATGCAATGATATTTGTTCATTGGATAATACTGGCACACTATTTACATGTGATAAATAACGAGTAATAGCATGTGCATTATAATGCATGTATCAACTTCATTTTTTCCAAATCAAATTACTTGATCTACTATTCGAAAAAGATCTATGACATTAAATGATTTTGGTTGGCAAATGTCAATGTTAAATTTGGATGGATGTTTTATTTAACAGGTTTTCGAAAGTAAAACAATTTATTAAACCACTTAAAGACGATTGCTAATGAATAGGTGTCGTGAAACAGGAATCAAACTTTATGCGGATCAATTAATCACTGAATTAAGGGTTCAATTTTAGCGTAACAGTCTTGACTTAAAGCAATTATCCGCAAGTGTTTTGACTGGAAGAGCTTGGCCGGATATTAATAATCAGTTTAATCAAAGGTAGTCGATACACGTAAATTGATGTAACAAAATGTTATAGATGTACACAATTAGAGTTTCCTGGGATTAATTTAAGTCCAATCGCATTATTTTTTATGTAAATGTCCCTTTTTCGCAGCTAACACGCTATGAAATGATTGGTCGAGAAATCAACCCTAATTAATATACAGCATTTCATTGGCTTAAACTGACAGGACACTTTTCATTATAAAAATACCTTACTCTAGGACCAGTCAAATAACATCTGTGACTCATTGTATTTAATTGTATAATGAAGTTTTATTGGACTGGAAAAGGGCCTCTTTTTATCTTTTTAGGTAAGTGATCTTTTCTTGAAGTTTACTTGTAGATATATGTTATTTTGTTTTAAAATACATCTTATGTTTTACCATATTAATTATACAGTGTGAAAGTTTAAAATATATCTTTTGGATATGTGAGATTAAATTTAAAGTTATCAGAATTGTATATTCATGAATTGATTTGTTTCAAGTTTGTTGATCAGTTGATAAACATGTAGTCCAAGATGGTTTATTCAATTAAGTACTTTTTAGGTTCATATGAACATTATTGTGAATGTTTTCTCTTTAACACTTGCAGTATTTTAACGAAACAAAATCATGTTACTTATAGTTGTATATTATTTACAATCTTCTGTTACATCAGGATAGTAATCAATATAATCATTGTGGATTGTGTTTATAGGGGCAACAAAAGAGGAACTCAAAAGAGGAACTCAAAATTCTCATTTGTTCGTAATTTATAAAATATATTATCTAATTTTAGAACTGAAGCAACCTCTAGTCGTAGTATACCAGCTTTGGTTCAGTAAAGAGGTCCTGGTCCGATTAGCTCAGTCGTAGCGTCTGTCTATCAATCCAGAGGTCGTGAGTTCGAATCCCCGTTCGACATTGCGTCTCATTATAATTCCTCTCTCACCACTGATTCAAGTGAGAAAGTTAGCAGTTACTTGCGGAGATGTGTGCTCGAGTATGGGTTAACCTTCCAGGATCCCAGAAAACAGTGGTTAGATTAACTGGTCGTCTGTTCGCCCTCGATGGCATAAAAATGACACTAAATATCCAATCAATCAATCAGTAAAGAGGATTTAATTTCAATAAGCTGTGTCGAAAAGGTAGAAATTGAGAAAAAATATCTTACCCGAACAACCGGTCTGTCAATTAATTCATATTTGATACAACTCATCTCTATGAGTCGGGGTTTCACCTTTATACCAATCAAGGGATTAGAGTTTATAGGGGCCACAAAATGGATATTTTTACATAAAAACTCTATGCGGAAATAGAAATATTCCTATTTTCTGAACGATTTATGAAATAATATTAATCAATTTTATATATGAATCATCATCTCGTCATCGCAAGTTAGATTCAGTTTTGTAAACAGGATTAAATTTCAAAAGGAGCCAGATGGGACCTCAAATGGGTAATGATATAAATATATTAATAAATGTTAGAATTTAGTTCATAACTTAAATATGATACCTGTGAGAGGGGTTGCAAGTTTATAGAATAAGAGACCAGGCAGGACCTCAAAACGGTAAAAATTGAGAATTTTCAAAAATATTACTTCTTAACAACCGGCCAGTCATTTTTTTAAGATTAAATTAAATACAAAGTTTGTTCAAAGTTAGGTGTTAAGATTAATAGAAATTATACAAGGCGATTTAAACATTTCCATGGGAACATACGGACAATTATCATTTATAAAACAAAATTAATACTAGTATTATTCAATTTGAGATCTAAAGCATCATCTGGTCATAGCAAATGAGATTTGGTTCAGTAAATATGGATAAAGTTGCATTAAGGGGCCAGTTTGGGACCCCGAATGGGTCAACAATCGGCCTGTCAACATTTATATACAATATTAATGGTCCTTATGAGTAGGGGTTTGGAGTTTGAACGAGTTACGTGACGTTGAATTGTGATTTTCTTAAAAAACAGTCATTGCGAGTCTTGTTGAAACACGTGTCCGTATGTAAAGATGCGTTTGTTTTGTATAAATTAGTTTATCAATATCGATTATTGATAAAAAACATCTAACTTAAGTTATCGTTTCATCTTAATCCAATAACTTTTAAGAGCATGACGACTTCGTGAGATTAACCACTTTACCTACTTTTATATTTGTTTCAAGCTGTTTTGTCACGTGAGCAAAAAGGAATCAGACCAATACTCGAAATACACGGTTTTATTATTGTGCATGTAAGGTACGTTGTCAACCAAGAACACATTTAATCATCGTGCTTGCTGAAAGGTGTAGCATCGTACTACTGGAATCACGGGATCATCTGTGATCAGGGCTGCGTTCAGCAAACATGTTAAATCCCTGATTCCCTACAATTATCGCGTACTGTGTGGTTACATGAGGTTGAGCCAGTGTCCAAGAAAATATGTTAGTTAACGTTAGCAAATGTTTAACCGAACTGAGCGCAGCGCTGTTGAGATTAAGTTTGACAACATATGTCAGTTAATTCATATCGTATAGTGTTTTCTGTAACTTGAAGTGTTGTTCAGAGTATTTAATTATTGTGTTTATCTTGTGAGAAGCCGAACGAAAAATCTATACTAACAGATTGCGTCAGCTTTAGAGGCAGCGTGTGCTGTGTATTTTGGAGCTGTCGGTTGTAATTATTGACGGTCTCAATTACGGTAATTTATAAATAATCAGTTATTAGTTATTAACATGTGGAGACCACGGTGGTGAACATACGTGATAAAATGCTATGGAGCGGTGTAAAATATCGGAGAAAGTGCCTGCTTCAGCAAACATTTTTGCAGATATTTTTCTTAATGTTTCATGAAAATACACACAACAAAGACGAATGCCATCTCTTCTTCTTCTTTTTCTTCTTTTTCTTCTTCTTCTTCCAATAATATACAGGGCCCACTCTGAGGCATTGTCGTACATGTATAAAGGTACATGTATAAAGGTACATGTATAAATCATTGTATAAAGGTGAACCATCAGTGCTATTAAGCGGCCATGCAAAACTCATATTTTTGGCAAAAAATAAAACGGCGCCTTTTGCTCAGTTGAAACGATTATGGTATTGAGGGGTGCAGGTTACAAAGATACGCAGTTGAACATGGCCGCTTGATCAGCTTTATGCAGAGATGGCGTTCATCTTATGCCACTGTGGATATATTAAAGGATTATTTTCCTAAAGCAGACCAATTAATCAATGGAAATCTTTTATTTAGATAATAAACTATGATTCGTTTATAAAACTGTAATAATAAGCAATATTGTTCAATTCTGCAACTCTAAAGAAAAAAAGGCATATGATATATCATACGAAATGGATTATAAAGTACATGTTGAAATATTTATTTAAGACATGTCTTATAGTTATTGAATGTATATGATCATGTCTATATATTGGTTTTATATATCTTGAATAAGCTTTGCATGTCTGATTAATACGTCGGTATGGGAGATTATTGCGAGTATTTCATAATATGAATACGAATATTTTATAAGCATTAAACATAGAATACAATGTTTATGTTTAGACTGGGTATATATGTTGTATTCGTTCTCTTATTAGGCATATTAAAGTGTAATACTTGTTTAGACCAAACAAGCGTAAGCTCTTACTTCAATATGTGGGGACATCGTCACAAACGCGCGACAATCACGGATTCGACGTGCGACTTGCCTGTGGAATGCCAATGGGGGTTGGCGGCATTGTAACTGTCATCACGTAAGGAGTGCAACCGACCTGTCGGATATCACGAAAGATGAATCTGGATTTGGGCCCTACAAAGTATATCCATAGTCTATTCCACTGATATCGCCCTGTTCAGGTATATTTGAAAAAGCAGGAAATTTCACATCTGTCCACAATTCCTACCTAGTTAACGCTTACCACACTCCGACGTCTTTCAACTTTCCTTGGAGCCAATCGACATATCAAATGTTCCCAAATGTTCTATATAACCGGGTTCAGTCGGGAGCGCTGGGTCCGTTTTACAAACTATGGAGACGTTTGACCGTATTGCTACGTTATCGGACACAAACGTAGAAGATGTTTTACCGCAATATCAATAAATAAAATGATGTGTTTATGAACATAAATATAAAAACATCAAAGACAATTGAAAGTTAAACAACACGAACAGAAAACGAAGAACAAACAAACACCGGCTTAGAATGTAAAACGAACAACATCAATATAAAATTTAACACTATATATGTACAATTACCACACAAATGTTAAGTTTGAACAAGAAAAAGAACTATACAATATTACAACGTGAATACTTTATTTCTTTTAAAAAATGTTCAGTTATATTTTCTTTATTTTTTTTATATTCCCTTTAATGCAAATCATCCATATCGAGAAGAGGAACATCATTATCGTTTTTCGTTCCAATCCTTTTTTTTATATTGTGCATAATATTTATGCTGTAGAATGTATGAGAAATAAAATATGATTTAAGCAAGTTCATATTTCAGTTACTACTAGCTATAGATCAATGAAACTTACATGTGCCATAAAGGAAATAAGTGGGATAACTCTATTTTGGTTTTTACGAAGAATTGTGGCCCTTTTTAAACTTAGAAAAGTAGGTCAAAGTTTTCCTCAGTAACTACTAATCTTACATCAATGAAAGTTCACACGTTCATCACTACCCTTAAAGGGACTAAATGGAAAAATGGAACTACATTATGTATAATGCATATTTGGATATGTATAAAAACGACAGATCAAATGATAATGATTTTTCAATTTACCCATACTGGCTATTGTTTTATCACTACTATGAACAAAAAATTGGTTTATCGTTGATCTGTTTACAAACGACAGATGTAAAGTAATGATTTTTGAAAGGAGAGCGGGTCGTGCGGAGTACAATTTTGTTATATAACTTTGTTATACTGTGGACCACGATTTCATTTCCTCAGACCTATAAAATAGTTCAAATGTTACAAAACGCAATTGCCATAACAGACGACGTACAGATTCAAAATTTTATTTTATTGAGATTTTTGTTCTACAAAACAGTGAGCAGAACATTTCAAGTATGCGATTGACTACAAATCATACAATTTCCACTAAAATAAGCACGCATTGAACTTTCCATTGTCTTTACACATAGTG
Source organism: Panopea generosa (assembly GCA_029582155.1). Lineage (NCBI taxonomy): Eukaryota > Metazoa > Mollusca > Bivalvia > Adapedonta > Hiatellidae > Panopea > Panopea generosa. The sequence continues at coordinate 15,003,950 of CM055903.1, read as the reverse complement.
ACGTCGTCTGGGGAACACCCATTATGCTTTAACGATCGTATCCGAAAGTATTCGAAAGAGACAATCTCTATCAGAATTGCAAACAGTTTTATATCAGTAATGGGAAGAACAGTGTTTGTAACTAGCATTCACTACCGAATGTCTACTGTATTTTTCGATACAAAAGACTTGGTTTCGAGGTTATTTTCGTTGTTTACAGAAACGCACCAAAAATCTCAGGCCGCCATATTTAGCACAGAAAGCTCCACAATCGTGAAACATCGGGTATTTTCGTATCCTCCGTATAATACACCTCGTGTAAAGCTCTAGAATACACCAACGCTATTCACCTGTGTTACAAGTCTGTGTTCATTCGCGTGAAAGAAACAAATTATGTGTCCGTCATTAAATTGAATATATGGAGTTATTATATCGATTTTTTTATTTATATAATCGATATGGGTCATGTTTATAGGGAAATATCTTTCTCCCAGAGAGTAAATAAAAGTCTAAGGCACAACTTTCACAAAGGTGGCATAAGGAGGCCGCAATTTTTATTTTATCATAGGCTCAGTCTGATAATTGATTTTTCGTCTTTTACATATGCTAAAAGTTTGTGAAAATGTTATAAACCAGTCAATGTTAATTTATCGGAAATAAACTAAATCATACGTATCTCAAAATACGGAGTCAATGTGGAAGAATATATCATACTGCCAGTAGTAAATGAGCTTATTGGTCAATCGTATATCATATTCTGACAAGAAATTAAAGAAAGACGTGATGGGCAATATACATTAACTGATTTCCATTGTTCGTTGTCATTCTGTATTGCTATTTCTTTCATTCTGGTCAAATTGTTTGGGTATGGTCGTAGTCGGCAAATATTTTATTCATGCTAATGGGGTTGTTTAAATAGTTAAATGTATATAGTCGTCAAAGTGACACTGTATTGCTTTGATGTTGTACTGTAACTCAATTGAACACGTTTTTTTAGTTTCCCAAATCCTAATATTGATGAATTTCTTCAGGTAGTCGGACTTCCCTCAGAAACATCAGGCCTTTGATTTTCTTTTCCCCCTTACTGGCTCTTGTTAAAACAAAACAACGTCCGTAAAAGAATTTCAATGCCACCTGCTTGATATTAACCGTAGTCATTAATGCTTACCAAACCACAATTCTACAATTGCTCTACATCATACAACCAACTTGGTAAAAATCGTTACCATTAATCGTAGCCATTAACGCTTACCAAAACATGGTTCTACTACTGCTCGAAATCATACAGCCAACGTTGATATAATTCGGTACCATTATTCGTAGTCATTAACGTTTACCAAAACATGGTTCTAATACTGCTCTACATCATACAACCAACTTGATATAAACCGTTACCACTAACCGTAGTCATTTACACTTACCAAAACATGGTTCTACTACTGCTCTACATCATACAACCAACTTGATATAAACCGTTACCATTAACCGTAGTCATTTACACTTACCAAAACATGGTTCTCCTACTACTCTACATCATACAATCAACTTCATATAAACCGTTACCATTAACAATAGATATTAACGCTTTCCAAAACATTGTTCTTCTACTGTTGAACATCATACAACCATTTTCTAATAATATAAACCGTTACCACCGACCGTAGTCATTAACACTAACTAAACATGGTTCTACTACTGCTCTACATCATACAATCAACTTGATATCAATCGTTACCATTAACCATAGCCATTAACGCTTCCTAATATATGGTTCTATTACTGCTCTACGTCATACAACCAACTTAATATAAACCGTTACCACTAACCGTAGTCATTAACGCTTACGAAAACATGGTTCAACTACTGTTCTACACCATACAATCAACTTGATATAAACCGTGACCACTTACCGTTGTCATAAACGCTTACCAAAACAGGGTTCAACTACTGTTCTACACCATACAACCAACTAGATATAAACCGTTACCACAAACTGTACTCATTAATACTTACTAAATATGGTTCAACTACTGCTCTACATCATATAACCTACTTGATATAAACCGGTACCATTAACTGTAGTCATTAACGCTTACTAAACATGGTTCTACTACTGCTCTACATCATACAACCGACATGATATAAACCGTTACCACTAAACGTAGTCATAACACTTACCAAAAACATGGTTCAACTACTGCTCTACATCATACAACCAACTTGATATAAACCGGTACCATTAACTCTAGCCATTAACGCTTACCAAAACATGGTTCAGCTACTGCTCTACATCATACAACCAACTTGATATAAAGTGTTACCATTAACCATAGTCATTACCGCTTACCAAAACATGGTTCTACTAATGCTCAGCGTCATACAACCAACTTGATATAAATCGTTACCACCAACCGTAGTCATTAAGGCTAACCAAAAATATGATTCTACTAATGCTCTACGTCATACAACCAACTTGATAAAAATCGTTACCACTAACCGTAGTCATTAACGCTTATCATAACATGGTTCTACTACTACTCTGTGTCATACAACCAACTTGATATAAACTGTTACTATTAACCGTAGTCATTAACGCTTACCAAAACATGGTTCTACTACTGCTTTACGTCATACAACTAACTTGATATAAACCATTACCAATAACCGTAGTCATTAATGCTTACCAAAACATGGTTCTACTACTACTCTATGTCATACACCCTACTCGATATAAACCATTTCCACTTATCGTAGTCATTAACGCTTACCAAAACATGGTTTAACTACTGCTCTACGTCATACAACCAATTTGATATAAACCGTTATCACTAACCGTAGTCATTAACACTTACCAAATCATGGTATTACTACTGCTCTATGTCATACAACCAACTTGCTATAAACCATTACCACTTATCGTGGTCATTAACGCTTACCAAAACATGGTTCTACTTCTGCTGTACGTCATACAACCAACTTGATATAAACCGTTATCACTAACCGTAGTCATTAACACTTACCAAAACATAGTAATACTACTGCTCTATGTCATACAACCAACTCGATATAAACCATTACCACTTATCGTAGTCATTAACGCTTACCAAAACATGGTTCTACTACTGCTCTACGTCATACAAACAACATGATATAAATCGTTACCACTAACCGTAGTCATTAATGTTAACCAAAACTATTATTCTACTACTGCTTTACGTCATACAACCAACTTGATATAAACCATTACCAATAACCGTAGTCATTAATGCTTACCAAAACATGGTTCTACTACTGCTCTATGTCATACACCCAACTCGATATAAACCATTACCACTTATCGTAGTCATTAACGCTTACTAAAACATGGTTTAACTACTGCTCTACGTCATACAACCAATTTGATATAAACCGTTATCACTAACCGTAGTCATTTACACTTACCAAATCATGGTATTACTACTGCTTTATGTCATACAACCAACTCGCTATAAACCATTACCACTTATCGTGGTCATTAACGCTTACCAAAACATGGTTCTACTTCTGCTGTACGTCATACAACCAACTTGATATAAACCGTTATCACTAACCGTAGTCATTAACACTTACCAAAACATAGTAATACTACTGCTCTCTGTCATACAACCAACTCGATATAAATCATTACCACTTATCGTAGTCATTAACGCTTACCAAAACATGGTTCTACTTCTGCTCTACGTCATACAAACAACATGATATAAATCGTTACCACTAACCGTAGTCATTGATGTTACCCAAAACTATTATTCTACTACTGCTTTACGTCATACAACCAACTTGATACACTATCCGTAGTCATTAACGCTTACAAAAACATGGTTCTACTACTGCTCTACATCATACAACCAAGTTGATATAAACCGTTACCATTAACAATAGTCATTAACGCTTACTAAACATGGTTCTACTACTGCTTTACGTCATACAACCAACTTGATATAAATCAATATCACTAACCGTAGTCATTAACGCTTACTAAACATGGTTCTACTACAGCTCTACATCATACAGCCAACTTGATATAAACTGGTACCACTAACCATAGTCATTAACGCTTACCGAAACATGGTTCTACTACTACTCTACATCATACAACCAACTTGATATAAATCTTTACCACTTACCGTAGTCATTAACGCTTACCGAAACATGGTTCTACTACTACTCTACATCATACAACCAACTTGATATCAATCGTTACCACTAATCGTGGTCATTAACGCTTACCGAAACATGGTTCTACTACTGCTCTACCTCATACAGCCAACTTGATATACATCTTTACTACTTACCGTTGTCATTTAAGCTGACCAAAACATAGTTGTACAACTGCTCGACATCATAAAACCAACTTGATATAAACCGGTACCACTAACCAAAGTCATTTACGCTTACCGAAACATGGTTCAACTACTACTCTACATCATACAACCAACTTGATATAAATCTTTACCACATACCGGTGTCATTTAAGCTGACCAAAACATGGTTCTACTACTGCTCTACATCATACAACCAACTTTATATAAATTGTTACAACTAACTATAGTCATTAACGCTTACCAAACCATGGTTCTACTACTGCTCTACATCAAACAACCAACTTGATATAAATTGTTACCATAAACCGTAGTCATTAAAGCTTACCAAAACATAGTTCTACTACTGCTCTACATCATACAACCAACAGTAACCATTAACCGTAGTCATTCATGGTTCTACTACTGCTCTACATCATACAACCAACTTGTTATAAATCTTTACCACTTACCGTTGTCATTAATGCTTACCAAACCATGATTCTACTATTGCTCTACAATATACAACCAACTGTAAATATTCTTTTATTTGGAGATCATTTTTATCCATTGAAATCAATACAAGGTTAATTCTAAGAGTTCGCGATTTCTAACGTACGAGGTGTGTTCCGTTAATGACTCGCAGAACAACAATAGCTTGTGTCGTCTCGAGCTTTGGCACTGTATTATTGACCCCTTGTGCAATATATTAAAAGAAATATGGACTTAATTATTGGAATAGACTATTCTGACTAGATTCAACAAATATTTTAATGTGAAATTTTGCTTTGGAACCTTTTTATTACACTTTTAAGAGTCGAGGACTCAGTTGTGGACCCAATTACATATTTATATGTCATATATATGCAGACACAATAATGAAAATTATGTAAAAAATAGTGTAAACACTTGCTCGTAAATTATAATAGATAGTTCCGTCAGTTAGAAAATTCGCAAGGATTACATTGTATTACGTTTATATTGATACATCGCGTTTAGAGATGATTTCATTTTATACACGCTCACACAAGAAATCCATATTACGATTAAAGTGGGAATAGTGAGCTTTATTTTTCACACGTATTCTCAAATGTTCAGTTATGCAATGTATTCAAAATAACTTCTGTTTGAAATAAAGATGAAGTAAAAGTGATATATGTATTACATAGTAAATTCACATTTATATGCACGTATGTTTTTGTCTGTTTATGACAAAAATAGATGATGTATTTGAATGAAATGCGTCAGGAACTCTGCAATTGCGTGTTATAGCATTCAATGCGAATGCCTTATCAATAGCATACAATAATTAAAGCCAATAATTCATTCAAATATAATATAAGTGGAAAGAAATAGAGATAAATGTGATTTGTATAGGTAACCTTCCAGCTGTTGAAGCAAACACTGGGGGGGGTATTTTTTTGTTCAATAGACGGCGGTTTGTTTGGCCACATGTTGAAGCAATCGATACAGTATGTACTACTGAAGCAGAAGCCAGTTTAATTATGAATAAATACATGACACATAGTCGTCAATAATCATGCTCATAATTTGTTTCCGAGTCCTTCCTATAATAATAAGATTCTTAAAGTTAACCTTGAACTTGACTGTTTTTCCCCGTGCCGCCTCTAAAACCTCATGGGGGTGGGATCCATGGAATTCACATAGTATTAACCATCCTGTCAGCAACAATAAATCACACCAATAGAAATTCACATAAATCTATCAGACATAAGAAATAACAGTTTTTGTCGTTTTCTCTTCAATAGATTTCGTAAAGTTGGTCCCATCCACAGGGCCATTATAAATTACGTATAGGCGTCAATGATCATGATCACATGTTTCTGAGTGCTTCCTATAACAAGAAGAAGATTTTTAAAGGTAACATTTTTTTTTTAGGCTCCATCCCCAGGACCAGACTGTTAGACCAAGGAACATGCACATCGCAATTTTATAAGGGACTTATATGTGTTCATAATCATGCTCACAATTTGTTTCCAAGTGCTTTCGATAGTTAGAAAAAAACAATTAAAGTAAAAGATTTAGTAAAGTAGGCCCCATCTCCAGGGCCAAACTGCGAGACCCAGAGATATGAAATTCACAAATTTTATAAAGGACCCGTAGTCGTTAATAACCATGATCATAATTTGTTTCTGGGTACTTCCTATAATAATAAGAAAATTCTTAAAGTTTATCTTGAATTTCACTGTTTTGGCCCCAACCCGCCTCTAAGACCTCATGGGGGGTGGGGACCATGAAATTCACATCAGTATTAACCGTCTTGCAAGCAACAACAAATCACACCAAAAACATTCACATAAGTCTCTTCAGTCATAAGAAATAACGGTTCTTGTCATTTTCTTTTATATAGATTGAGTAAAGTAGGCCCCACCACAGGACCAAAGTGTGAGACCTAGGAGCATGAAATTCATAAATTTTATAAAGGAAAACAAATTTTTTAAAGTTTACCTTGAATATATCTGTTGTAACCCCGCTCCAAGGCCCCAGGGGGTGGGGACCATGCAATTCTTATTTTTTATTCTACCATAGGTACCAAAGCTGCATACACCATTTCGTTACATTTGAGCTTACAGTTTTGAGAAGAAGTCGAAAATGTGAATTGTTTACGGATGCACTAAATGTGTTTAGGCCCAACCCCGGGGAACAAACCGTGAGACCCAGGGACATGCAAATCACACTTTTATAAAGGACACATATATGCTCATAATCATGCTCACCATTTGTTTCCCAGTGCTTCCGATAGTAAGAAGAAGATTTTAAAAGTTTACCTCGAATTTGACTATTTTGGCCCCACCCCAAGGCCCCGTTGTGAAATAATAATATTTTCCGGGAATAATTCTTGATTCCATAACTACAACTCTATGCCACAACATGAATACGATTTCCTGCAGATTCAGATGCTCAAAGTTCAAATTTTAATTGTTTTTATTGAACGTGTATGATTTTATACTGCTAAGATATTGTGTAACAACCAATGACACTGAAAACATTATTAGTAAAATCTCGATTCTGAAACCTGCACTTGCCGCAGCTCTGTTTGCTTGTAGATTTCATGACAGACGTTTGATCGTGTTTGCGTGCGTGTGCAGCGAGATCAGAAAACAAAACAAAGGATGCAGTTTAAAGCCACTTTAAATAAAACGGTGGTTTGTTTGACCACATGTTGAAGCAATCGATACAGTATGTACTATTGAAGCAGATGCCAGTTTAATTATGAATAAATACAGGACACGTTGACATAAGGAAATGATGAGTTTAAGGATTGTAGACGTTTCTTCGAAACCAAATAGGTTTGATGGATAGTTTATGTTGATTTAAGTTAATGTGTACATGTAATAAAAATATTTTGTTTCTTTAGAACCCGTTTATGATAAATATGAACAATCATACTTAATATTAACAAGAGGGCAATGGGCCTTACCAGTCACCTGATTATCCCAAAAACATTCACATAAGTCTATTCAGTCATAAGAAATAACGTTTTTTGTCAATTTCTCTTATATAGATTTTGTAAAGTTTGCCCCACTCTCAGGGCCAAACAGTGAGACACAAGGACATGAAAGACACACTTTTAAAAAGGACCCGTAGTCGTCAATAATCATGCTCATAATTTGTTTCCGAGTGCTTCCTACAATAATAAGAAGATTCTTAAAATTAACCTTAAACTTGGCTGTTTTGGCCTCGTCCCGCCTCTAAGACCTCATGGGAATGGAGACCATGGAATCCACATAGTATTAACCGTCCTGTCAGTAAAAACAAATCACAACAAAAAACATTCACATAAATCTATCAATCATAAGAAATAACGGTTTTTGTCGTTTTCTCTTCAAAAGATTGTGTAAAGTAGGTCCCATCCACAGGGCCATTATAAATTACACATAAGCGTCAATAATCATGCTCATAGTTTGTTTCTGAGTGCTTCCTATAACAAGAAGAAGATTTTTAAAGGTAACATTTAATTTTTTAGGCTCAATTCCCAGGACCAGAACGTTAGACAAAGGAACATGCAAATCGCAATTTTATAAGGGACTTATATGTGGTCATAATCATGATCATCCATTTGTTTCCCAATGCTTCCAATAGTTAGAAAAAACAATTAAAGTAAAAGATTTAGTAAAGTAGGCCCCAACTCCAGGGCCAAACTGCGAGACCTAGGGATATGAAATTCACAAATTTTATAAAGGACCCGTAGTCGTTAATAACCATGATCATAATTTGTTTCTGAGTACATCCTATAATAATAAGAAGATTCTTAAAGTTTACCTTGAATATGACTGTTTTTGCCTCGCCCGCCCCGCCTCTAAGACCTCATGGGGGTGGGGACCATGAAATTCACATCAGTATTAGCCGTCATGCAAGCAACAACAAATCACACAAAAAACATTCACATAAGTCTGTTCGTCATAAGAAATAACGGTTCTTGTCATTTTCTTTTATATAGATTTAGTAAAGTAGGCCCCACCCTAGGACTATACCATGAGACCCAGGCGCATAATTTCATAGACTTTATAAAGGATCCATAGGCGTCAATAATCATGCTCACAGTTCGTTTCTGAGTGCTTCCTGTAATAAGAAGAAGATTTTTAAAAGTTACCTCTAATTTTAAGGCTCCACCCCCAGGGCCAGACCGTGAGACCCAGGGTTATGCAAATCACATTTTTTTAAGTGACCTATATGTGTTCATAATCATGCTCACCATTTGTTTCCCAGTGCTTTCGATAGTAAGAAAAATTTTTTTTTTAAAGTTTACCTTGAATTTAACTGTTGTTACCCGCCACGATGCCCAGGGGGTGGAGACCATGCAATTCATATTTTTATTCACCCTTAGGTAAAAAAGCTGCATACACCATTTCGTAACATTTGAGCTTACAGTTTTGAGAAGAAGTCGAAAATGTGAATTGTTTACGGATGCACTAAATGTGTTTAGGCCCAACCCCGGGGAACAAACCGTGAGACCCAGGGACATGCAAATCACACTTTTTATGAAGGACACATATATGCTCATAATCATGCTCACCATTTGTTTTCCAGTGCTTCCGATAGTAAGAAGAAGATTTTAAAAGTTTACCTTGAATTTGACTATTTTGGCCCCACCCCAAGGCCCCGTTGTGAAATAATAATATTTTCCGGGAATAATTCTTGATTCCATAACTACAACTCTATGCCACAACATGAATACGATTTCCTGCAGATTCAGATGCTCAAAGTTCAAATTTTAATTGTTTTTATTGAACGTGTATGATTTTATACTGCTAAGATATTGTGTAACAACCAATGACACTGAAAACATTATTAGTAAAATCTCGATTCTGGAACCTGCACTTGCCGCAGCTCTGTTTGCTTGTAGATTTCATGACAGACGTCTGATCGTGTTTGCGTGCGTGTGCAGCGAGATCAGAAAACAAAACAAAGGATGCAGTTTAAAGCCACTTTAAATAAAACGGTGGTTTGTTTGACCACATGTTAAAGCAATCGATACAGTATGTACTATTGAAGCAGATGCCAGTTTAATTATGAATAAATACAGGACACGTTGACATAAGGAAATGATGAGTTTAAGGATTGTAGACGTTTCTTCGAAAAAAAATAGGTCTGATGCATAGTTTATGTTGATTTAAGTAAATGTGTATATGTAATAAAAATATTTTGTTTCTTTAGAACCCGTTTATGATAAATATGAACAATCATACTTAATATTAACAAGAGGCCCATGGGCCTAAACAGTCACCTGATTATCCCAAAAACATTCACATAAGTCTATTTAGTCATAAGAAATAACGTTTTTTGTCAATTTCTCTTATATAGATTTTGTAAAGTTTGCCCCACTCTCAGGGCCAAACAGTGAGACACAAAGACATAAAATACACACTCTTAAAAAGGACCCGTAGTCGTCAATAATCAAGCTCATAATTTGTTTCCGAGTGCTTCCTACAATAATAAGAAGATTCTTAATGTTAACCTTGAACTTGACTGTTTTGGCCCCGTCCCGCCTCTAACACCTCATGGGGATGGGAACCATGGAATCACACCAAAAAACATTCACATAAATCTATCAGTCATAAGAAATAACAGTTTTTGTCGTTTTCTCTTAAACAGATTTTGTTAAGTAGGTCCCATCCACAGGGCCATTATATATTACGCATAGGCGTCAATAATCATGCTCACAGTTTGTTTCTGAGTGCTTCCTATAACGAGAAGAATATTTTTAAAGGTAACATTTTTTTTTAGGCTCCATCCCCAGGACCAGACCGTTAGACTCAGGAACATGCAAATCGCAATTTTATAAGGGACTTATATGTGTTCATAATCATGCTCATCATTTGTTTCCCAGCGCTTCCAATAGTTAGATAAAACAATTAAAGTAAAATATTTAGTAAAGTAGGCCCCAACTCCAGGGCCAAACCGCGAGACCCACGGATATGAAATTCACAAATTTTATAAAGGACCCGTAGTCGTTATTAACCATGATCATAATTTGTTTGTGAGTACTTCCTATAATAATAAGAAGATTCTTAAAGTTTACCTTGAATTTGACTGTTTTTGCCCAGCCCAGCCCCGCCCCGCCCAACCCCACCTCTAAGACCTCATGGGGGTGAGGACCATGAAATTCACATCAGTATTAGCCGTCATGCAAGCAACAACAAATCACACAAAAAACATTCACATAAGTCTCTTCGTCATAAGAAATAACGGTTCTTGTTATTTTCTTTTATATAGATTTAGAAAAGTAGGCCCCACCCTAGGACCATATCGTGAGACCCAGGTGCATAAAATTCATAGACTTTATAAAGGATCCATAGGCGTCAATAATCATGCTGACTGTTAGTTTCTGAGTGCTTCCTGTAATCAGAAATTTTTTTTAAAAGTTACCTTTAATTTTAAGGCTCAACCCCCCCCCCCCCCGGGCCAGACCGTGAGACCCAGGGTTATGCAAATCACAAATTTTTAAGGGACCCATATGTGTTCATAATCATGCCCACCATTTGTTTCCCAGTGCTTTCGATAGTAAGAAAAAAGTTTTTTTTTCAAAGTTTACCTTGAATTTAACTGTTGTTACCCCGCCCCAAGGCCCCATGGGTGGAGACCATGCAATTCTTATTTTTTATTCACCCTTAGGTACCAAAGCTGCATACACCATTTCGTTACATTTGAGTTAATAGTTTCGAGAAGAAGTCGAAAATGTGAATTGTTTACGGATGCACTAAATGTGTTTAGGCCCGACCCCGGGGGACAAACCCTGAGACCCAGGGACATGCAAATCACACTTTTTATAAAGGACACATATGTGTTCATAATCATGCTCACCATTTGTTTCCCAATGCTTCCGATAGAAAAAAGAAGATTTTAAAAGTTTTCCTTGAATTTGACTGTTTTGTCCCCACCCCCAAGGCCCCGTTGTGAAATAATAATATTTTCCGGGAATAAATTATTATTGATTCCTTAACTACAACTCTATGCTACAACATGGATACGAATTCCTGCAGATATAGATACTCAAAGTTCAAGTTTTAATTGTTTTTAATGAACGTGTATGATTTTACTGCTAAGATATGGTGTAACAAGCAATGACACTGAAAATAATATTAGTAAAATCTCGATTCTGGAACCCTGCACTTGCCGCAGCTCTGTTTTCTTGTAGATTTCATGACAGACGTTTGATCGTGTTTTCGTGATCAGAAAACAAAACAAAGAATGGAGTTTAAAGCAACTTGCAACACATTATATATGGCATATCCATTTTTTATTGTTAACATAAGACATCAGAATGAATCTGAGTAGAACCACCGTCCTTCCACAAGTAACTGACAAATTTACTCACATAAGGTTTTTGGTGCGAACGGGACTCGAACCTACGACCGTAGCGGCGAAAGGTAAGTGATCTTGAGATGGCGTCTTCGACCATTAGATCAGAGATTAGTTGCCAAATGGCACCATAATAAGGCACAGTTACATGGATTAGTATATAATGTATGTGATTGTTTCGTGCCCGTTCTTGTACACAATGTGTTACGTGTTTGTTATTTAATTCAACGATGATGATGTAAGGAAAATATGTTATTGAGTTATTACAAAACAGTTCTACATTGCGACTTTCGAAGTCAATTTCCATTCAATGTGATTATTGTTGAAACAAATGTATGTAAATTATTTAAAATATGAAAATCATGCAGTTAGTTTTTTATTAAACTCATGGAATCAATCGAAAGTTACTTATTGTATGCAGAAATAGCGAAACTGAATAAAAGGCAACTTACCTAAGAGTATTATCAAATTCTGATGGATGTCGGGCAAGTTTTCTTTTTCCTTCCTTGTATAGTTTTCGTACAAGATCATTGAATGATATATCCCAAAATCCAACCGGTATAACGTTGTTCTTTGTATCTTTTAGTACTTCTATCATCTTACTAACATCATCATCTTTGTCGTTTACATACATTCTAGTTTCACTAGTATCCGTATCAATTCTATTTACTGCTCCATTAAGCAGACTCGACCGTGTTTGTTTAACACGGTACCAGTTTTGCGTTGCTAAAAAACTATAATTCAAAATCATCATTGTGACACAAACACAAATAATAGTTACAAAATATTTGCACTTTCGAAACATGCTTTTGTTGTAAATAAATTCAAGAATAGACATGCGTGACAAACTCGTCTATAATCCTTTATCGAATATGATATTTGATATAGACATGACGATGATATAATCGGCAGCTGTTCACTGGTTGTGTTACAGTAAACAACCTTAAAGAGACATCACCTATATCGCCGATAGTTTTTGATCTTAGCAGTAAAACTGCACATTTATATCAAACATCATATTGTATATATACTCTGTTCAATAACTTGTATTGTAGTTTGTCTCTTTTAGTGTAAAGTTCTTTAATTTTGTTGACCAAATACTAAATCGTGTCCAGCGATAAAGACACTCATTGGTCAGTACAGGCGAACAAAACGGAAAATGTCGATCTGTGTATTAACGAATTTCTCATAAATAGGATTATCTTCACAGACGGAATCAACAACTATCCTTGAAAGGAACCTCCCGCTTAACGAGTCATTAAACTTTCGATCATTTACTGAACAGAAAGTTATAGGTGATTTTTCTTTAAAGGGACACAAGTCATACTAACACGTGTAAAAACAGAATGCTATTGTAATATGCAACCCAATTTGGAAAGATGTGTATAAACGTCTGGAATTACTAGTAACTGATTAAGTACCAATGTCCTGGAAAGGATGTTTAATCTAAACTATATCGTTCAACAATAACATCAAGGATGATCGAGTGTATTTTATGAAAGATGGCATAATAAGGCAAAAAAATGTGTTTCTGGTGGCATGTAAAAAAAACAACAGCAGGCAGGTGCTATCAATATTGTTATGTTTGCCACATTGTAACACCACATTATAGTTCGTGTGTTAATGATTTGATTAAATCTGTGATAAAATAAGAAAGTATATGGTAAATATTTGTTTTAAATAAATACTTGTACCTCTAAATGCACATATATTTTTAATATAGGGTTATATTTAACAAACAACATTTCACCAAAAAATCTTTATTCTTTTTAATCTCTGTAGAAGACATATCTATATATGTTTCCTTTCTTATTTCATTATGATCTCAATGGATGAAAAAAAAAATCATAAAAAATATGGTCGGCGGTGACAATTACGGTCGGTCGGGTCACATAACAGAAACATAACTTTTCTATATACTGATTTGTTACCGACTTAATTGACGAATATGGTAATCTTCTCAAATTCAGGCGACTCTATTCATTAAATATAACGGTGCGCTTGGTATATCATGTGGTAACCTTCAAATGGTATATCACGTGGTAAACTTCAAATGGTATATCACGTGGTAAACTTCAAATGGTATATCATGTGGTAACACTCAAACATTTAAAACAAACCAGTATGACAATTATCAGAGCACATTAAAGAGTGTCGTGCAATATATGATGTTCTCGTTAGGTCAAATGTGTCGCCAATTTCTTTTAGCATAGGAATTTGGGTGCATTATAGTATATATCTTTATGAAAGTCTCATCTATGTACAAACACATAAATAAAACATACACGACATATAAAACGTACATAGCCATTCAAAATTAGAATAACAAGAGACTATCGCTATAAAATTAATTGACATAAAATAATACATCTATCACAGATACTACATGCTTTATATTAGAATAAGATGTCTAGTATATAGCATTATACACTGTAAGAATTGAGACATCGGCGCTAATCTTGGCTCCAGGCCTAAAAGTGTGTTAAAATAACTTTTGTTTAATCGTGAAAGGAAAAATAAATGCAAATGCATCGCTATATATCGTTAAAAGCTTTTTTTAAAATATTTTAGAAGATCAGGTTTCAACCCAGATCAGATCTGGAATAACCTGATAAGCACCGATTTCTCAACATAATATAAAATTAATTTGTTTTACATTTTAAGATATATTACATTATTTATATCAAATATTTCTACGTTTTTGTAGTATAGTAAAACAGGTTTGGGCACAAACTCTTATCATATCTTTATTGGAAAAGAGAAACTTCATTTTATTACAGTCATCAAAATTGCTTAAACCCTTTACTCCATAGATATGCGTTTTCCCGCACCAATCACAGAAAGCCAGATTACGAGCAATCTGAACTCTTCCTGCACTGTTTTCCACTATGTCAGTTAATATAAACATAATTCACCAAACAACTCAAAAACCTTCTATATTAGGTGTCCAAAGGCGTCTATATTAGAGGTGTCCAAAGGCGTCTATATGAAGTAAAGGGTTAAGCATCAGATCTGTCATAAAATCTTCATGAGTGGCACATTTTAGAATAACATACCATTCATCTTCTGTAGCATTATTACAGAAAGGACATAACCGGTCACTCTCATTAATACCCTCATATCGACCAGTTTCTAGTTAGGTTGGCGCAACGCCACATATGAATTGTGCAAACGCTGATCTATGCTTCATTGGTAGCACAATTTTACAATAATTTTCTACTTCATAATCAGTTTTAAAAAGCCTATAAGTTCTTAATATGTTACGTCCATTACCACGTATATTAGTTGTTTGATTTACACTTGCATTCCACTCCGTAATATATATAGACATCTTCTTTTCAAATACAGTATCAACAAATTTAATTTTCTTAACGTTTATTTGTAACTGTGAAAACCCATTTTTTACAAGAATAATTAGCTTTACTTCTTGCCCAAATAAATATTTCTTTATTTAGTCTTGTATCAATTGTATAGATGTTGCGTACCCAATGTCTCGCTATACATTTCCATTGTTTGACTATTGGAGGGACCCAACCCATATTGCCTGAAATGGCTGCTGAAGGTGTATATTTGCCAGTTCACAGAAAAAATTGCATCGCTCTATTTTGTATTGAATTTATGCACGAATAAGATATAACGCCACATATGGTAGCTCCATACGATATATATATTTTATTTAATCGTTTATTAAAGTCTCATCATGGTATATACAATTTACAATAACATAACATTACAGACATCATACAATACACCATGTCACTCTTAAAAGAGTAACAAGAGACTGAGAAAAAACATATATTGTCTTTCGTAAAATTATTCAGCTTCTAAAACATTAAAAGAACAGTTATAAGTTATAATGTACACAGTGTTTGTTAATTAACAAACTCTTATACCTATATATACATTTATATAGTTGGTAAAATTTGAGCTATAGTTGTTAATCCTGAGCTAAATGCACCTATAACTATAGAAACACCATGCTCTAAAAATGTACTAAAGGAAACTTCCTATTAAAACACTTAAATTATGTAAACTGCACCAGGATGACGACAGAAGTGCTTATTAAAAAATATTTTAAGAAATCAATTATACTCTCAAATCAGATTTGCTATGACCTGATTAACAACCATTGCTCAAGTGTAAATAAAACAGCAATACTAGATTTAAACATATTACTTCCTTATTCTATTACATATATACACTGTAAAACAACATAGATTCAACACATGTCTATCGGTAAAGATAACTTGATCTTATTTGTAAAATTTTAAAGCAGGTTTTGGCACATATCCTTATCAAATTTGGATTGTTGAATAGATAAACTAACTTTTGTTCATCTGTAAAGTCATTAAATTTTTTATTAAGTACTGAAGCATAATCAATCAATTGTAACCTTATATCATTATATAATGGACAAGTAAGAATTACATGAGTCTCATTTTCTACCACATTCTTACAAAATGGACACGCTCTCTCACAAACTGGAAGTCGTTCATACCGACCCGTTTCTAATCGAATGGATGCGACTCCACATCGGAATCTTGATAAAGCTGATCTATGACTACGTGGTAAAATCAGTGTACAATACTTTTCAGTTTCAAAAGAACTTTTAAATAATTTGTAAGTATGTAACTTATTTCCACCTGTATTGCTTCTACTATGTTCAAGATTAACACTATTTAAGCAATCAGTTTTATACTTAATCATATATGCACTATTAACACATTATTTAGCATGTTTTGCTTTATTAAAACATTATCCATATTAGTTATATTATTGCAATCAATACTTGAAAAATTATTTTTCACTCTATATGCCCAATTTTTACATCTATGACCGTTTGTATTATAGCAATATGTGACCATGTGTTTATTAAAACGAGTAACCGGCATGAGATTCAGTCGAATCCAATATGTAGATACAATGGTTAACTGTCTTGCAAAGACTGGTTTCCATGCCATATCGCCAGCCATTGCAGCCGACGGAGCATTACGTGTCGTACCAAGAAACGCTCTCATAGCTCTGTGTTGTATAGCATCTATACATGAGAAAGATCGAGTTCCCCAAATGGCTGCACCGTAAGTTACAACGGACCCTACCATTGAGTCAAACAATTTTGTATACACATTATACGGCATACCTCCTAATGTTTTAAATTTTGCAATTAAAAGGCCTAATGCTCTACTGGCTGACTTAGAAACAAAAGAAGCTGTGACATTAAAATCTAAAAATGCGTTTAAAGTCCGACCTAGATAAATATATTTATCATTAACATTGATATCAAATTCTCCACATTTAAAATCAAAACTTGTTTTTGTTATAGATTTAGGTCTAAAGTGGACAATATTCGTTTTCAATGGATGTATTGACATAAAATTTGTGTGACACCAGTCTGATAATAAATTCTGTCTCATTTTCAGCCAGAAGAACAATATCATCAGCATATAACATTATACAAGCTTTGTTTTCACTACCAATATCTATTCCAATATCTAAGGCTTTCACTTTAGAAGCAAAATCATTAACAAAACAGTTGAACAGTAATGGAGGCAAACAGCAACCTTGTCTTAGACCGGTTTTACGTCAAACCAATCGGGTTTAAACCCATTTATACGGACGCAAGATGAAACAGTTGTATAAAAAGATTTAACAGCTTTAAACATTTTACCGTTCACTCCCATATAACATAATTTATTCCATAGTAAATTTCTATTAACAGTATCGTAAGCCTTTTTGAAATCGATAAATGCTGTATACGTAGAGAGCTTCATTTTTATTCGAGTTTCGATAATGTTAGTCAATGATGACATGATCTATTGTGCTTCTCTTTTTTCTAAATCCATTTTGTTCCTCTTCTAATTTATCATTTGATTCGACCCACTTTGATAATCTTTGATTTAAAACATAGCAATACAGTTTATACATTGAAGGAGCAATTGTGTTACCTCTGTAAGACATGGGATCACGTGGATCGTTATTAGCTGATTTGGGGATAGGGTTCCCATTCTGACGGAATACAACCGGTGGTAAAACAAACATTAAAAAGAACATGTAATATTGAAATAGTGCATCATTTTAAAAAAATTCTGCTGGTAAACCATCTATACCACAAGCTTTATCTTTTTTCGAATTAAAAACCGCTTTATGTATTTCAAAAATAGTAACACTATCTTCAAATTCAGGTATTAATTCATTATTCTCAATATTATCATCATGTATAATATAATTCTGATTCGATGTATTATATAAATTTGAAAAACTATTTTTCCATTTATTAAGCACAAAATCATTATCATAATTAACATTTCCTGTCTCATCTAAAACTTCCATTGGTATGTATTTTTTCTGTGAAATGCAACTCCTATTTTACCTATATTTTTCCAAAAACTACAAGAATTCTTATCAAGATCAAGCAACAAATCGCTCTGCATTTTAAACCAATATAACCTTTTATATTTTTGAACAGCTCTATTAAAATCTTTTCTACATCTAACAAAATGAGTACGAAGAATTTTCCTTTGACATATATTTAGACATTTTACATACAATGTTTCAGCACAGCAAACTTTATTCCATAAAATTGATAAATGTTCATTCCACCATGGTTTTCCAATTTTTCTACGTTTATTACACGAAGCATTGCTAACTTTAACAGTACGTTTATGAAGTTTCTCTGACATTTCAATTTTAATTTGCTCACATAAATCACGATATGTACTATCGATTTCACTTTGAGTACGTAAACTAGACTTAAGATTAAACGCAGTATTATGTAAATTAGATATAACATTATGATCATGTAAAAATGATTCTGGGATGTTACGGACATCATATTTAATATATGATTGCTTAGATTCATTTATTGAAATGTCCGATACACAACCTGTTATATTTATATTCCAACTGATAAAAGAATGATCTGGAATAGAAATAGGTATCACACCTGTTCTATTAATAAGCTCAGATGGTCTATAAATTGGACAATCATTAAACATATCTATATAACTATGACTTACTAAACAATAATCAACAACCGAAGTGTCTTGTGGACGAATACATGTAAAATCATTATTTGTACAATTTCGGCCATTTAAAACACAAAAGTTACTATTTATAAGAAAATCAATCATCACAAAGCCATATTCATTAGATTTTATATCAACAATATTTCTATTTGGTACAATATCAATTCCTTCAATAAAATCAGACATATCACCTATCCGACTATTAAAATCACCACATATAAAAACAGTTCCTACATCTTGGTATACATAAATATTAGCTAAGATATTGTCATAAAACATATTAACATCTATTTGTCTAGTAGAGTTTTTTGGTGGTAGATAACATACACAAGGGAATACATAAACAGTATCAAATTTATGCTTAAGTTTTAACCATAAAATACCTTCTTTACTTCTATCACATATGGAAATATCAAAATTACTAAACACACTATTTTTTATAAGAAAACCAACACCACCGGACCCGGACCATGCATTAATATGTGTATTCGATCGATTATTACTAAACCATGTATATCCTTCAAATTCAATGACATTATTATTTTTAAGATGTGTTTCTGATAATCCAATTATATATAAATTTAGATGACGAATACAAGTTTCACGAACAATATAGTTATCTGAGTGTTTATCTTGATTAAAACCATTTACATTCCAAAAACCTGCGGATACCTAATATCTACCCTGTCTGTAGTTTCCATTCCTACTATAGGTACCATGATGTCTTCCGTCTCGCCCGACAGTGTCCCATTCTTGATCCGTATTGGAAGATTGTTCCTGATTTAGATGACGAGTTTGCCAGTTATCACGATTGCCATGACTATGTCGTCTTACTGTATGACTCTACCACTGTGCAGTATTGCTACGATAATAACGAGGATTACGATTATTACGCGCAAGTTCATTATCCTGTCGCGCTTCGTCATCACGATTGTAAGAGGATTGTCTGCCTCTTGTATAACCACCCCTATTGTAAATATGCCCACGTCCTACTCTAGCTTCATCACCATTGTCATTGGAGGTTATTATCCTGTTTCCCCGTACTGATATATTAGAGTCTCCTTTCTTCACTGCTTCCACTAGGGTCCGCATGTTGGATGCCAGTCTCCGCTGCTGTGTAGTTTGGTCATGGTTTATATATACTGAACCATATTGCCGGTGACCCTTTAATGTTGTCTTCGTTGTCATGATCTGTTTCTTATCATCATCTGACTTGAGTGTGGCGATTATAATACCTGGTTTGTTATCAATTCTGGATGTCTTTCTTACCGCGTTGGCAACAGTAACGTTTATTATCCTCAGGCAATCTTTGATGAGGGCATCAACTTTTGCCATAACATTTTCGTTCAGTGTTTCTGGAAGATCCCTTATAACAATGTTCCGGGATATATCATGACTATTCCTGTTTGTATTTTCACTTTCTACTCGATTACCTAAACAATTGGAGGCCCGTTTCTCTATTCTTTTGTTCATTTCTTCTAAGTCAGAATTAAATTCATTTCTGAGATCACAAAGTTTGTCAACTATTTCTTTTCTAATTTTGGCAGCTTCTGAGCTCACCCTCTTATCAATAATATGTGTAACTTTGTCTGTAATTTTATCGGTGATTTTTTTCTCGGATTGATCAATTTTTGTTTCAATTTTATCCATTCTTTTGTTCATGACTTCTTGCATGTTAAACATATCATTAGACATTTTCTTAAGCATGTCCTTTATTTCTATATCTGCATCTCTGTGCACGTCTGCTCTTGTCATAAACTGTTCACGTCCTTCATCTATACTATTGTCTAATAGTTTTTTTCCCTATTTTTCCTTTCTAATTCCTTTCTGTGGACCTTTTATTTGTTACCTGAGTTGATATATTTGGTTTTGTTACTGGCTTTCCTATTGTTTTCCCATTATCTACCCTAATCTCATTTATCGTTTTAGCTTTTGTTTGTTCATCCATGTTCATGAGATTCCCTTTCAATCTTACATTGTCACAATTGTCATGTTTTGCTTTTTTAATTTCGCTCTCTGTAGCATCCGATGCAGATAAGTATCGTTTCCGACCGCTCGGTAATGGTGTTATTAACATAACTGTTGGACATTGAGACGACATCACCAGATTTACATACGCATCTGCTTCATCCAACAGGTTACATCTTTCTTGTGTATTCGAGCCCATATTTGTCCCAATAAATTCGAGTAACTATTACAACTCTAGTAGCCTTATCGAAGAAGCATACGCTCCGCGCATATGCTCGTTATACTATGTATCGATGTTTACTCAAGCGTGACTGAGCCGCGAATCAATACTTGGTTACACAAACCAATATGGCTACGAGCACTTAGAAAAAAAATCGATAATGGCAGTTTATATAGAGACTATATGTACAATAGTTAGAGTTTATCAATCAATATATCACAGTTAATTGACACTTTTATCACAGTTTTATCATTGCAAATTAATCACAGTACATTTATAAAACAAATCCTTATAAAATATCCATAAAACAACACAATTAAACACTATAAAACGATGCAGTTATAAATATAAAACTCCGAGCAAAAAATAAACAACTTTCATCAAGGTAGATAACTCTAACGTATAAATACTTTGTGGGGCATTCGACCTTAGCTTTTATACCTGACAATAGTAACATCAGCATACATTAAAATACTAACATTTTCATTATCAATACAGATACCTTTACCAAGGGATTTTATACGTCATTTATAAACAAATTGAATAATAAGGGTGACAATGAACAGCCTTGTCTTAAACCAGAATTCACTTGAAACCAGTTGGTATACAAATTATATACCCTCACACAGGAGGAAACAGATGCATATAAAGATTTAACAGCTACAAGCATTAAATTAGAAACACCAATACACTGCAATCTCTCCCAAAGCTTGTCTCTATTGATATAATCGTAAGCTTTTTTTAAATTCAGTGAAAACACAGAATGTAGAGCGTTTTAGCTTTTTCCTAGTATCTATAATGTTTGTTAGAGATGAAAGTTGGTCTGTTGTGCTACGTATTTTCCGAAAACCACCCTGCTCGTTAACAATTTTATTATTATTTATTATTATTTTCCGACCAAATATACAGACGGTTATTCAATATAGAACTATACAATTTATAAATAGATGATGATAATATTATACCCCTATAAGAAAATGGGTCTTTTGGGTCGGCGGAGCCTGACTTAGGTATAGGATTTATAATAGATTTACCCCATAAATATGGACTAAAACCTGTATTAAAACAAACATTAAAAAGAACATGTAAAAAGTATACCGATGTATCATTTTTAAGAACATCCACCGGTATTTTATCTATACCATGTGCTTTACCTATTTTAGCATCTTCAATAGCTTTTTTTACTTCTAAAGTAGGTATATGCTCATCCAAAATAAAACTAGTATTCGTGTTATCAACATTATTATGTTCGTTAGTTCTTATGGGATCAATAGTAGAGTTATAAAGGTTGCTATAATCTTTTTCCCATTTACTTAAAACATCCTTAACATCTGAAGTCAAGCTACCATCATCCAGAAGTACCTCCATTGGAATTGACGTTTCTTGTTATTATGTATGCCTATTTTACCAATAGATTTCCAGAATTCTTTTGGATCATTATTTATATCATTTATCATATCATATTGTATTTCATACCAATGGTGGCGTTTGGAGCGTTGAACCTCTCTATCAAATAACTTTCTAGCATAACAATAATCAGATTTGAGTTTATTTTTTAGATATATACCATTACACTTAACCAATCTTTTTCAGACTTACAAACAGAGTTCCATAAATCAGTCAAAGTATTACTCCACCAAGGTTTTCTAACGCGCCTTTTCTTATTGTTAACGCCGCAACATACAGAACTAAAAGGCAGCCGGTTATATATTTCATGATTAACAATGTCACACCAGCCATTAAAAGCATCATCGATATCAGTTTGTGAACGGAGAAATCATTTGGTACGTCAAATTTATCGTATCCGTCAGTAATATCTGATTTATTAGTAAAAACAGTTTGATTTTCATGCTTTATACACCATTATTATAATGAATGATCTGAAATACTTGTTGGAGCAATTGCACTATGTAACAAAGTTAACATTTTTACACATAAAATGACTACACATAACCCTTAAGCTTTAACAATACTCTTTATGTACAGGTACGGTAATTACATGTAATTACATAAATGATAGTGAACACTTTTTATATGCAGACTGCACAGTATAAAAGGGTCAGTTGTATTGGTTATTTGAGAGAGGAAGATGTGTTGTGTTGCATAAAGGTCTGGGACCTTACATAGAGATAGGAATATGATTTGTTGAAGTTGAATGCAAGATGAGGCGAGAATGATGATATGAAGTTTGGTGAGTGAAACATTACTAATATTTAATATTGCTGGAATTATGGTTTTGTCTTATATTGGGTATTGCATAAATTCAAATAACTTTCGCTATGTAATACAACGTTGATATGTAAATACGATTTACGCGAGAAAACTATTATTAAATTCATCAATACCATTTCTATATAGTAAAAGCAATTTCCTTTAACTTATAGAAATATCTCCTCCTTTTTGGTCTTGGTGAAAAATGGATGGAATGTCGATTCGTAGACCATAAAATTACGAAGTACCAAGATGAATACATATTGATTCTATGGTGGACAAGAATTCCCAAAATGTCAGCTTGTTAGAGAATGGAACTATGAGACGTGAAAAACAGTTTATATATTATTATGTAATTGGATACACGAAGCATATAGATTCCATGGTGACGTAAAATTCCACGACTAGATATGCTATGATATAGCATTTATTCTATGAAGATGTGAAGTGCATAAATTATAAGAAATATTAAACAATTATACGAGAGTGCAGAAGTGACATAAAGTCTAGCATTTTATGATACATGTATATGCTACTAGTTGTTGTGTTACAATATATTACAGTTTAGGCTGTTTGAGAGAGGAAAATTGATATATAATATATCCATATATTGTCATACATTATATTTTTCTTGAATCCACATTTTCTCTTCTTTAACTGTCTCTAACTTTTCTATCTAACTATCTCTCTGATTTATTAAATTGAATTAAATTACATAAATTTATACCGGTGTAATAGTTGTTAATGATAACAATATCTTTACTGAACAAAATGACAACATAAACATTGTCGCAAAATATTATTACAAAGGTTGACGGCATCAACAGATCGTACAACTGAAAAATCATCGAACAGTGATAAATTATCATGACTTACTAAACAAAAGTCAACAACGGAACAACCCTTAGTAGATGTAGATGTAAAATCATTATTTATAAAATTACGACCATTAAGAATACACATATTAGCATTAATAAGAAATTCAATTAAAATATCACCAAATGCATTGGTCTTAAATTCAACGACATAATTTTTACACAAAGAATCAACACCAACAATAAAATCATTGTTATCGACACAACGGCTATTGAAATCTCTACATATGAACGGTATTCCTACATTTTGATATTCATACACATCCGTCAAAAGATTACCGTAAAAATTAAAAGCATTTACATGACGGGAAGAGTTCTCAGAAGAAGATAACATACGCATGGTAAAATAACGATATCTTCTGTTTTATTAGTAAGTTGTAACCAAAGAACACCTTCTCTAGTGTTGTCTAGAACAGATATATTAAACCACTTCACAATGGCATTGCGAATAAAAAATCTAATTCCCCCAGAACCCGTCCTAGTCCGTATATGTAAGTTTTTGCGATTGTTGCCGTACCATTGGTAACCTTCTAGCTGTAGTACATCACTAACTTTAAGATGGGATTCGGCATTGCCTATAATATCTAGGTTTAGAGAGTTCAAACATGATGATCTCAACATAAGATTATCAATAATAGGATCACGATTCCAACCCCTAACATTCCAGAACCCGACGTGTACCTAGCAACGACCTCTAAGTTCATTACCACGTCGACCATATCCTCGACCACCACGCCTGCCATTGGCCGTGTTCCAGCTGTGTTGGCCCTGTCTGTTACAGTTCTGACCTTGTTGACCCGAGGTTTGAGCAGCACCAGAGTTTGAAACAGATCCCGTAGAAGTGTCAGTTGAATTGTCTGACCTGGACCTCGTACTACCGCCTCGAGTACGGTAGCCATTATCACGAGTGTTACTATTGTGGTGGTTGCGTCTATTCGCAACTCGTGAACCATGTAAAGACAATTTATCACCGCGGTTGATGGCATCAATAATGGTTTTGAAATTATTAGACATCAAGCAATCGTCTCTGGTTTGGTCATTATGGATAAAAACGTCAGGAAATTGACGGTTGTTCTTTAACGAAGACTTGGAAGACATTACTTTACTTTTATCGGCACTAGATTTCAACTTAGCGATTACCACACCGGCTCTACTGTTATTATTCGACAGTTTACATTCTGTACTGGGAATTAATTTTCAGGCCATGTGAAATAAGTGAGTTGACCTTCTCATCCAGATTTTCGTTGGCACTTTCCGGGAGATTTCTAATGACACCATTTAAAGAAATATCTGGTGCATTGTTTGTCACAGGAGTCGCGAGAGAGCTCAGTTTATCGTTTATCTCCTGAAGATTATCAGCGATCTCTTCACGTAATGTGTCTCTGAAAGTTTCGAGCTTAGAGTCAACATCTTTCTTAATGCGCTTTAGTTCCACGTTGACGCGTTTGTCTAACAGTTGAGCCACTTTGGAAGATATCCGTTGCTCAAGTCCGGATTCTAACTTGTCAATACGTTCGGACAGTGAGGTAAAAAGCATATGCATGTCTGCGGACATCTTGGCTAGAATATCCTTAACACCTTTATTCGAATCACGGTGGACCTCTGCCCGAGTAACACTGCTATTGCGTGGAGCAGGAGTAGTCGCGGCTTAATAAAGCGAACGTTTAGCAGTCACCCTAACACGACACGAATCGTCATTTCTGGCTTTCTGCACTGTACTTTCATTAGCGAGGGGAACAAATATGTCTCTTACGTTCACTATGTTGTGGTGTATTAACTTGCGTTATCCGTTGAGATGACATGATAGAATCAACATAAGACTCCGCATCTTTGGTTATATTATCATCGTTTAGACATTTTAAATGTTCGGTAAGGCTTAAATTGAACAGGTGAACCGTTGATTTGTGCATTCCACTCTTGTCGTGTATTACAACATAAACTTATCGTGTGTACTCAAGCGTGACGAATTTCCCGCTCTGCCCTTGGGGTATAAGCAGCTTAAAGCTTGTATGCACCCCACCCACCAAATATAAGACAGCGGTACACTTCCAAAAATGTCAATCAAATATCACGATAACTAGTCGGTATTTCAAAAAAGCAAATCGACAGATATGTTCAATACCTTATAAACTGTGTGTCCTGTTAATAGAAACGTATTCTAACCACAGATAATTAACTTTATCGAAAAAATAATATCATCGATAAACTTCACACGTAATGTAATGCCCACAATGGTGATTTAACTACATGCTTAACAATGTTTAATCAGCTATTGTCACCAACTCTTCATTATTATTTTCGCACACAGAATAAAGTACGTGGGTAAAAAGAGTATATGTAAGAATCTTTTGTTGCAGCTATTGGTTTATCTTGTTTGTCTTGTATTTGTTTGTGTTAGATATATCGGATGGGTAAGTTGAGGGATTAATTTATGGAGTTACGAGGACAGTCCTACATTTGAGATGAAAATAAATATACTGCATGGTTAATTAATATCATTTTCTTTAACTATTGGAATGCACAGACTTGTATAAATGGATCACGCCAGAGGCTGCGAGCCTCGAATCGATGGCATCTCAAAAACAATACCCAGTACAGGTTCTCGGAAACACACATGAGAGTGATTCATATTTTAAGTTGTTATCATCTTACTCTGCAGTCCAGCTAAAATAAATTAGTATATAAAAATAAAGTCTCTTATCACAAATATAAAAACTCTCAGATGTAGGCATCCATTAATTTAATTTGTTTGAAATAAAAAAGTATTAAATATAACCGATATTCTTTTAGTCCAATTTCATGACATGCAACCTTGAAATTTGGTTTATTTGTTGCTTGTGTTTAACCAAGGATTTATTTATAGGGATAGGAAACTTGCATCTCTCTACTAATAGTCTGATCAAATTTCTCATATAAGTGGCTAGAAATAGATGTATGAGGTACGGCGTGTTCATGGGCGGCAACCGGGCTAAATGAGTTTGTCACTCTTACCTATATTCGAAACAATCGGTTGCCAAAATATATTTGACATTTTGACTGATATAAGGTCAAAGGTTACCACAAGAAAAAATTTAACAGGACGAGATAATACCAAAAATATTCAATATTTAAGATATATGTCGGTTGTTTTGACCGTCATATTGTTTTATTTTAAATTACCAATGGCTTGTGTATAAAATAATAACATATATTATTCATTGAGGTCAGTGGATCAAAGGTCAACAACTGAAATATTGAAGAATTTGTTTTAGCCTTATACAAGATGACTCATAACTGTTTTGTGTAACATGTATCTAATGTCATTATACAAACTTAAGCACAACATTTTCTGTTGTTATGATGCAAATACCAGGTATACGTCTAGTTTGAAAGGCCAAAGGTCACCAAATAATATCATGCATAATAAAATGCTTAGCTGGAACTGAATTATATTAAATAACAATATTCATATTAAAGATGCTTGTTATATATTTTACCAATAGATCTGATTCAATTTAAATATCTTTAAATATACTTAAAACGATATGTTTCATTCATTAAGGTCATTGTGTCAAAGGTCAACTAGCAAAATATGAAGGAGGGATTTTTTTTAAAATATGTCATATTCTTTTATGATTTTTTAGCTTTGTTATAGGATATTAATCAAAATAATGTAAAATGTTTGTCAACGGTACTATCCATGATTGTACACAGGGAAACAATAACCGTGAGATGTATATTGCCAAACGTATGGCATGAACACTATCTTTTACACTAAATATAAACTTGTTCGCATCATACTTTGTTTTTTATTGTGTCTTTGTGCACATATATGCGATTTCAACATGTTTATAATCATTTACATGATTATACGTTTAATAATCATATATACCATATACGTTCACTTATTTCTTAAATAGTTGACAACAAACACGCAGTTATTATTAGTATTCTTGCGTTTAAAACACAAGTTATATTATGCAAATTCATAGCATAAAAATAATAACATACTTTCAGTACGGGATTATATGGTTTATCGCACTCAATACACACTACTGAGAGCGGTTATAGGGAATATTATGGATACCTACCATCCAGATATTCAATATAGAGTTACACAAGACTATTCTTTTTATTTTAAATATCAGCGACCAGTTATTTTAATCAGTTCATTTCAGATCTGATCTGAGACGATATTCGATTTTTTAAAATATTTTTTACTATTGGCGCTTTTAAAGTATGTGCGAGCTGCTGGGTGACCTAATATACATTTTTCACAGTTTAACTTTATTTTGTTTTAATAAACTCTTAAACCATTCTGTATCATTATAGATGCAAAATGGATCGATTAACAGTGACTGGTCAGTTTTTAAATATGCGATATGCTAATAAATAATACTTTATTCAGCTGATACTGTTCATATATACACAACCCCAGTATAGCATGACAGAAGCGTTAACCTTCAAAATATGTTCTAAGTAAGCTATATTTAATATAGGAAATCCATTGCAGCCAAACCATTATAGGTCAGTTTATCTCTACCATCAAACATTATGTTTGGGGTTTTAAGGAACACCATAATTTGTTGATGGTTATACTATTGACAATTACTGGTGGTACGCTGGATATACGGTTACATAAGATAACTACCGATTATATGTTATCATTGTAACTATTCACAATTAGTGTGTACAGATAACACTTTAGATCGAATTAAATTTTATCGAAAGTTTATATTTATGTCGAATCTCGCTGACAATATAAGCAAAGCAATTTGCGCTATCAGCAGCGTTGTTTGACTTAAATTATTGGTAAACAACCATAGGTGCACCTCATTTAATATAAGTAATTACATGCACTAATTATAAACCTTTAATATATAGGTTTATGTAATATATGGCTGCAATCGGTAAATACAAAAAGAAATAATAATATTTTTTGTTAAATAATCTACATATTAAAACAATCGTTTACAAATTTAGTCTTATCATGAGTATAAACAATGTTAGTAAATAGTAAGCACCGAATCCAAAAAAAGTAAAAAATAATAAAAAAATAGTTGTATGATTATGCAACTTAGTTAATAATAAACTTCAAATTTAAATGTCAACATGTCTTATTATTTGAAATCATCTTCATTCATCACCCATTAATCATCACAGAAATGCGTAATCATCTTTTATGTTTTTAATAATCATCTTATCCTGCTCGCCAAAATGACTTGTTCAAAGCGCGATGGTAAATAAAAACTTATATATATATATATATATATATATATATATATATATAAATGTTCGTCTAATGTCTTCATACACACAAAGATTCGCTGTATATGTTGTCATGGGTATACTAATATATACGTAGTTGAAATGAACTTTACCGTACATGCCTTTCTTCCGTATTTTGTACAAAATGCAGCTGCATGTAATTTTATAAAGGTGCTGTGTGTATCAAAATATCAAGAGGTAATACTTCTACACATGTAGGGATATTAAGACTAATTAATATGACATAAGGTGGGGTCAATGGCATTACAGCAGTGTATCTCAATAACAGTTAAGCTTAATCACTAAATGCCAGCACATTGAATGCCCTTGTTCTCAAAATATTTGTACATGTATAATCAGGTTGATAGCATATGATTTGTGGTATAAAACTACATGATGTTTGGCAAATCTAATGAGAACTCTCATATTGAGCATTGATTTGTTTTGAGATTATAAAAATATTTGTATAATCAATATACCATAAGCATTAATTATAATAAAATATGGTCCATGTCATTGTGACCGCTCTAGCTTAACAAATCATTCAAATTATTTGATGCAGAATGCATTTATATGATATATAGCGCTGGGCCACTTTTTGGTATAGAATAATTAGATTGGGAAAAAGAACTTTTAGCACTGAATATTTACTGCACCACTAAACATTAAAATCAAGAAATCTTCTGCAACTCTAGATATATAGCTATTTCATTATCTATACCAAAACTTACATTTGAAAAGAAATTCCATCATTAGGCAGTTATATTTTTATTATCATTATATCTAGAGCATTTCCAGACAAATGTATATTAGGCTTCCTGTCCTTCCTCAGCACAGCGCTACATATAAAAGAAACTTCATGGACAATAATCTATAAATGTTTAAATATTTAAATATATTTTAGGTTGAAAACTGCAATAGTTATACTGCAAGAGTAAAGTAATACATTGCGTTGAATTTGGTTTAATTCCTATGTATCTTAAATAATAACTCTTGGAAAATCAGTGATAAGTTTGCCAAATCCGACTGTTTTAAGTCTGAGCCAAAGTTCAGTTTGAAGATAAATGCAACTGATATGATCTGATACCGAAATCATATTAAATGTGTTTAAGGATAGCTAAACTTACTATTGAAGTCCTATTCAAATGGCAATAGGAATTGTTGGAATTATTATAGCAGCTACTAGTACATGTTTAAGAAGGTCGGTGGTTATCATTTTAAAAAATAATAAATCCCAATGCCCTCATTTATTTCTGTATTCAATACATTGATATGTTTTGAGAGAGAGTAGAAAGAGTGTCTATAGCCAATATTTGACATATATGCTGGCGATCTACTACCGCACGTATTACACATGGTGGTGATCATTGTATTTAGCAAATATGATAATGTCATTGACAACACAACTTTATGTTTACGTAGAGTTTGAAAGGTAACGTTATAGTATATCAAACAAGCAGTGTGTATTGTGTGAAGGTGGTAAAAAATATCATCTACATTTATTAAAGTAAAGCATATTGAACTTCCAAGAAATATTGATTTACCACATTTCTTACAACATGAACTGCTTTCTGTTCTTCTTGCTCCAATCTAAAGATCTGGTATGGCTTATGACATTTCTAAACACATTACCTTGGTTATTTCTTGAGTTAGGAGTAATTAACAGTCAAGTGATGGCCAGGAACTTATTCAAGACAAAAGTAGACCAAAATGGATCCAAAACCGTAAAATTCTTGTGGATATGTTTACTGTCGTTATGACACGGCACCAGAAATCTAAATAGTATATCCAGCTTTTCCATCAAAATGGTTATTTGCCCTCGAATTGGAAACAACTCCTCGATCTTACTCAACTATCTAAAACATGTTTTGTCTGATATCTTAACGACTACATTGGAACATGAGTGCAAAAATTATCACAACTGGAGAATTCGCTGTGTGGACGGGATGTGATCTCCCCGGAGAAACAGATACATTAGTGTATCTTAATTCCGTGATTTACACGCATTCAAGTGAACGTGTTTTGTGATGGCGAATCAGTTATTTAAAGAAATCAACATAGAATACATAAGAATCATGCTGATCACTAAAGTCGCATAATTTAGAACGGGCCATAGGTCAAGTGTATTTCCTGGCAGTTGATAACATATACAATACAAAGTTTGTAAATGGTAATACAAATTAAGTGAACATGATCTTATTATGAAAAGGAGACTATCCATTCTTACAATTCCATGTTAATGTAATATAAGGTACAAAACCCACAACCTAACGTATTATATACAGTGAAACCTTCGTAAACCGGACCCTATATAAACCGGAATACCGCGCACTTTCCAAGTTCAGAAAACGGTCCTTGTTTTTTTCTACTGTAGAATAATCCTTTGTAAACCGGAACCTCTCTGTTCCGGAAAACGGACGGATTTCAGTATTTGTGTGTATTTTTATACGTTAATTTACCTCCATAAACCGGAATAACTTAATCTCTTCTTGATTTTAGATATTACACAAGGTAGTGTCATACTAAATGATAGCTCGAGGCATAGTTGCAAGATTTGACTGCCACCTTTAATCAAATGCCATTGTGTTGTCTAAATTGTGATAATCATCAACAGTAATGTAAAATAGGGTTTGATTAGCAAGTTTAAAGGACAGGTAACTGTTGCAAACAAGTGAAATAAACTAACTAATGGATACATGTAAGTTTAAAGATTTTCTGAAAATAAAGGATGTATAGTGTGCTTGATTTAAATAAAATCATGGAAACGCGTTCAATTTCTGTAATGTACATAATAACTGTCAGCGTACTTTAGAGATCAAAATAAGCTCATTCTTTTTAAGATAAGCATTGAAACTATTTCTTTGCGTAATCGACATAAAATGGTTATACTTGGAAAATATAGGCAGGTAGGGAAGATTCCTTTTCAGATATTATTGAAAATATTTCCTTCCTAGTGCACTTAAATACTAGGGTATTTTATTTCACTTACACACACACACACACACACACACACACACACACACACACACACACACACATATATATATATATATATATATATATATATATATATATATATATATAATGTTTAATAATATTTAAATGAAAACACAATTTTATTTAAAAACGACAACATTGAATCACAATGGAAAGGGCATAAATAAACATCAACATACTCGAGCCATTTATCGGTATTATTTCAAGTGTACATTTTAACGGGGGGTCTCAAGCCAACTCTCGTTTTATATGTGTTACATTGCCAGATAATTAAAATGGTTAAGGTTGGTATGGAGTACATCGCATACGGTATGGTTATTTTCGTTTAAACCTTTCATAGCAACTTTGTTGTTAAAAATACATAATATCAATTCCAGTTTTCGAAAGTACTTTTGATGCTTTAATTATATTTGTTTTTTTTATTCAGAAATCCCCATATAAAGATAACTTTGCAAGATTATACTATTTATAATAAGCAAATATATGTATTCCATTGAAATAAATACTCAAATGTAGTCTCTAGTGTTTGAGTATATCAGAGACACCGAGACATTAATAATGTTAACTTTTTTGCACCTAGTGACCTTTGACCCCAATTTTTGCGTTTATAATACAATTTTTTTATTGGCAACCGATGAAATGTGGTAAAGTATAGTCTAAAGGCAGTTTCTATTACACAAGACTCACATGAACATTCCGTACCTCCTGCGATGATTTTTGGATATATTTTTACCAGACTATAAATATTAATAAAACAAATGAAGAATTAATAATTTGGCAAATTAATCATTCAATTTTCACAAGCAATTGATTTATTGTAAACATATAATGTAAGGTGTATGCAACCTTAGATGTTTTATAATCTTTTAAACACGCGAACTGGTTGAATTAAAAATAGTACGATCATTTAAAAGATAGACATCGCATGAAATAGTGATTTAATTGGGTTGAGCCAAGGACTCTATATAAGTCCTTCGTTGAACAAATACAAATACATATTTTTATGCAATAATGTAGACCACCAGCCCATAATATAGATATATACAACAGATAGAAATTATGAGAGTGATTCTTGACAACCATTTCAACAGGCATGTTCTAATTTCAAAACTTTTTAATAAATCTTATATGAAACGAAACTGACATTTACTACATCTTTATCAATTAAATAGAACATGTAACTTAATTACAGAGACTGGCAGGCTAATAGCAATATAGTGTACACGGCTGAAATGCCAATGGCACCTTTAGTATTTCTTTAATAACGTCTGAATGAAATAATTTTGTTACTAAAGTAAAGCTGATAAAACTGATGACATTTCCGTTTATCAATTATTTAAAAAAGATTTCTGAATTTAAATTATTACGGATTGAAAATGAAAATTGTCGAAGTTTTCACGAAATATTTATTTTTTCAAATTGAACTTGCCTTATTTACAACTTAAAAAAATAATCTTATAACTTTGGGCCAATATCCGGTGTACGTTGTACCTCGGATAACTCCTAATGTTTCATTGGTCGATAACCATGTTTTCTGCCCAATCAAAACTATTCAAAATTCAGACTGATATCTGCCATTTAACATATTCGTGTGGGGCATTTAATGCAATTTTATATCAAACCAGTCCAAAATTCTGTCTGTTTGTCCCGAAATCCGGAAGCTTTCGAAACCAAAAGGTGAATCAAAGAACAATCTACAATTTTAATCAAATTGTTCCAGATATTTATTTTTTCACGCGGACTGAGACGTTAAATGACTAAATGTCGACTAAGCAAAAGTTAAAGGAGGGGTTTTACAGCGTAGAACTGAATAAGACTATTTGGGAGGTCCCAAAACGTTACCAACTTTTGAGTCCCGTGGGATCAGGTGCTTATGGACAAGTGTGGTAAGAAAAACTATTTATTGCAATAATTTGCATACAAACGCACATACAAGATATTTAGTTTATAACTTACCTGCAGTCTAGTAATTAATATACATCACATATCCAGTGCTCTAGATAAGGTGCGTATTTGCCTAAATAAGCATTGAAATTGACAAAAAAAGCATTGAAAATAATATATGTGCGTACCGCTACGCATAACCAATTGAATTTTAGCATTTCATTGGCGATCTTGTGCGTAAAGTATTTCCAAAGACCGGGGTTTTCACAATGGAAGAAGACACAGTGAAATAAACAAATATAGGGAAAGTAACTGCTATGTAAAACATAGTTTGGTTCCCTGACCTATCCCGATAGAAAACGACTGTTTATTGGTAGATCGGGGAACCACACTATACAATAAGAGTTATTTCCCGTAGATCATTGTCACTGAGATGCACATGGGAACATGTTGAGTATTTCCAAGTGTTTTAAAGAGGCCTGCTATAAACAAACCTGCATTACTTTAGCCGATTACTTTATCATATTTATTATAAATGGCATCGTCTGCTTCTGGTGTCGGAAGACGGAAAAAAACCACAACAGAAACCCAATCATTATCTGCTAACTTATTCCAGTTCTTTAAGAAAAACAATACTCTCAAAAGTGAGTTATTGATGCATGTATTACAAAGTCGCAAAAAATAAACAAAAAACACACGGGAGGCAAGGTCAATAGAAATACCATTGAATCATGGAAAGTAAAATTCCCATGGCTGATAATAAATGAAATTGAAGGCAACCTCAGATCTGTATTAAAGCAAACATTAAGAGTGTCTGGTCAGAAGTAAAGGTAAATTTTGAAAATACTCTTTCAATTTTCATTTTAAGCATTGAAGTTTAATTTAGGGAGTAAAATAAGCATTTAGCCAAAAGCTTATCTGGAGCACTGCATATCATATGTACAGGACAACAATATTTGACCAAATACATCCCAAATTCACATTATTTACTGGTCATACCTATTACCGCGAGTCTAAAATTTTGTCAGCCATGTAAATAATGGCATCAATAATAAACAGTTATAAAGTAACTTAAATGTGCCGAGTAATAAAATGTTGCAGGTACGAAATGTAAACAAATGCCGAAGCTGACGGAAGTTGAATCTTTGCGCATGTTTTGGGATATTGTTATTAGACAGGCATTCGCGGTAAAAGGTTTCTTCTTCCATATACTGAGCTAGGTTCTTGAAAGAACGAACGTAGCTCATCAAGACTAGGCGTTGTGGTGGTGCACAGAAGTCTCAAATGTTAAAAATTTAAAACTATATACAGTAGTCATGTCGTGAAGATAGTGTCAGGTTACTACACCAGGAGTGACCTGAAGGCATCCAAGGTAGGTGCAGATACCATGCTGGAAGGAAGAAGATTTCATTCTCGCACTGTCTTTTGGAAGAAGGAGTTCTACAGTATCTGTCTTTGATACGCTCCTGGAATAGCCTATATTGTCCTCTGGTACACGCGTCGCTGCTTTGAAGGAACTTGTCTGCGTTGATGTCTACAAGATTATTGTGGATCTTGTACATCATGGAGAGCCAGCTGTGTTTTCGACGCTGTTCAAGGGGATCCCAGTTCAGTTCTTTAAGCATATTGGAGATACATCCTGGAGTCTTAGTCGAATAGTCGTTGAAAACAAAGCGGGCCACTTGGCGCTGAACCTGCTCAATAGTGTTGACGTGGTATACAAGGGATATACCAAATTGTTTTTATACAGTACAACCAAATTTAGTATGATTAAACAAGGCGTTGGTGGACAGCTTTTTCATTATTTAAATATCAGATATCCAGTCCATTGCATCTTAATGTGAAAATCTGCAGACACGGGTCACACCACTTTGTTATATATGTCATTTGGCATTATATGACTCCCCAACCTTTAATAACTATATAAGTAAATATGCCTTTGTATTAAATGCCAATGAAATAACTAAAGTGACAGTGGTCACCCATTCAAGCATTAACCCCATACTTCTTTGCTTAACTTCCAATACAGTCAGTGCACTTCATCCATGTCACTGTAAAAGTTAGCTTAACAGTGAGGCTGTTGTATGTATCTTATGCACATTCACTACCCTCCTCCTCTCTTAACCCTTTTATTGTGTCATATATTAATTGTGGGTGGACAGTATTGAGTGCGAAATAACGCTCTAAACATATTGTTGTTCGGATTTTTGCAGTATAATTGAGGAGTAAAATGAGTTGTATCTCGGAATGCTATTTAATGGAGTGTATCTCTGTGAACCCTGGGAGATGCATTGGCTAAAATATATAGATATCTCCAAGGCCCTTCCCCAGGCGCTTTAAACATCACAGTGTCTTGATTTCCAAACTCAATATTCCGCAGTGTCTAGATTTCGGCGAGCGTCTTATCTTTATCGCAGCAGGTCTTTTAAATTTACCTTGATTTGACCTACATGTTTGCCACTGACACGCTTGTTGTGCGGATTGTTATACACAACCTCCCAGCTTCAGTAGGACTAAGTTACACGCGACTGCATAGTTGGACACTCGATACACAGGTGCAGTATATGTTAGGGATTATCTTCGATAAACTTTTTCATTCCAAACTGACTTTTCTTTTTTGTTAAGGCCGCCATAATATAATTACATCACCCGACAATGACATAACATTTAGTTGGTTTGTTTGAAACAAAGTATAATAATTATCTACACGTTAACTCCTTGAAAAGTGACAAAACCATACATGGGTCATGAATAAATTATTAACATGGATAAGTATGTGCTACTAAGAAGTCAGAATGCACTCATAGCACACTGTAATCCCGCCCGTAACCCGCCTACTTTAAAATTTATACCGAAATGCCGTGTCACAGCACAAGATATGACACACGATTTCCTTAAGTAAATTTCACCAGGTATATATCAGTATTTGACGTATCGGATACGTTTAAAAATCCTCTGCTATGAATATGAATATAAAAACGTGCATATTAAATTCTGCAAAAACGTCGAATCAACTCTTGGGCGGCATGCGCATTACTATAACTGCTCGCATATTCCCGCTGTTTGTCAGATAGTGTCAAACGCTAATTTCTTCGGAACAAAAAAAACACCTATTAATGCAAAGTCTATTGTGACAGAAAATCTAAATTGGGATATTGCGTTAAATTGGGATCAAATAACTTTGAAACAAACATCCACACTTGCAGATTTGTTAGAATTGTGGCTACACTTTACCTTGGGCCCTAGAAAATATGCACTATTTAGTTGAAATTAGATCGTTTTTGTTTTTCTTAATTTAAATTAAAGTGGAATTCATAATGAATATTTTTTTAATTAACATACTGTTTATTAAGCATTTCCGACTTTCCCATGGTTGATTGCCTAATTACTGTATCTTAAAGAATGTTGTTTATGCAAAGAACACGGCACTTGTGTCTATATACTAAATTAATCATTTAAGGTTCAACAGCAGTTCAGAAAGCAGGGGAATATTGGCATGCTGAGAAACCAAAGAGGGTGCTGTTTAGTTGATGTTCTTTAATGAGAAAAAAATAAATTAAATAACAGACACTTTAAATGGTGATATTTAAACCTAAAAAAATAACAATAAAAGTCAAATCAAATTTCTTTTCTTTTTTTTTTAACTATCAATATTTAGTCCATAAACAATTTTAAATGGTACCAGGTAAAGTTGAAAAATGACCAAAAAATGTCAATTACAATGCAT
Organism: Panopea generosa; assembly: GCA_029582155.1. Classification (NCBI taxonomy): domain Eukaryota; kingdom Metazoa; phylum Mollusca; class Bivalvia; order Adapedonta; family Hiatellidae; genus Panopea; species Panopea generosa. The sequence continues at coordinate 14,965,653 of CM055903.1, read as the reverse complement.
GTTTTATTTTAGTGTAATATTTAGTCCCATGTATACCTAAAATGGCTCCATTTTAAGTTAAAAATTAAAAAATATCGAAGCCGAAGGAGATACACCCCCTCCCACACCCACCCCCCTATGCCGAATTCTTATCCCAGCGCCTAAGAAAACCTGGGGAAGTGTCTGATCTCTATTTCTTTACTTCAGTCACATTAGTGACAGCATAGCAGTGGTGAAAATAGTCCACATATTCAGCATAGTTTTGTTGGTTTTGGTTGGAAAAAAGCTTCGTAATGATGAAATTCAAGTAAAAATTATGTATGACGTAAGTTTAAACAGTTAACTGTTTACAGGTCAACATCCATGTTTTTCATTGTTTTAATCTGTTAATCAACATTTAAAAACTTTTTTAAGGTGTTTTTTTTTCTTACATTAGTGAAAAACATATGATTTTGACTGGGGAATGGGGCCAAACTTCAGACCCAAATGGGTAAAATGCCTACTGTCATTCCATTGTAAAATGTTACATATTGGGCGCTATTTCTACTGTCTTTCTGCATGAAAAATTGAACTTATGGTCTAAATACCACTAATTTTGACTTGACGTCATTGATGTTTTGATTCATAAATGTTGATAATCATAATAGAAAGGTACAGTAATTATACTCTTGGATTATTTGGTATTTTTATCTAAACAGGATAATCCCCTCTTTCGTTGTTTATAAAAAAACACAGTGATTTTCGTTTAAAGTTTACACTGTTACAAAATAGCTAGTTTGTTATATAATATCTGGTCCAGCATGTGACTCAGAACAAGAATCAATTTACAAATATAGACAGTGTTCGGTTATATAGATGAGCATATTGGAAGCGTAAAAGTTGGCGAATGGAAGTGTAAATGTCATGAGCAACAGAAGATATGTGCTGCATGGCAGTATTATGGTCATATTTATACAGGAATGGACTCCACATCGGAATGGCTTAAATTTCATGTTACAGGTGAATGTTTGCGTTCAAGAATAAACCTTTTTGATGCATTGTGTATAGAAACGGTACTTAAATTAAGGGTTGATAGTGCTAATTACTTCAGTTCTTATATTACATGATTTCCTTTCCCTTAACACTTTTAGATTTTATTCTAATATACAGTTCAGCTCTGGACCAGAAGACGAACAGAAAGGTAGCTATAAAAAAGTTGTCCAGACCATTCCAATCAGCCATACATGCAAAGAGAACTTTCAGGGAACTGCGCATGTTGAAACATATGCAACATGAAAATGTAAGTGTATTCCAAATGTCAAGTGTTTACATTTATAATTTTAAAATTTAAACTGCCATTTGTTAGTTTACATACATTAAAGGAAATTAGTTTATCACTTTGCAAAGGGATTTATGGCTTTCAAACTGACTTTGATACCAATAGTCAGGAGTGAAAATTTACATCTTGTTTTATAATGAAGTTACAGAAGAACTTGGATGACTCAAAACCCGACAGGACTGTACAAAATAGTTTGAGTTGATGGTTGTTCAAGTCAAGTATTGTTCAACATCATACTGTAAATGTATAAACATCGAAATCGGAATTCAGCTGGGACCAGATAAGTGGTTCTAGCTACATGTGGTGTTCCAGCCATCCGTGTTCAAGCCAACAAAATTCTACTATCTTATTTTTAATTAAATGTAGATTATGCTCATTGTTGTTTATAACACTTTTGACTTGTTGGAAACCCAGTCAATTTTCACTGTCTTGAGAGGAGTTATCCAAAAACGTAATTGCTTCGGGCTATTATGAAATAATATAAAATCAGCCCAAACAATCAATGTATTACCGTAAGAAGCAATTGTTATAAAATTTCACTTGACATTGTCATCTGTTTTTGACCAGAATAATTGATTTGTGGTAGCAGCCAATCGAAATGTTGCAGTTATTATTTAATGCATCAACGAATTGTGATTCCACGTATACTTATTCAAATGCACTCGGATGTGCAATATTGGGGTAATTGAATAGTTAAGGGATCTGTATTTTCGAAGTCTGTTATATTTGTGCAAGAGATATTTGATAGACAGTTGGTCATTTAGTTACTTGATAATATTGTTGTTGTTTTTTTCTGTTATTTACAGGTTATTGGTCTGCTGGATGTATTTACAACTACAGATACTTTTGAGGAATTTGAGGAAGGTGTAAGTTGACATGTTTCATTGTTTGTTACTCAGTAGTGGTCTAGTGGAATAGCCTTCACCTCAGATGATGATGGGATCAATGTAGTGGTAGTGTTGGCCACTCTTGCTAGATGTTTTCGGGTTTGATCCTCATCTGGACCCAGTGCCTTTCAGTAATCAACACTCGGTACTGATTCTACATTCTATACAAGAAGCGGACTTTAGAGCTGTTCATATGAGCTTAGAACTTTCTTTGCAAGTCGAGTTGAAATGAATAAGTATAAACGAATCCTCATCAGAGACATATATAGTGTTGAGTGGTATCAGTATAGTATGACTGCATAGAGTATTTACGACATGTTATTTAATATTGACATTACTTATCCCTTTACTTCATATAGACGCCTTTGGACACCTTTAATATAGACGCCTTTGGGCACTTTTGAATTATTGGGTGAATTATGTTTATATTAACTGACAGAGTGGAAAACAGTGCAGGAAGTGTTCAGATTGCTCGTTACGATATCACCTCTCACTGCTAAGGTCATAGGTTTGCGTCCTGTTTGTTCCAAAAGTTTATGTGAGAGAGTTAGCCAGCTACTTGTGGAAGGACGGCAGGTTCTACTTAGATTCATTCTGAGGTCTTCCTCTACCAGCTAAAGCTGGATATGCCATTTAACCCGAAATGTGTTGAAAATGGTGTTAAACCAAATTGAAAAAATAGAATTCTCTAATCTGAGATAAGTCTGGATAGTCCAACTAAAAAATTAAAAAAATGGTAATGACACAACAGATTTGATTGCAAAAATTTATAACTTGTATCTGTTTTGTCTATTATCTCTAGTGTATCTCAAATCACATGATTAAACACAAGCAAACAGCTATCAGGGGTGATTGCTGTATTAGCAAACATTTAAAGCGACCATGTTTCATTTCACTAATGTTATCAAATATTTGCAAACAAATTTAACATTTAAAGTGAACAGGAATGCAGTCCAGTCAATTTGGCCCATTCTCTAATTGACCTTGTAATTTTAACATGAATTGTGTGTTTGTTATATTGTAGATATTTGGTGACTGCTCTGATGGGAGCTGATATGAACAACATCATAAAGACTCAGAGACTAAGTGATGATCACGTCCAGTTCCTTGTGTACCAGGTGCTCAGGGCGCTAAAGGTACGCTGATTTAAATGTATTAAATGCTTGTCGGTACAAACCTATAAAATCACACTGAAGCCTTCTTACATGAAGCTCACTCAAGTTTGTTCAAACCATAACCCTGGAGTCAAACAGTTGAGACTGGATCCTTTAAAGGGACTCATATGTCCATAAAAGGCCAGCAGGGGTTCAAAGGGGAATAAAATTGTTAGTTTTGTTCTTTTCAAGAACTGATACCCAAATTTGTCCATATTTTGTATAAATAATCCATTATAAGCAAGGGTTTAAAACTTTTTAAGTTTGTTCAAATATTAAGGGGCTTGGTTTTATTTGGGCCCATTAAGGGGACTTGGGAATCCAATGAGAAAACAGATTCTCATTATTCTCCTTTTATAAGTTTTTTATAGGCTTAGTTCACTTCAAAATTTGAAAAGAAGTGGCAGATGAAATCAGGTGGGTGAGTTTTGCCTTATGTTATAGATCATTATTTGTGTTTTAAATTTTATTTTGCATACATTGTGTATACTGCAGGTACATGTCTAATTTTTAGGAAGGCACATTTCACAGTTTTTCACATTTTTGTAAACCTCTAAACCAACCAACAGAATTTTGTGATTTTGGTATCAAAATTAAGTTTGATTGTAATTTTTGGTGGTAAACTTTTTTTTTATTTGATTTTTTTTTTACTTCTACAGTTAATTTTATGTGATAATTTAGTGAATTTTTAGACCCTTTTTAGCTCAACTATTCGGAGAATAAAGAGAGCTATTCTACTCACCCAGGCATCGGCATCACACTTTGGTTAAAGTTTTGCATGCAAGTCCATATCTCAGTTTTTACCATCAATTCTATATCTCAGTAACCACTGCATGTATTGCCTTGAAACTTTACACACACCTTCCTAGTCATCAACCATACTACCATAATTAAGTTAGATAACTCTTGATTACCATCAAGTCTGTATCTCACCAACCTGTCGATCTATTTTGATTGAAACTTTACACAAGTCTTCCGAGTCATTAATTCTACTGCAATAACTAAGTAAGATGGCTCTTGCATGAATATAGTGCAAATTATTGCCCTTCTTTTTACTAAATTAATCAAATTGGATAACTCTTGCCCGATTTTTTTTACAAATTAGGGCTTTTGTTTTACTTAGAAATTTTATAACTCAGCAGTCACTACATGTATTTGATTGAAAATTCCTACAAGATATTGCAGTTATAAGACCTACTCAATTTTTTAAGTTGGATAACTCTTATTTGCTTGTTTTTTTCATCAGTCTCAATAAAATTTGTATTTCTATGACAAATATTCTAATAGTCGAGCGCACTGTCCCTCCGACAGCTCTTGTTTAAAGTAAGAAATAATAAGAATTTCTTCCAATATTAATATGAAATTTTCTCCACCCATGGGTTATTTACTTATGCATCTTTCTACATAAAGTTAATATTTCTATGATGTGTAGTTAAAATGTTTTTCTTAAACTAATTCACTATTTTTAAAAAGTCCACATTTTTTTTATTCTCAACCTTTTGATAGCTTTATTTTAGAAGAAAAATATCATATAAATGATAAATATGGACATTTTTGCTGTTCGCTGTGGTATAAATTATCAACATTTTATTAGCTTTACTTTGATATCAAAATTAATGAATTCTGACAAAGATTCAATAAGTTATTTGAAGAAATACTAAAGGTGCCACCTTAAATTTCAGATGTGTATACTGACTTGATATTAGCCTGTCGATCTCTGTTATTAAGTCACTGACTCCAGTTTCCCTAAACATCTCATTTTGAGATTTTCCTCCACTCAAACACCGCATTGTTGGTCTAGAGGTAGACATCTGCATGAGGAAAGTTCATATGGTTGATCCCTAGCTGGATCATAAGATTTGAAAAATGGCACTCGAAGCTTTCTCACTTAGTGCTCAGCATTTAGAGGATCTGTTTAATGTGACTGGATGGGGTTACATACCATGTGTCTGTGGCATGAAACTAGAGTGTAGCAGCACTTAGAATACTGTCTCAAGTAGACACCATTGTGATATGTCTGAAATATTGTTGAAAGCGTTGCTAAACACCATACAACAACTACAACAATCCTCCACTCACAATTTTTAAGTGCTATAGCCATTTCATTGATCATTTTGCATGTTAACATTTATCAGTCAGTAAAGATTTGTACAAATTCAAAGTTGTGATTCATTTAATGTGTAATGAAGGCCAAAGATAACCTTTTAGAGAAGTTGAGTTTTCAGAGTTGGATACGTGTAGTGAAACCCGCCTCTGATTCTCTCTTTGTGACATGACTTTACCATGTTTGTGTCTATTTCAGTATATTCATTCTGCTGGCATAATACACAGAGTAAGTAAACAAATTTCCATTCTTAAAGTAAGAATTTTTGTACAGGAATGGATGGAATTTGTTAAATGCATTTGTTTAGCATTTTATTAAATCAATGATTTCATGCAAATTGTGATCACACTCGTTATTAATGAATATTAAAGCAGGTGAAAAGTTCTTAGGTCTAAATGTTACATTATATTACAAGTGTCTGACTATTTTGTGATTTTGAGTAACTTTGCTAGGACATCCCTATGTAAGTGCTGATGCTAGCCGGGTTTTGTGAATTGATATTGATCCATAAATGAATAAACTTTATGTTTGATATTTATACAAGAGCTCCAGATAAGATGCGTATCTGCGTATATGACGCATTAAAATTTTGTGAATACGCACCAGATTTGTTTTACGTGTGTATCAATTATGCATAAGCAGCGAGTTTTATGCTTTAAATCAATCTCTATATGCGTAAATAAATTGCAATCTTCATTGCACTAATTTTAACTTATCTGCGTAAATAAATAGCTGAATGGTTTCAATTAAACTCGCTTCAGTGATAAATTTTACCGGTTATTATGGTAACCTAGTCAGTGCAATTAATAAACAATGTCGCAAAATTGCTTGTTTTTTTCTTGACGGGACACCAACTTCGGAAAGCTGAGTGTTCCGGCAGGATACCTGTTATTCCCAGAGCTGATTTAATATTTTAGGATATATCCCTGGTTGAAAATCCTATCCAACAACATATTGAGGTTATTTTTATATAATATACGCTCACTCGTCGGGGTAAATCCTAAATGACTGTCATGCCATGACAAATTGTTTTTTGTAATTTGAAGAAAACGTCTTTGAAAAAAAAAACATACGCTGCAACAATATCACTAGTATACATGTATACCCAGTTTTATGTTGTCGGTATATTCAGATAATATGTGGAAATCATGAAACTTTGTTTGAAATGTACAGACGATATACTCTGAGAAACTTTTTATTTTGAATGTCCTATTTTATTTGAAAGGTATTGAGACGCACGTGCGCGAATACCAGTTTAAACATCGGCCGCTCTATGTTTCTACGGCACCCTTTTCGGTCTTCCCCGGTACTGTTTTTTTTTCTTTAACAGATGTTAAAAGGTTATGGAAAAAAGAAATTAACGTTTAGAAAATTATGTTCATTTTGAAAGCAAATATTCTCAAAAATTATGACATAATTTGAGAAATAATATGTGGCCATGTTCATAAAAATAATGTCACATAATGCATTAAATGACTTTCATATTGCGCAGTGTGTATGCTAAAACTATATTTTTATACTTATTCTGATTGCATTTTGGTCAGTTATGACGTACATGACAAGAACGAATAAGCAGCAGAAAACTTGCTAATTTTGTGTACTAATAAGTAGATATAATTATGCCACAGTACAATGTCTTCTTCAATGTTCCTATTTTTCTACAACATTGGTATACCATTTATTTTTTAACATCTAAACTGTCATTTAACTTTTCAGCAATGGTCTGCAACAAATCCAAAGATTGAGCAGTAAAATGACTGATATAAGATAAAAGTCAAAATTGAAAGTTTGATGACCATTTGGACTGCTAAACACAAAATATCATAGCAATTTAACAGGAGTTTACAATTACCTCTGTTACGCAGCCTTTTGTGTTAGGAAGCCAAACATGTTAGTTTTATATTTGCAGCCAAACTTGGTCTGTATTCAACAACCACATGCTCTAAGGGGCCATTATAGTACATCCCCACTGTATGCTGCAACTTAACACAGGTTTGGTTGTATATAATATGTGCATTACTCATTACTATTCTGAAAAACTCAAGAATACTCATCTACTCTGATTTTGATGAGTAATTACTCATTGGCTTAAAAAATTATCTGGAGCTCTGTTTATAACTGTAATCTTTTAGGATTTTTGGAACTCATTTTTTAGTACAGTTCTATTTTTGCTGAGTATAGTTCAGTTTAGACTCTACATGTATGTTAATTTTCAACATTAATTGGACATGTACGCGTCACAACATTCAGATTGCAATCCCCCCAAGCAAGTATGCGACCATTTCTGACAAATTTTCTTACATGTTTTTTCATCGTACTTGTTATTTGTATACTGAATAGAAAAAACAGTTGAAATAACTATTGAGCCAGTTTTGTTCATTCTCAGAATTACCATATTTCCTTGAATAAATTTTTTGAAAATTGAGGCGTCTATTTGGGTAATAAAAAGGTTGTTTCACATGCAAATACTCATTAGCAATTAGGTTTTACAATTATGTTTCTTTTTACTGCTAACACTTCAATATAAATATATTACATATATTATGTATATATTATATATATATTATGTGTATATTGTGTATATATTATATGTATTATATATCGTTTTATGTATATAAGGATGGTTACGGTAAGCATACATGATTTTAATTGACCTGACGTGAGCTTGTAAATAAAGCAAGTCTTTAATCCGATCTGCGATCGATGTTGTTTCAATGGATGCCATTTTCCTTAGAAAAGCTAACAAACTCTAAGTAAACACTACCCTGTAAGTACATGGGCAAACAACGCCACATGACCAGTGGGCACATTGGTTGTCACACTCGCGTCGGGTCAGTTGTTAAAAACTTATGGTTAGAGTTAGTAGTTCAAAAGAAACCAGACGCAACCTCTACAGCATAGATTGTGATGGTATGAATATTGTACTGGTAGTTTGTACATGTTATTTTAAGTGTATTTAACTGTATGATTATTATGTTAAATTTTAGGATCTTAAGCCAGCAAACGTCGCTGTCAATGTGGATAATGATTTGAAGGTAACCATTGATGTCAAGCATTTAATGTGATACACCTATATGACATGATCCTTCCTCTGAAGGTCGTCTCACAAACAGAATAAATGTGATCTGACTGTGCTGATAGTTATATGTAAGTCTATGTAATAGGCTACGAGTATTGAGAAATGAAGAAGTCCTGGCACGTTTGAAATATTTCAGAGCTACATGTATCACTATATCATGCTGTCTCGTTAATAGTGTCACAGTCATCCCATATTGTGTTGTAAAACTCTCTGAAACCTTTCAGGAAATCTTTTAGAAATACATTTAAGGCACATTAATTCTTGGAAAGTGCCTGTTTTGTTTTTTTTATTGTACAAATGATCCAAAATGGCTTACATTACTGAAGATAAATTATAGCTAATTACTGGGTAATGGCCTTTGTGGTTATGATATGCTAATAATTCTGCTAATTCTTGCACATGGCAATTATTCTTGAAGGAAACCTCTTAATCTTTTTTATATTTTATTAGTGTACATTCCATTATTATTTAGGTGTTTGAATGTCATTTGTTTTGTATAGCAATACAATTTTTTTTTTTTTTTTATCATATAAATTATGTTGATATTTTTTTTAAAATTTCACTGATGGGATAACTTGAATGCTCAAAAATTGTTTTATATTGGAATGGTTTCTTGTGGCACAAATTTGTGAATAAGGCCATTATGAAATGGTCTGTTATAGATTTTTTTAATGTGGAATGCTTATAGAAATTATCAAATCTCCTGTGACTTACATGTACAGCTGAAAATAACATTTAAATCCAACGCCCATTGCAAGGTCCTCTTGTTTTTCAAAAAAACAGCAAATGGCTTTTTTAGAGCTTTTATGTAAAGCTTCGAATAAAATCTAAATATATTACTTTATCTAACTAAACAAGCACAGATCACATGACTGTTTGTGAAAGATTTTGAGGAGGAAGTGTCATGTTTTCTTTTACTAGTCACTCTAGTGTATTCGTGTGCTTCTTTCAGGATCTAAAACCAAGCAATATAGCTGTCAATGAAGACTGCGAGTTGAAGGTATACTTGAGCTTTGGTTTCTTATTTTCCTTATTTTCGATAAATCGGGTGCATTTTATGTTTAGTTTTGTGTGCATGTTGGTATAATACACACACTGCATGCTGATTAGTTGTGTATGAATTTTCCTCAAAACCTTTGCCCTTCCTCGTATAGTCAGACATGGCAGTTAAAGAGGTATCACATTGTTTTTATGCTTTCTGTCCATCTGTCACAAATTCCTGATGACTACTCCTACTTTGTGATTGGATTTAGCCGAAACTTGCTGGTAACAGTCTCTGTAAGGCCACATTGCGCTTATCCCTTTTGTATTCAGGTTTATTGATTTTTGAGAGAGTTAGACCCTTTGACTTTTCAGAATAAAAAATCTTGTCTGGAGAACTCCACCATCTGTGCTTTGAATTTAGCCGAAACTTGCTGAGAATGATAAGTGTAGGGTGTAGTTGCACAGTTCCCTTCTGGTTCCAGTTCGATGATTACCTGTTTGCAATCCCGTGGCTCATTTTAAACAGTCCTTCCGTATGTAAATAACTCTTAGTATAGCATTGGTAAATGTTAGACTGATATTGTTGTAAACTGGTAAGGTGTCTTCCTATTACATGGTTATACTTGATTGTTTTATATGCAATATAAAAAGGTAAATTTTACCTTGTCTATGGATAGTTATACTTTAATTTAGTTAATTAAATCAGGAACCATCTGTGTGTCCGAAAGCTTTTTCAGAGCACAATATTCTTCAAGTTAATTTAATGAAACAAGTGGTCTAGAAGTGCATTTTGCTATTGGGGAGTTCTCATTTTCAATACTTTTCTGTTAACATGGTAACAAATAGCCAAAATTGCAGAATTAGCCATTTCTGGAGCACACCTTCAAACTAATTTGAGGTAACTTCATGAAACTTTGTACACATGTCCCGCTAGTTGTCTAGTAGTGACTTTTAGTATTGGGGAGTTTTTATTTTCAACATTTTTTCTGTTACCATGGAAACAAATATCCAAAATATTTAAGGTAATTTCATGAGACTTTGTACACATGTCAACCTATGGTCTAGTTATGCCTTTTGCTATTAGGGAGTTTTCATTGTCAATATTTATTCATTTACCATGGAAACAAGTCAAAATTACAAAATTTGCCATTTCAGGAGCACAACTCCCAAAACTGTTTAAGATAACTTCGCAAAAATTGTATCACATGACCTAGTAGTGCCTCTTGGTATTCGGGAATTTTTCTTTTTCAATATTTTAACATCACAAAACTTTGTACACATGTTAACATTTGGGTCTATAAATGCCTTTTGGTATGAAGGAGTTTTCAGTTATAATACATTATTTGTTGAAACCATTAAAACTTATAGTCAAAAATATAAAATTTGTTGTTTCCAGAGCATAACACCATTCAAGATAACTTATTGTACCTCCGGGTAAATTATTTAACAATTATCCAAGCTAGGATTGTGAAACTTTGCATGGATAGAGATAAATAAGAAGATGATGCAGGTCATTTTCAGTCCGGCAAGATTTACCTGGTGCGAGCTGTCAATCAAACAAGTCGATAATCCAATCAGCGATTGATACTGGTTGCTTTTATACCATTTTCGTTAGACAAGTTAACAGTACATTGTATTTACTTTGTCAAACAAGGCCCCTTGGCCAGTGGATGGAGATCATTCTTGATAAGGTCAATTATTAAAATAAGACTGCAACCTGGATCCTGTGGTAACACAAAAAGTATCCAAGCTAAATTTGTGAACCTTGCATGTGGATTGAGAGCATTAAGGACATCATGTACCGGTATTTCGTTTAATTATTTTTTCATTCGTACAAATATTGTTGTAGCTAAAGTCAAAACTGTAAACTGGTAGGAGGCTTATGTATTGCTTGCAATACTCCAGTGTCTTGTTATTTTCAAGTTTCAGACCATTTATTTAAAGTCAAATACCCACAGGAGGGGGAAAGTCGATTTGGTCTTCTTATCAAAATTGTTCCACATTCTTTAATAGGTGGAAAGTGTGTTAATATATTAGATTGGATAATAAGTGGATTATAATTGGATTGTATTGAAATGATGTCTGTTGTAGTTAGATCCAATGTTTATCATTTACCCTACATTAAGTTTTAAATGATAGTTTTCTTGATTTAACAGCCGAAACTAACAGTTTTCATCAAATTTGCCTGACTCTTGTCTCCCTTACTTATGCATTGATTGCCTTTATACACTTAAATGTATGAATGAGTTTCGATTTGGAATCTTTGTTATTTAACGCAAAAGTTCAGATCAAACTAATTGCAAAGAAGTTTCAGATATTCTATCTTAAAACAATGTAAAGATCAAATCAATTACAGTAACATTTAAAATATCCAAATTGAATAATAAAACCAAAGAACAGTTACATTTTGATTGATTGATTAAATGTTTAGCATCATTTTTATGCCATCAAGGGCTAACAGATAATCAGTTAACCTAACTACTCTTTCTTTGGATGGAAGGTTTACCAGTACTCGAGCACAACCATCTCCATAAGTAACTTTCCCACTTGAATCAGAGGTGAGAGAATAATTATAATGAGACACAAAATCATCACAGCAGACTGTTACTTGACATGGATTCGAATTCACGACCCCTGGATTGATTAGTCAGATGGCTCATCGACTGACCTAATTGTGCCCGGCATTTAAGTTGAAATATTCAATAATCTCATCATCAAAGTGCAGATCAAAACAGTTACTTTATGTTAAAATTACCAATCTCATATCAAAATGCAATCAAAACAGTTACCTTAAAGTTAAAATTACAAATCTCATATCAAAATGTAAGCAAAACAGTTACCTTTAAGTTAAAATTACCAATCTCATATCAAAATGCTAGCAAAACAGTTACCTTAAAGTTAAAATTACCAATCTCATATCAAAATGCAGTCAAAACAGTTACCTTTAAGTTAAAATTACCAATCTCATATCAAGATGCAATCAAAACAGTTACCGTTAAGTTAAAATTACCAATCTCATATCAAAATTCAATCAAAACAGTTACCTTAAAGTTAAAGTTACCAATCTCATATCAAAATGCAATCAAAACAGTTACCTTAAAGTCAAAATTACCAATCTCATATCAAAATGCAATCAAAACAGTTACCTTAAAGTTGAAATTACCAATCTCATATCAAAATGCAATCAAAACAGTTACCTTAAAGTTGAAATTACCAATCTCATATCAAAATGCAATCAAAACAGTTACCTTAAAGTTAAAATTACCAATCTCATATCAAAATGCAATCAAAACAGTTACCTTAAAGTCAAAATTATCAATCTCATATTAAAATGTAATCAAACAGTTACCTTAAAGTTAAAATTACCAATCTCATATCAAAATGCAATCAAAACAGTTACCTTAAAGTTAAAATTACCAATCTCATATCAAAGTGAAGATCAAAACAGTTACATTTAAGGTAGTATATCAGAATTTTGCAAAGTTTTAAAATGGTTTAAAACATTTTTTTCAATATATCAGTGTCCATAAAATGCTCACTGATTGCATATTGCCATAAGGATACTAATTTAAACATGCCAAAATAATTTACTGAAAAAGAAGTTACTTACTTAGCCCTATTTCCTGCTCAAATAAGCCATGTGATTTCATTATATTAGCTTGGCGGGACAAAGTCCAAAGGGAGCTATTGTCATGACCCCAGCTTTTCGTTGTCATCGTCTGTAGACACCTAAGTTACACTTTTGCATTAAGTTTAAGATATCTTTGCAACCACTCATTGGATGTGAATGAAACTTTATGACATGTATGTTCACCATCATCAATGGAACACGCACAGACAAAGACCATAACTGTGGATTGCATTTTGGCACAGTTATGGCCCTTTTTGGACTTATATACCCAGTGGCGAGCTGTGTTTGTCTTCTGACAACTCTTGTTTTCTGTCTGATCCCTCAGACTGGTTAACATATTGTGGAATGATGAGATTGACCCCATTCCCCTCACAAAAACGTGTTTTTTGCCCTAATTTATGACAAAAATCCCCTCAGTCACAATGTTTTTTCAATGGGGTTTAGTGCCAGTTTAATAGTTTAAAACAATGAAGAACAAGGATATTGCAGGCATCACATTGTCAAAATTCAGATCAAAACAGTTGTAATAAAAGTTGGATTTCTCATCTCAGCATTCAAAATTACTATTTCTCACCTCAGCATTCAAAATTATCATTTCTCACCTCGGCATTCAAAATTACAATTTCTCATCTCAGCATTCAAAATTACAATTTCTCACCTCAGCAGCCGGGCCCGATTAGCTCAGTCGGTTACACGTCTGACTATCAATCCAGGGGTCGTGAGTTCAAATCCCCCGCCCGGCAACAGTCTCCTTGATGATTGATATACGATATTGTGTCTCATTATCATTTTGTCTCTCACCACCGATTCAAGTGGGAAAGTAATCAGTTACTTGCAGAGATGGGGTGTGCTCGAGTACTGGTTAATCCAAGGAAACAATGGTTAGGTTAACTGATCGTCTGTTAGCCCTCGATGGCATAAAAATGACACTATACGTTCAATCAATCAATCAATCAATCTCACGTCAGCGATCAAAATTAGAATTTCTCATCTCAGCATTCAAAATTACAATTTCTCATCTCGGCATTCAAAATGACAATTTCTCACCTTAGCAGCCGAGTCCGATTAGCTCAGTCGGTTATGCGTCTGACTATCAATCCAGGGGTCGTGTGAGTTCGAATCCCCCGCCCGGCAACAGTCTCCATGATGATTGATATACGATATTGTGTCTCATTATCATTTTGTCTCTCACCACTGATTCAAGTGGGAAAGTAATCAGTTACTTGCAGAGATGAGGTGTGCTCGAGTACTGGTTAATCCCAGGAAACAGTGGTTAGGTTAACTGATCATCTGTTAGCCCTTGATGGCATAAAAATAAAGCTATATATTCAATCAATCAATCAATCAATCAATCAATCTCACCTCAGCGATCAAAATTAGAATTTCTCATCTCAGCATTCAAAATTACAATACTCAGCATTCAAAATTACAATTTCTCATCTCAGCATTCAAAATTACAATTTCTCACCTCAGCAGCCGGGTCCGATTAGCTCAGTCGGTTACGCGTCTGACTATCAATCCAGGGGTCGTGTGAGTTCGAATCCCCCGCCCGACAACAGTCTCCATGATGATTGATATACAATATTGTGTCTCATTATCATTCGTCTCTCACCACTGATTCAAGTGGGAAAGTAATCAGTTACTTGCAGAGATGGGGTGTGCTCGAGTACTGGTTAATCCCAGGAAATATGAAATATGAATGGTCGGCGTAACAGTCAACATTAGTGTAATGAATACATGCTAATTGTTTAGTACACTTTGATCAAATCAAGACTGAATTAGTTTGAATAATATACATTGATAATTCTTACATCTTATTTCTAAAACAATTTATAATCAGCTAATTGCTTCTTTTCTTAATATTTATATACTAAAATGCTTTAAAACTTAATATTGAAGGATGATCAAATAATTAGAAAAAAAAAACGTAATGATCAATGAACTTTTTGTTGGATTTTGATTGTACAGTAAACAGCGTGAGTATTTGATCATTCTTTTCAACAAAAATAAAACTGCCAAAAGGTTAGTTATTGGTCAATTATGCTAATGTAAGGACTAATTATGTCACAGAAGGGACATAATGAAATGTGTTTTTAGAAATGGTTTCACAATGTTTTCCAAATCAACACGATCTTTCTTAAAGAGAATAATACCAAAGTATGTACTTGATACAATGTATGCAGTCCTGCAACAATTGCCATTAAAACATTCATAAAGCACATCTAAACAGTATGTATGTAGCAATAAGTATAGTTTTAATTCCCCACTATTTGTCAAAAGAGTGAAATGCACTGTGGTTTATCTCTATGGAAGCTCGACTGTAGTTGGCTGGAGAGTTGGGTCATGAACTCAGGTCAGCTGTCAATCACAACTGAAGGAAATTTTGAATTTTACAACACTTTTCAAAAAAGATTTTTTGAATGGTACCATTATAATGTACACTTTGTTTTCAAATTCACATGACATAAAGATCATATATTCAAGTTTCAACCAAATCTGTTTTGTATGACTCTTGAAATTTTAAAAAATCATGCACTGATGCTTTGCTTCCAGTAAGTACAGAGAATTCATGTAAGTGTCCATTTTTCAGTGCTGCTGGTTTTTGTACTGTGACTCCGGCCATTAACGGCATGTCGTCTCACCAGCAAAACACAATCGTACAAACATTGAAATGCAAACTAGTTATTTTTAGCTCTGCTCAGCTGCAAATTTTATTTCAATGAGAAATGAAATGCAGTTAATCTATATAGTTCATTGAGGCTGATTGCAGTAAAAATGTAAATATTAAGAGTTGAAGATTCCAGTCTCAGCTTCAAAGTTCAGACAAAAAAATTACAACAAAAATTGAAATTTCCAATCTCAGGATCAGAGTTCAATATACAAATGTATATATAATTTCCCATCTTAAAACAAAGGTTCCAGTAAAAAATACTGTATATATATTTATAAAGTAAATAGTATTGGAATAAAAAAAAATACTGATGTACTAAAGGTTGAAACAAGCACATCCTCGGTTGCTTGTTAGTCTACTAACACATTGTGTATACAATGCTTTACTTGTTTCAGATTTTAGACTTTGGTTTGGCCAGACATACTGATGAACAGATGACTGGTTACGTGGCAACCAGATGGTACCGTGCTCCAGAAATTATGCTCAACTGGATGCATTATAATCAAACAGGTATAAATCATTTTTCAAAATTTCTTAAAACTTTTGATTAATTAACCTGTGTGAATGAAACTTTGCTCAGAACTTCAGTAATGCAAGATGATATGTCTGTTTTGTTGTGCCATTTTTTGCTCACCTGAACCGAAGGCTCACAGGTGAGCTTTTGTGATAGTCCTTCCGTCTTAATTAATTTTTTCAAACAACTTATTCTCTTAAACCGCTTGACATATTTTCATCAAATTTTGTATGAAGCATTATAGCCTGGAACTCCTTAAAGGTTGTTTAGATTATGACCTTGGGTTTGAAAAGAGATGAAATTGTGATTTTTCAGAAATCTTTTTCTAAAGAACCGGTCAGCCAAAATCACTATAATTTAGACCTATGAATAGATGTTTCCAGTTTATTGAAATAAATTGGGCCAGGGTATATTGGGATCCAGTATGGGGACTTTCATTTTTACATAGGGATACTATGGGAAAATGGGAAATTCAAATAATATTATTCATATTTATTGTTTGTATGATTATTTAGACTTCATGCACATCACAAACACGGCAACTAGGTTCTTGTTACATATGCAGCCATGGTATTATATTTGTAACTATACAAATCAGTTAAAACTCGAGTTTCACTTAAAACGATATTCTGATTGTGTCAATATTTTTGGCCATTCCCAACTTTTTGCCTTCTTTGTGTAAATAAATTCCTTTTCTTGATATTGATATTGATTCTGCCAATTTCTTTGGATATCTTGACCCCAGCTTTAGTTCATTTTACACATAATTGACTGTTTACCTTGATATTATAATTGTTGAGATTGGCTCGTTTTCCACATCATGTGAAAATCTGCTCATGCTATTTTTCACTGTTTGTTTAAAATGCTACTCATTATCTGTTTACAGTAAACGTGTCTGTTTTAATGATTGAAAAAATGTTGCAAACATTGTGTCATCGAATTGAGTGATTCCGTGTAAATTGTATGAATATCATTTGATTCAATCAATCAGTTTCATTGTCAATATGACAGAACAACTTACATCTTAAACTGCTTATCAATTCAAAAAAGACCAGGATATGAGCATTTATCATGACAGTGTAATCTACTACAAGGAATGGAAAAGCGAAAATACAACTGCTAAACAACAGATGATAGTTATCAGGTTGTGAGAATAAATCTTTTTCAGTATTCTGATATCTCAATGTTTTTTATGGCATTCCCTCCAATATTGAGAGAACGAGTTTCGACTCTACCTCTGTTACAGCAGTGTACTGTGTGAATGTGCAATGTCAATATAAAGAGCTATGCAGGTAGGTGTCAACTCAGATTTTATTTACTTATATTTGCAGTGGACATATGGTCAGTTGGATGTATTATGGCAGAAATGTTGACCGGACGACCCCTTTTTCCTGGCACAGATCGTATCCTTGTTATATAGTTACTTAGTCTTTACCACCTTGGTATTTGTATTTAAACTTCATTATTAACTCATCATATGGAATAAGAGTCCAATAAACATATATTACAGTAAATACCTTTAGCTTGCTATTTAAAATTATATACATATTCAGCATATAATCTCCTTGTATAGATTTATGTTGAGCACTCACAAAATTGGCTTAGCCAGCACATGTTCCAATAATAATGTCCTTTTAGATGGTACTTCATGAATAATAGTATTTTCGATAGTTTTATTTTACATTGGCCTTTAAAGTATGCCCCTAATTCCGAAAATAGAGGATCTTACATGAGTGCCAATTTATTATTGAATTTATTAAATGAGTTGGAAATCATATATTATGCAAGGCTCTTCCAGGCATTATATCATTATACCTGACAAGTTTGATAAATTCAGTAATAAATGAGCATGAATGTAAGATTCATTTTATCATGTAACTCAGAAAAGTTTACATGTACCACTTATTTAATAAACAGATCTTCTCTTTAAGGAATTAGAAAAAAAACCAGGCATATTTGTTTTAGTGTGTCATCGTAACGTCACAAAATAACGTCATTTAACCATGACAAATCAATGTCATTTTTATACTTGGCAATGTGAGTACTTCGGCAGTTTATGTACGAGAGCCGAGTTATATGGAAAACACCGAGCAATGAATCGGAAGTGATGTTGCACTATATCAAAAATATGTCATGGGTTTATTACACTCCTGCACCATAAATCATGTGATAAAACACCTTATGGTTCAATTTCGGAAACTTCTTTTGGAGTCATCAATTGATATACCCATATGACAGTGGTAAATGACAGACCCCAAGGAACTTCTCAAACACATGCTATTTCTGTTTTGGGAAAAGAAAATAATTACAGGGTACCAAATCTGGAGAGAAGGTTAGGTCAAAAGGTTGATCCCATTCCATGTTTTGTGAGCCCGGTGCATTGTTTTAGACATTTGACGTAAAAGGAAACCTTTTTTTTTTTTAAAAAAAACTTATTTATTTTACATCGATTGTAAAACAAGTTTTACAACTTGAGCAAATCACACTTGATGTATTCCTAGTACTGAGCATGTGCGGATAAAGTGTCTTGCTGAATTTTAGTCATGGCGGAGGATGAACCGATGACCCTCCAATCCTGTGTCCGATGTCCAACCACTGGACCAATTGCTCCATCAGATGACCAGGCCAGCAGTTCGGACAATAGCGTCAATTTTGGGAATAGTTTCCTTAATTCTGTTAAGACATAGATCAGTTAACAAGAATATTGGCCGTCGTTGGGACACCTAATGATGATCTGTTAGACAAGATTAGTAGTAAAGAGGTAACATAGACTGAAATCTATGTACATGTGACCAGGATTATAAGTCATGTAACAGCTTGCTTTGTGCTACTTCTCTTTTGCATGAGCTTGTAAAGACTAAAAAAAAAACAACAAACAAAAGCAGTGTAGTCAAACCTGTGTAAAACAGTGTACAGTGTACCGGTAGTCAAACCTGTGTAAAACAGTGTACAGTCAAACCTGTGTAAAACGGTGTACAGTACAGTCAAACCTGTGTAAAACGGTGTACAGTACAGTCAAACCTGTGTAACACGGTGTACAGTACAGTCAAACCTGTGTAAAACGGTGTACAGTACAGTCAAACCTGTGTAACACGGTGTACAGTACAGTCAAACCTGTGTAACACGGTGTACAGTACACTGTGTAAAACGGTGTACAGTACAGTCAAACCTGTGCATTCGGTAACCTCTTTTAAGCAGTCACTTATCTTAAAAAGCCACATTTGCTATTCTTTTAGAGCAAATTGGCCTGTATTAAGCAACAATCTGTCTTTAAAGGCCACTTTTGCACCTTCCCTTGACTAGCTGCTTAAGACAGGTTTGATTATATATCATATATTTTATATGGGTTATTATAACATACAGATATAGTATTAAAGATAATGGATGGGTCATTTAAATAAATTTGATCTTGACAATTGTTATGTAGCTTTAGGTCTTTGGTTATTTTATGCTTGATATAGGCCTTAAGTTGTCATTGCAACATAGCAAATCCCAGGTGTGGTGTATGGTTAATGGACAATATTTGCTGATTCATATCAAAAGGAATAAAAGGGTATTTTTAAGCTTACCTGAGCCAAAGGCTCACAGGTGAGCTTTTGTGATCGCCTGGTGTCCGTTGTCTGTCGTCCATTGGCCATCGTTAACTTTTAGCTTCTAACAATTTCTCCTCTGAAACCACTGGGCCAATTTTGATATAACTTCACAAAAATGTTCCTTGGGTGACCCTCTACCAAGTTTGTTCAAGCCATCTTGATTTGTTAAAAACATGGCCGCCAGGGGGCGGGGCAAGTTTAATTAGTAAAAACTTAAAAAAAATCTTCTTGTCAGACCACTGGGCCAATTTTGATATAACTTCACAGAAATGTTCCTTGGGTGACCCTTTACCAAGTTTGTTCAAACCTTCTTGATTCGTCAAAAAACATGGCCGCCAGTGGCGGGGCAAGTTTAATGAGTAAAAACTTAAAAAATCTTCTTGACAGAAACTACTGGCTCAATTTTAAAATAATTTCACAGAAATGTTCCTTGGAGGACCGTTCACCAAGTTCTTCAAACCGTAGTGTTTGTCAAAAAACATGGCAGCCAGGGGGTGGGGTTAGTTAACTATATAAGCTATGGTAAAAACTTGAAAAATCTTCTTGTCAGAAACCACCGGATCGATTTTAAAACAATTTCGCAGAAATGTTCTTGGGTGACCCTTTATCAAATTTGTTCAAGCCATTGTGATTTGTTCAAAAACATGACCGCCACAGTGAGGTGCTAGTTTACTGTATAGGCAGCTATAGTAAAAACTTCAAAAGCCTTTTTGTTAGAATATGCTGACCTGATTTCGATGTAATTTCACTGTCATTTACCATGGATGAACCTCTACCAAGTTTGTTCCAGCCATTGCGATTCGTCGAAAAAAACAAAGTTGCCAGGAGGGGAGGATGGTTTTCTTTATATGGATATATAGTGAAAACTTTCTTACAATATATGATATCCAGATATATGCACAAGGATACTATTGTTATCGCACAACTCTTCTACTTATCTGTTACATCTTCAAAACAAATCAAAAGTCTTGAATTTTGAGTGTACATGTATTATATAATCTACTTAAGTTGGGTGACTCAATGTCACATAGGTGTGCGATATAGGGCCCTCTTGTTTTATGTTTACTTTGTTAAATTTAAAGTTAATAATAATCTTAATTGAAAGTATTAATTAAAATTGATAACATTAATTGAGCAATTGACAAGAAGTGGTGTGTTTTAGGTAATATTTTGTGGTCGCTCTGTGCCTGTGGTCAGTTGGCTGATTTTTTATTAAATCTTTCTTTTCTGAACTTACAGTCGAATCTTGTTTTTACGATATAAGTAAGAACTGAAAAAACAGCCATACTTCAACAGTACAGTGAAACCTCCATAAACCGGACACTCTGTAAAGGGAATACTTTATACAACATGCACTTTCTAAAGTCCAGAAATTCTTTTTTAATGTTCCTTTTTTCTATTGTAGAAAAACCTCTTTAAACTGGAACCGCTATTCCACAAACCAAATGGATTTCAGCATTTATTGTATATTTTTTGCACATAAATTTACCTCCATATACCGGAATAACTTATCTCATCTTGATTTTTGACATTACACAAAATAGTGCCTAAAATTGAAAGCTTGAGTTGAGACATAATTGCAAGATTCGACTGCAACCTTTTATCAAATGCCATTGTGTTGTCTGACAATCACCAATATTAATGTAAATTGGGGTTTGATTAGCAAGTTAATATGACAGGTACAATCATTTGTAAACTTATATAAGTCAACTTTAGTCAAGCTAGTTATAATTTTATAGTTTAACTCCAAGATAAGATGGTACAATGCATTTTAAGTTGAATTTTTGAAAAAAGGAGAGCTATTGTATAGGTTGCTTCTTCCATTACAGTTTTAAGGCAAGCTCTATGTCTCAGTGGACTCAAGGGGCCAAGTGTTATGGCCCCTGTTTTTACTTGGAAAATTCGGTTAAAGTTTTTAGGAATGCCCATATATCTCAGTAACCACTTCTTATGCTACAAAGAGACTTAACATTAGTGTTCACTACAATAAAGGGAACTTAAGGGGCCAAAGGGAATAACTCCATTTTGATTTAAGTCAGAATTATAGCCTCGTTTATACTTAGAAATTTTAGTTAAAGCATTTAGGCATATCTCAGTAACCACTGCCCATACATCTATGAAACTTCATATTAGTGTTCACTAACATGAAGTCATAAATTTGTTAAACATTGACATAAATGTTCAATTTAGATGGCGTGCACAACCTGACTCTTATAGCTTGGTACAAATGTTTACTTCATAAATATTGATCGCAAAACCCAACTTCTTATGTTGTCACATGTTCAGAACATGTGCAACTTAGCAATGCAAAACACAACTTTCAATGTTGTCACATGTTCAGAACTTGTGCAACTTAGCCATACAAAACCCAACTTCCAGTGTTGTCACATGTTCTGAATATGTGCAACTTAGCAAAGTACAGAGGAGGGGCATATAGCTGTTACTCAGGTTGCTGTTTCTTGTCAACTATGTATAAGTTGTTTTATTGCTAGGCAACAGTTGCATTTTGACTAAAGTAGTATAGCAGTTCCATGCATGTAATTGTTAAAACTTGCATGCTGGGTATCAAGGATACCTGTCATAATACTTGTGTAAATCTGGCTTTCTTTATTCTGTTTTTATCACCCAAGGGGTGAGCATATGGTTGCCACTTTGTCCGTCCGTCCGAATCCTTGTCCAGAATAACTCCAAATGTTCAGAAGAGAATCCAATGTCACTTGGAACATGGATAGATGAAAATGTGTGAAAGTTCAGAGCAAATGAACAATTATAGCTGTTACTCAGTACTGAACCAGTACATTGAACAGAATCCGCTCCCCTTTTGTACTTTAGTTTTGGTTATTTTTGACATGGAACATTGAGAGGGCAATGTGTGTTATAACTCAGTCTAGAATAATGACATGGTATCTCCCCTTTTCTACTATATTTTCAGTTACAGCATGAAAGGAGGTTAATTACTTAAGTTATGGCATGAAAGGGAGGTTAATTACTTAATAGTGACAATATGGAAAGGAGGTTAATACCTTGAGTTACAGCATGGAAGGGAGGTTAATTACTTAATAGTTACAGCATGGAAGGGAGGTTAATTACTTAAGTTACGGCATGGAAGGGAGGTTAATTACTTAATTGTTACGGCATCATGGAAGGGTGGTTAATTACTTAATAGTTATGGCATCATGCAAGGGAGGTTAATTACTTAATAGTTATGGCATCATGGAAGGGAGGTTAATTACTTAATAGTTACAGCATGGAAGGGAGGTTAATTACGTAAGTTACGGCATGGAAGGGAGGTTAATTACTTAATAGTTACGGCATCATGGAAGGAAGGTTAATTACTTAAGTTACGGCATCATGGAAAGGAGGTTAATTACTTAATTGTTACGGCATCATGGAAGGGAGGTTAATTACTTAATAGTTATGGCATCATGCAAGGGAGGTTAATTACTTAATAGTTATGGCATCATGGAAGGGAGGTTAATTACTTAATAGTTACAGCATGGAAGGGAGGTTAATTACGTAAGTTACGGCATGGAATGGAGGTTAATTACTTAATAGTTACGGCATCATGGAAGGAAGGTTAATTACTTAAGTTACGGCATGGAAGGGAGGTTAATTACTTAAGTTACGGCATGGAAGGGAGGTTAATTACTTAAGTTATGGCATGGAAGGGAGGTTAATTACTTAATAGTTACGGCATCATGGAAAGGAGGTTAATTACTGAAGTAACAGCATGGAAGGGAGGTTAATTACTTAAGTTACAACATGGAAGGGAGTTTAATTACTTAATAGTTACAGCATGTTTCTTTGGCAGAACCAAGATCCAAAAATCTGTCAACTTTGTTAATAAGGATG
This sequence comes from Panopea generosa, assembly GCA_029582155.1. Lineage (NCBI taxonomy): Eukaryota > Metazoa > Mollusca > Bivalvia > Adapedonta > Hiatellidae > Panopea > Panopea generosa. Next base: position 14,941,887 of record CM055903.1, on the reverse strand, counting down.
TTGATAAAGATCTCTAAAATGATATGTTGCTTATCATCTTCATGTGTCTCCATAGCAACACCAAGGCAATAATAAGTTCATTAATAAATTTATTTAAATTTCAAATTCCAATTTGCAAAGAAAATTTCTGTCTGGGAGGTGAGAGACAAGTATAGTCTTAACAGCAATGGGAATGGGAATTTCTGTAACACTCATATGTGTATGTACTTGTTAAAAATAGCATTGAGTATAAAATATTGTTTTAAAGATCATATACTTATCATATACTATTATATACAAGTTTTTGAATCTATTTTTTTTATCCCAGATCTGCTATCATTATTATCGGTTCATATATTAGTATGTTACAAAACCACTGTTGACAGCAATTAAGTTGTTGAATTTAAATACATGGTAACACAATTTTGTCTTGGCTTATCATTCATGGAGAGGGTTGTTCATTAAGGTCTAATTAACTGTTGTCTAATGACAACTTGCATTTCACCGCTAAGGTCTTAGGTCCGAGTCCTGCTCGGTCCAAAAACTTTGTCAGAAAGTTTGCCAGCTACTTGTGGAAAGGACTTGGTTTCTACTCAGATTTCTTCTGAGGTCTTCCTCCACCCATAAAACTGGATATGCTGTTTATAACTTGAAATGTGATGAAAATGGCATTAAGTCTAATTTAAAAATAAAAAAATCATCTATAGCGTATACGTGTATATGTATATATATATATTTATTATCTATAAATTTTTCTGCCTATTTTCTTAAGCTTGTTTTATTTTAAATCTTTTCTATCATTAAGCAGGTCAACTCATTTTAAAGAAAAAGAAAAGAATACTTTTGATACAAGTTTTATAAAAAAAACGACATATTTGTTTATATTTTGAACATTTTTCCTTCTTCTATCTTAATTTTAAAAACATCTTTAGAACATACATGTTCAAAATAAAACTATTCTTGCACATCATACTTATTTATTATCATTATCATGAAAACGGATGTGTGCCAGAAACTGCTAGTATGTCAGTATATAGTATACAGTCAAACCTGTGTTAGTGACCACCTCTATTAAGCAGCCACTTGTCTTAAGCAGCCACATTTGTTATTTCCCATTTATATGCTTTCAGAGCAAATTAACCTGTATTAAACAACATGTCTTTAAGGGCCATTTTTGCTCCTACCCATTTATTTCCCATTTATATACTTTCAGAGCAAATTAACCTGTATTAAACAACATGTCTTTAAGGGCCACTTTTGCTCCTACCCTTGACTGGTTGCTTAAGACATGTTTGACTGTGCATGCGTGTTTGTAATTAGACACAAAAAAACTTACAAGAGTGAGATTGTTTGCAGCTGGCATGGTCATTACCAACTGTTCTTGTTGTTATCCTTAAGTGTTGACACAGATATAGATCAGCTAACAAAAATATTATCCCTTGTTGGGTCTCCAAATCAAAGGCTTCTTGACAAAATCAGCAGTGAAGAGGTAATAAATGGACCTCAATGATGTTCATCTTTAAAAAAATTGGCTAAAAAATGGAATGTTTTTATGTTTCTTGATGATTTAATCAACTTGAAGTACAAATGTCGCAAATCAATACCAATAAGTGCATGTATACAGGGCTGTCCCTAATTTTGTAGCCAGTGGTCAGAACAAGAATGGCGGATGAAATCCCCAGCCCCTGGCCCTTAGGGACAGCCCAGTATATACTTATAATCATGTAACTCATTTTTCACTGCATTGTTATTATAAACAGCTGTAGTTTTGTGGTCTGCCTTGTGTACTGGAGGTTGTGATTATGTGATCTGCCTTGCATATATACATATTTATGAATAAAATTTGTAATTAAACATGTCAAATAGTATATTGAAAAGAGATTACCTTACTTAACATATGCACCCAGGTTAGACTAAAATAGATTTAAGGTTTAAAGCTGCATTGTATCATGTAACATATTAAACAAGTCACGTGATTTAATTTTGATTGCGGGTTGATCCATCATATTGGTTACATATTGTTGTATGTGATTATACAGACGAGGTGAATGTCGCCCAAGAAAAAACATGAAAATTATCTTTGAAACAGAAAGTCACTTGCTGTGTTTCAGGAATATTTTTCAGTTTTATTGATAAAATTCCAATATGAAGTATTGTAATTGTAAACAGCTAAATAATTTTTCAAGAATCGTTTTAGGAAAAGCTTTACTTCCTTATGATTACTTTTATTTTGCAGGCTCGTAATTACATCAAACAATTGCCAAGATGGGAAAAAAAAGATTTTAGTAACGTTTTCTCGGGAGCAAACCCCAACGGTTGGTAACTTATGTTAATTTTCAGCTTGTAGTTGGAACTTTTGTAAGCACCCTTTTGCCAGCATCTCATATGTTAACTTACACTAAATAGCTCAAACATTATCTGTTTAATTTGCAAAATTGGCCCCCATCCTAAGGGTTTATCAGTTTAACATGGGGAAATTTTAATTTAAACATCTGAAGTATGTTTTGAAATGGAATTTTGTATAACGATATGTTGAGGGAATTAACAGCTTGGGTTTATGGCAAAGCTTCATGATTCTAACTGATATATGGTTCATAGTATTTGATGGGTGAACACTGACTGCTTTGCGTTCTTATTTGATATTAGGTTATGTTTTAGTTTTTATTAATTTATTTTAGCTAAGTTATGAAGAAAAGCTCTGAGCATATATAGATCAATCACTCTAAAGTCCGCTTCTTGGGTAACCAGTATTAAGTGTTGTATTTGTGAGGCAGCCGGTTGAGCTGGAGATCGAACCAGCAACCTCTGGCGTGAGCAGCCAATACTCTGTGCACTATACATTTACTATCGCCTCGCTTAAATACAATTCATGCAGTATCCACTCCACTGAATCCACTTAATAACAAATGTTGCATGATTCTTATCAAATTTATGCACAAGGTTGCTTCTCATTAGACCTTGCATGGGATAGTATTTCAGGCATACATATGTAATGTTATATGAATTTTACTGCCTTTTATTAACATAATTTTTTGTTTTGCTCAATAACTCAGTGAATAAATATTTGTGATTCTTTTTAAAATAGTACACAAGGATGCTCAACCCTAGACTTTACATGGAATTGAATTTCAGCACCGCACATCAAATTTTGAACTAGATGTGTCCCCTTTTTATGTGTCCACCATTTGAAATATGGTGAAAGTGCATTAAGATCTATTGTCCGTTCATGTGTCCATCCATGCGTCTGTCCATAATCAGTTTATAATTATTAACTTTTGAAAATGTCTATGTTTTTTAATTAATATTTGGTGCATAGCTGTATAGTTAAAAAATACAGGTCAAGTTCAATAAATCATATTAATTTTGTCAATGTTGAATTTTACCTGACATGATTTTTTGCAAAATTTAATAACATTCAGGAGGGGTTTCCTAGTGTATTGATTAAGTTTAACCCGTTACTCCATAGTCCATAGATACGCGTTTTCCCGCACCAATCATAGAAGGCCTTTGAAAACAGTGCAGGAAGAGTTCAGATTGCTCGTAATAAACAATCTGAACACTTCCTGCACTGTTTTTCACTCTGTCAGTTAATATAAACATAATTCACCCAATATTTCGAAATCCTTCTATATGAGGTAGCCCAAAGGCGTCTATATTAGAAGTGTCCAAAGGCGTCTATATGAAGTAAATGGTTAAACAAAGATGGCATTTAATCACCGTCCACTTAATACTAGTATCCTGAAGGAGCATTGTTTGATTAATTTCAAACTTGTACAGTTGTTATGGAATTAGATTTTGTTAGCATAAGAAGAATTATGACCCATTTGTAACTGAAATAGATATTGCTCAGGTTCTTTTTAAATATGTACAGAAGTTTGTTTTTTTCACATAATATTGCATGGAATTGTAATTCTGGCTTACATGTTTAATTTGAGCTCTGCTGGCCAAAGGCCAACAGAGCTTATATCTTGGTTCATCGTCCATTGTCATCTGTCCATTAATCTTTTTCTTGTAGACGTGATAGCACCTTCATTTTTCATTGAATCTTGCACAGCAGTTTTATACTTGTAGCCAATAATTCTCAGATGAGTTCTTGAACCAGAGTCATTCAACCACAAATGTCCTCGCCAAACTGCTTAAAAGTACATTTTTACCGAAACTTTGAAATCGGGTCCCTGGGGTCAAATTTGTGGCTGCCACAGGGGTCACCGTTTTACAAAGAGTTATATAGGGAAAATGTTGTAGATGAGATAGCGTCTTCATTTTTCATTGAATCTTAACCAAACTTGTGCAGCAGTTATATAACCACAATATCTCAGACGAGTTCTTGAACCAGGGTGATTCAAAAACAAATGCCCCTGCCACAGGGCTTATAAGCACATTTTAAGTAAAGTTTTAAAAATCATTTTCTCTGAAAGTTCAAGGCCAAGACCTTAGATATGTTACATGTAGTATTGCATGGAGGTCCCTGCCACAGAGCTTATAAGCACATTTTAAGTAAAATTTTAAAAAAACATTTTCTCTGAAAGTTCAAGGCCTAGACCTTAGATATGTTACATGTAGTATTGCATGGAGGTCCCTGCCACAGAGCTTTTAAGCATTTTTTGAGTAAAATTTTAAAAAAACATTTTCTCTGAATGTTCAAGGCCTAGACCTTAGATATGTTACATGTAGTATTGCATGGAAGTCCCTGCCACAGAGCTTTTAAGCACATTTTAAGTAAAATTTTAAAAACATTTTCTCTAAAAGTTCAAGGCCTAGACCTTAGATATGTTACATGTAGTATAGCATGGAAGTCCCGGCCACAGAGCTTTTAAGCACATTTTAAGTAAAATTTTAAAAAACATTTTCTCTGAAAGTTTAATACCTAGACCTTAGATATGTTACATGTAGAATCTGTTGCCAGTAGAGTCTTCTTGGGCTTCTTGTTACGCTTTCCGAAACTTAAGCAAATGGCTGCTGCTTTGTCCATCCATCCTAATTCTTGTCAGGAACGAAACTCCAAACAAAAACACTGATGCCACTTGGAATATGGATAGAGAGTCATGTGTGAAAGTGCAGAGCAAAAGAATTGTAACTCTATAATGGGGGCAACAGAATTTTCTCCTTTTTGTACTTTAGTTTTTATTGCATTGGTTAATACGGAGTAAATCTTTAAAAGAATGGAAAGGAATTCAAAGTGACATGGAACATAAATAGAGGGCAACTGTGGAAATGTTAAGTGAAAGAACCATAGTTCTATCTCGAGTTTTCTCAAAATGATCTAACCTTTATAACCCTTTTCATTTACAAACACAATGTACCTTTTTCTTAATCAAGTACTTGTTCGGGGTCCTCATTGGTTCTACCAGTGTCCCTATTCCACGAGTTAAAACCCAGTTATAAACATAAGTTTGTATATTTAATTGTATATTTTAGTTAATTGTATATTTTAGTTAATTGTATATTTAAGTTAATTGTATATTTTAGTGAAGACTAATTCCTGGTATATGTCATAAAATTGTTAAACATTTGTTGATTTTGCTTCTGTCATCTTTTTGTTGTAACAGAAAAATGGGGCCTCATCCGGGATAGAACTAGTTAAACTGCTTATACAAGCTGCAAATGTAATAAGTAATTAACACCTAAAATGGAATATTTTAGCAATAGATTTACTGGAGAAGATGCTGGACCTCGACGCTGACACCAGAATTACAGCAGAGAAAGCGCTCGAGCACCAATACGTCAAACAGTATGCAGACCCAACAGATGAGCCCATCGCAGAACGATACGATCAGTCCTTTGAGGACATGGAGCTTAGTATACCAGACTGGCGAGGTACATGACACTGACTTTCTATATGTTTTCAAAGTGACATGTTTGAGTCAGGTTTTTTTCCTCACACTTCGAAATTGGGTGTTATTTGTCCCCAAAATGATGAGACTTTGTCATTTAATGTGTCATTTAATTAAATGGTGTGACCCTGTGAAGTTTATTGAAATTACCAAACCTGGTACCTTTGAATTTGGATTTTGTACAAAAAAGTACCAACACATTTCTGTATACACAAGATGATGATACACATTTACTTTCTGAAAGACCTACGAACCGAAGCTTTCTATGGTGGTGGATAATCTTCATGTATACATACATTCGATTGTACATGTCTCAGCAGCCAGACCCAGTTAGCTCATTTGGTAGCATGTAAAACTATCAATCCAGGGGTTGTGAATTTGTGATGATTGGTATATATCATTGCATATTATTGTCATTTGTCTCTTACCGCTGATTCAAGTGGGAAAGTTACTTGCACAAAGAGTTGTGCTTGATTACTGGTTTACCTTCCAGGATTCAAGGAAAGATTGGTAGGTTAACTGATTATCTGTTGGCCCTCCTTGGCATAAAAAAGATGCTGAATATTCAAACATACAAAAAACCTTGCTCAGCAATTACTTGCATCAACAAACCTTCACATGTGTTTTCATTACCATATAATGGACTTGAAAATGTTGTTAACAATCGAGGTGAGCTATTGTGTCACCCTGTGTCCTTCATCTATCTGTACTGCAGTGTGGTCTAGTGGTAGAGTTTCCACCTCGCATGTGGAAGGCTGTGGGTTTGGTCCCCCAGCCGGGTCGTACCAAAGATTTGAAAAATGGTACATGAACTTAACATCTCCCTTGGCACTCAGTATTTATAGGATAGTTCTAGGTCTGATCAGCCATGTGTTGGTATAATGTGACGGGATGGGGTGTCATTCCCTGTGTCTGCGGCATCATACTCCAGTGTAGCAGCGCTCAGAAAACTTTCTCAAGTAGACACCATCGCAATTATGACTTAATAGTTGTTGAAAGTGACACTAAACACCATACATTAACATCATCTATCTGTAAAGTTATGGTTGGGTGCACTCTAGCATCTGTATTTTTATATGTCTTTCACCAAACATACAATGTAGTTATATATCCATAATGTCTTTGACAAAATTGTACTACAGTCAAACCTGTCTTAAGCAGCCAGCCAAAGGAAAGGGCCAAATTGGCTGCTTAAGACAGGTAGCTGCCTACTACAGGGTCATCAATTTTCACCCAGATTAGCGAAGTATTTTTGTATATTGTTTTTTTTTATGTATGTGATACTATGTATACATACACTTATATTTGGAGGGATTAAATGATTTAATAATCATTTTTTAATAGAAAATAACCAAAAAAAAGCTGAAATTGAAAATTGTTTTATTGAACAGTATTTTAACACAATATTAATTAATCTCATCATTGGTAGTCACTCGACGAACATGTTTACTCTCCGGGTTTGAATTAGAATTGTACTCCTCCATAATTTCATGTTTCCGTTTACACACATTTTGAATTTGGGTCCTCCCAACACCTAATTTATCCGCGATAAATCTACTGCTTTTACCAGACTCTAACAATTTCCCAACCTGAACACGTTCATCCAAAGTCAAACACTTCCGTTTTGGTGGCATTGTTAACATGCTGACAATCAAAACATTTATGATTTAAGTCACAATAAATCATTTCCATATTTTATATTTTTCCACAATTAGCGCTTTTACATGTGTGAACATAATGAGTTAATTCCTTATCGTTCGTTAAAAGCACAAACAAACTGCCTTTCTAATTATCGTCTCAAAAACGTTAGCTTCTTTAATCTTTTTATAGGCCGACTTTTTCATAGTTAACGTGTTTACACAAAACACTTTGATCTGTCTATTTAACCAATTATGCGAGCTAAAAATAGAAATGTGAAAATTATCACACACTACACTCGTGTTTGAGTCGGAAAAATTGCGATTATGTAGAACACAATAACAGCTTTGTTTGGTTTCAGTCGGAAAAATGGTGATTATGTAGAACACAATAACAGCTTTGTTTGGTTTGTTTACGGCCAATTAAGAAAGTTTAAACTAAAAGAAACTTATTTTAAATTAAAGATATATTATAATTATTTGATTTATTTGGTTTTTAGTACTTTAATTAAATATTAATTCTGTGGCCGTAATGAAATTTTTATATGCCAAAATCGATATTTTAAGGTAAAATTTGTTCATTTGGTGGCCGTTTTAGGAGGTTTTTAATGCATTTGGGAACAAAAATGTTGGCCGCTGGCCGCGTCGACCAGGTGACCGCCTATTGCAGTTAAATTATATAGTAAATTTCAACGGGAGGGTCTGAAACTGGCCGCTAAAGGCAGGTGGCTGCTTATAACAGGTGACCGTTAGTACAGGTTTGACTGTATATGACCTTCTTTTTACCCTAGCACATGCTTTTTTTATTTGATTTTCACCAAACTTACACAGAAGTATTTTAACCATTATAGTAATCTCCTACAAGTTTATGAACTGGCCAGATCAGATAGTTCATGTCAAAATTTCTGAAGTCTAGCATGTTGTACTTCAGACAGTTGTTTTGTTTTGTATTGTTTTGATTTGCTGTAAAACCATTAATCATTTTAATTTAACTTTTTTGTTTTCTTTTTTCTTTCAGAATTAGTGTACAAAGAAGTAATGTCTTTTCAGCAGTGTGAACAACATTTGGATGCCATGGATGCGAATTGAATGCCATATGCAGTATAACCCACCCACATGACTTTCCAGTTTACCCATCATGCATTCTGTTCGGCTGTCTAAGAGATATGTTATATTATTCGTCCCAACATCAAGAGAGATTGTATGCTTACAGAAGAAATGTCGGCATCACGAGTTCCATTTTCTATGCATAAAAACACAAATAATATACAATGAATAAAATTCGATAAATTTGGAATTTGTTTTGAAATAAACACTTTTTATATGTGGATAATTTTCATCTTCAAATATAAAACAAAAGGTAGACATTGGTCAAGGCGATGCTATAGTCAATTACAAGTGTGAATCTTTAATTGCATGACATATCATTGATACCTCATTCTTACGGGTCTCCTGGCATAACTGTGTAGGTAGGTTTTATATTCTCATCAAAGTACAACCAGATAATGATGTACCATATACATTCTGGATCTTTGAATCCACTGTCTGAAGCCATAGTGAAAAATATTGCTAATTTAATCAAGTATAAAAAATCAATAAATTGAAAGTGAAGTTAATTCATTCTGTTGTGGGGAAAAAATCATTGAATATGAAAAGTGTACAGGATCTTTGTTTCACAGAGTGATGGGAGTTGTGCAGTACAAATGGAAATGATTAAATTTTCTTTCTTTTAAATGATATTAATTGGTTTTAAATACAGTTGATTATTAATACAACAATTGTTCTTTAAAATAAAAAATGTTGAAAATAATTATTTTATTGACTTTGCATTTTCCGGTTAATCAGCGTTTTCCTTGCAAGCTTTGGTCAGCCCATTGCTGAGTCATATGAAAGTCAATGTTTTAGAATGACTGGGGGGTAAAAAATGTCATTCAACCAATAGAATACTCATGACTACTTGTGACTACTTAAATATTCATTAAATATTCAAGCCATTTCATGACAATTTCAGTAATTTATTTCAATGTGTTTGCAAAGCACTAGTAGTTGTATTAATTCAGTTGTAATTATATGACGCTCCCAGAACCTTGTTCCCTACAAGACATCAAAGTTTCAAGTGCGCAACTTATAAAATCCTGGTATAAACTATTTTAGATAAACCTATGTAACAAATTAATAATTGACTGTTTTGATTGTAAAAGCTCCTTTTGAGTTAATTTAAAAGAAAGTGACTGCAAAGCGTAAAATATAACATTACCCAATAGTTTTCATTTTTCTGAACACATCTCTGCTACGTAATTGTGCAGCAAGCTGTTAATTGCATCAGGGTGTTACTACAAGAGAGCATTATGCAATATTTTGGATGTCATGTGATCAATAAAATATAATGTATTCAGATACAAGAACTGCATGCAGTAACATGTTGCCTGTTTCGCTTTTTTCATTGTGAAATCTGAATCACATGACCATTTGTAACTTTCAGAATGTTTATGTTGGTATCTCAACTGATGAACATTGTATAAAACCAATACGCTCTTTTGAAACTATGTCATTCTATTTTTAGATGGAACATACCATATTTGGGATGACAACACATTCATCTTTTACATACATTATACAATACAATAGAAACCATATTAATGTGTTACCTGTATTGGACGTAGTTTCACAATAGCGTATTCGTTTATACTGGTATCACATTTATTGCTGTTTATATCAATAAGTCAACTGTTTGCTTGTTTTAAATATGCAGTTTCCATACATGAAATTGATTTCGTTGTACACGTTTTGTGACACATTGTTCTTATTTCTTTATGTCTTAAGAGTTTTGCAAATGAATTGAAATTGAGATTACATGTTGTAGTGTTTCCCCTAAAGTGGCATGGCGACATGCCCTTTTCTTATACCGTCATGCTTAAATTATTACCACCCTGCAGTGCCCTTTTTAATAAACAATGATAGACACCACTGTGAAGAATAAATGGTACCTCCCTGTTGTGTTCCTTTACTGGCTAATCAGACCATAGACACTACACGCGTCGTTCGGTTAATTTCCAATATGCGTATACACTAGATTAACACATGGTTCCCACTTTTACAAGTGCATTATCATATTATTATTTCATAGAACGCAGAACCATTAGAATGGTTCTCATTTCAAGCTAATTATAACAAATTAAGAAGCTAGCGGTATACACACACACCCACATGCACCATGTGCGATTGTTTTGACAAGCAATTGAAGGTGTTGACAATGTATTTCACAAGATTTAAAATCGACTACTGACCAAGGTGTTGGTGATACCTTTCAATTGATTCATTAACCTCCCAATCACGTGAAGTATATGTAATATGTATGCAATAAATCGGAACAAAACACTTAATAAAGTGTGTCACGACCATTTCTCACAACAAACAACTAGAAATAGATTGCAGTGTATAGTAAGGGCTTTATGCAAGTAAGCAAAACAATGAAATCGTAAAGGGTTTTCTCAGCATCTTATTTCAACACAGCTAGAATAAAATCTCCACTTAAAATGGTTTATTTTGTACATAAAAATACGAAATAACACCCGGATGATGCCTCTCTGATGTTAACAAATTTGAGAAACCCTGTCTTAAAGTCGGCGCCTTCAGTAGTTGGATCCTAAAAATCAGTGCATCGGTTATAGCGGTCCCGTTTATTAGGGATGTTTAAGACTTAACTATTTATGTTTCCTTTTTTATTTGTAAATACACTGACACCTAATGAAAATCACAGAATCAAACATTAAAAATGCAAACTTCTCAATTGTATTAAGTTTGAAACATGACAAGTCCATTTATAAACACTCCTTTACTATATTTTTATGGCAATGATATTCTAGGATAGAAACATATATATTTGAAATGCACATTAATGGATAGTTAGATACCCCCGGTTTCTCAGTATCTTATTTCAACAAATAAAATCCCCACTTAAAACGGTTTAAATTTTTAACATAGATTAAAGCACTGTGTAAAGTATAATATTCATCTTATAAGGGTACTTGAACTATCAAATACTATTGAATTAATTACTTTATATTTGATTAATAATAAGGCTACTACAATAGTATCATGTATTATTAATAAATGCTACTATAATATCATCAAGGAACTATAGTATGTCCTTCTATAGTTCCTTGATATCATGTATTATTAATACATGATATTGTAGTAGCCTTATTTAAGGTGATTCATACATTTACCAAAACATACATGTATCATACTTGTTATTAGTGCTGAAAATGGTGCTCAACACAACACACAATAAAGTAATGACCTTTTTTTCTATTATTTTGTATGCGCCAAAAAATGCCCTTTTTCAACTGCCCTTTTTCAATCCTGGGGGAAACACTATGTTGTTACATGAACAAAATATGATCACAACACAATATATAATGCATAGATATAAAAATGTTTAATTGTATTTTCAATTGCAACGATTTAAAAGATATTCAAATTTTCTTCTCATACTGTCAACTGCCGGTCCTTACATACGGGAGAAAGTCTAAAAAAATTTGATCTAGAAAGTGAATACCATTGAATTGAATGATTCAGATTGTTATGATTAATTTTATGTATTTCACCAACATTTTCTTAACTTTTACATTATTACTTAAAAACATAACTGGTTACTTTGATATTTTTTAATCAGTGTCAATGGAACCAAATGCAATTTTTCTAGAACCAGTCTAAAATCATGATCACCTGAATGCTTTCTTTGATTAAAATTTTAAAGTATATATTTGTATATATTGGTGAATCAGGAGCCATTGCCATCACACATTCCTCTCAACTCAATTATAGTTTTTTTTTTTATTAAAGCACCAGTTTTTTATGGAAATTGAGATGTTTCACAGCTAATCAACTAAATAGTAATTTCCTTTAAAGCATAATATATTGTAGGAGATTTGTAAACATAAATTATTGTTCTCTTATTAAAGTAAACCAACTTCATTTGTTCCATTGATTTTTTGGTTACATTCATCATAGATATATAATAAAAGACCAGGAAGCAAGTTTCATTTGAAGTAAAAGCTGTATTTGTACATACTGATTTGATAAGATACTTACTGTACTGATATGTGAATTTTAGATACACATTTACTGTAACTGAAATGCTAAAAAAATATAATTTTAAAACTGTATTTATTTTACATTGATTGTGAAACAATTAAGAACTTAATAAGAAGTACAGGGTGAAATAAAGCATATAAGGATAAAATGTCTTGCAGAAAGGACATCACACAGAACTGTCATGTAGGATCTTACCCATCACCAGTCAAATACTGCATTTGATGCTTTCTTATAAGACCACGTGCTAAAAACTGAAGATAGCATTTGCAAATAAGGTAATAATATTGCAGGTAAAGCAGAGTTAGTGTTCTGTTACAACGATGTACAAAGACGATTTTCTGGAATGGTTAAGTTATTTTATTATACCCAAAGAATGGTGAAGGGGAATAAAGTGATGCCCCTGTCCGTCCTTCCATCCATCAAATTGGTTTCCAGCAAATAACTTCTGAATGGTTTATGTATTTAGTTGATATTTGGTGAGCAACTGTATAGTTATAAAACAGGTCGAGTTTGATATTTGTCAATGTTGATTCAAGTTTTACAGAAATTATGGCTCCTATCAACTTACCTTTCGGTATAAAATTGGGTCTCCAGTTAACAACTTTTGAAATAGTCAAATGTATTTAATTAATATTGGGGTGTCATTTTATTATTATAAGATCTAGATCAATCAAGTTTCAGATGTCTGTCTAATTGAATTGATGCAATGGCCCCTTTCTACTTAATTTTTTGGTAAAATTTACTAAATACATAATGTGGGGCATCCGTGTTCTGTAGACACATTTCTCGTTAGCGGTACCAGTAATTTAACTTGATGGTGTTTTATAGATATCACATTAGGTAATGTTTTCAACATTGATCAATGACACAAGTTATAAGTGTCTACAATTTACACATGGTGGTATGCACGACAGCATGAGTGGGGCTTTGGTATGTGGGAGGAGACACGAGACATTCTGGGGAAGGGAAGGGGGTGTAGTTAAAAGGATTTAACCAAAGTAATTATATTTAATAACAGTCATAATATATATGTATTGAAAATTAATAGTAAATATATAATAAAATAATAGAACATTGAAGGTTATTATGGAAACATTATTAACGAAGTTGCCTACTTTTATTGCAATTCCATGTTGTCCCTTCTTGCAAAAGAATTAAGTTCAGAAACTGTCAATCTATTACTTATGTTTTAAAACTTTGATATTCTGTAGAAATCAATAGGTAATTTGTTCATTTCATTGGGACTCAACCAAAGAAATTATTTAATAATGGTCATAATATAAATATATATACATTGTGTTTATTGAGAATTAAAGTAAATATATAATAATAATAGAACATTAAGAGCTATTATGGAAACTATAGCGGTTTGCCTACATTTAATGCAACTCCATGTTGTCCCTTCTTGCAAAAGAATTTTGTCCAGATGCAACTCCATGTTGTCCCTTTTTGCAAAAGAATTTAGTCCAGAAACTGTCAATCTTTTACTTAAATTTTAAAACTTTGATATTCTGTAGTAATAAAATGGTAACTTGTGCATTTCATTGCAAGGTTTCTGGTAAAGAATGAACTGCGAAACATTGTATGTGCTTTCCTTTATTTGCAGATTCTTTTATACTTTATACATCTCCCCATGTGCATAAATTGTGTAAAAAAGAATATATGAAAGTTATCACTGAAGGAATGGGATAGTTGCCTTAACTGTTATGTAAATTGTTCCAAACAGATGTGTTCTGTATTAAATACTGGTAAAAAAGTTACATTGCTGTGTGGGAAAGCAGAAGGAATACTTGTTTTTATACTGTAAAAACCTAAACTTCAATAATGATTACAAGTACAAGAAAAACTAAGTTGATAATGAACGTCGAACATGTTTGAATGAGGGCTTATGACTACAAGTTACATGAAGCAGTATGAAAGGAATAAATTTAATTATTGAATTATATGCCACTTCTTGGATGATTCTTATATTATTTTCTTGCATACCGGGTAAGGATATCTGCATTGTTACTGGGGCTAGATGTTTCTATGTTACCATAGGGCCGAGAGAAAATTCTTGCGCAGTGACGTTATAACCAACAAAGATGAGACATTAAAATATATATGACATAAATTATATACGTTAAAGTCTTAAAAGCGATCATGGTAAAATAAAAATAGAATTATGCACCAATTTAACCCTTTACTCCATAGATACATGTTTTCCCGCACCAATCATAGGCCTTTGAAAACAGTGCAGGAAGAGTTCAGATTGCTCCTAACGATGAATCTGAACACTTCCTGCACTGTTTTCCACTCTGTCAGTTAATATAAACATAATTCACTCAACAATTCAAAAGCCTATATTAGAGGTGTCCAAAGGCGTCTATATTAGAGGTGTCCAAGGCGTCTATATGAAGTAAAGGGTTAAATATAATATTTATTGTGTATGGTATGCAAGAAAAATAATCATGAAAGGTTTTGTCCGTTCAGATAGAAAATTCCATCCAGTGGGGTAACTGTTTTTGCAGGAATGAGGGAGTTCCCACCAAAATGGTTAAGCATCGGAACAGAATTTCCTATCCGAACCTCAAATCAATGAGAGGTTCTTATCAAGTTCTTATAATATATATATTTAATGAAAAAGTGAGTTGATCCGTCAGAGTGAAGAGAGAGTTCAAAAAGTGTGTTTGTTATGGAGAGTAAACAAGTGTTTATGTTTGTGCCATGTCTTTGTTACATTTGTCAAAGGACATGTATTTTTGTTCACCATATGTTTGTTATCAATAATGTTCTTGCTTGTAGAAATTATCTATAATTACATTTGTTTAGAGGATCTATAATAAATTTTGTAGTAACACAATGTCATATCCGCTTGGTGTTGTTAACTCCACTGCATGTTAGAGAAACAGTAGTATACATTGGCATAGGAGCCGCCCGCCCCCCACATGTTCACATTTGATGTGCCAGCATACTTTTACTTACATCCTCATACACTCTCTCCTCAGGTTGCCCCCCCCCCACACACACAATAAATAAAACGCTCCAGTACCCATGATGTATATACTTGTGAATGGTATAAAATGTTTCAAATATTACCCCCCTTTTGTATTTTTCTTCAAAAAAATTCACATCTGCAATATGTATTTGCTTGTTTAAATATTAAAGGGAGTATATCAAGATAAAATGCTATAATTGTCTTCAAAAATAAACTGATTATCAAAATGGATAAAAAGCGTATCTCATTATCATTAATAAATATAAGCCGAATAGTTATAGTATGTCAACTCACCCAAAATGAGATAAAAAATTGATATGTTGGAGAGGTAAACTAGAAACAAAATACCCATTCTAAAAATAGACAGCACTTAAATACTGTTTGATGACCTTCCCATTGTCAATTCTGATTCTTTCTAAGATATAACAATTTTAACTATGCTTAAACCTGGTGAAAATGAAATCATACCACTCATTTAATAATTCCCAAAATATGTTGCTATTTTAAACGGGAAATCCAAGTCTAAAATGACTTTGTAAAATCTATCAAAATTTTACAAAATCACTTGAAATCGGAGTGGTGTAGAAATTCCCGTTCTAAAAATAGATTGCATTTTAATACTGCTAGACAACCTTTACATCGTTATTTAAACTCTTTCTGAGATGAAACAATGTTGATAAGGTAATGACCTGTATCACAAATCAAATTTAAATCAAAATAAAATTATGGGACTCATTTAATACATCACAATGTATGTTGCAATTTTAAACGGGACATCTATTTTAGTCTAACCTAGGCGCGTAGTCGAAGTTAAGAAATCTCTTTTTACTATATTATTTTGGCATATTTATATAAATATATTTTTGCAATACGGGGTCAGTGAGTATATATATGCATGATATATTGGGAAAACATGTTTATAGTGACAAATTTTAAAGGGAATATATCAGGATTTTTCCAAATTTTAAAATTGACCAAACACATTATTTCCAAATCAATCATGTCGTATATACTCATTGTCCCCGTATTGCCAAAATGACATATATTTAAGCATGTCAAAATAATATGTTGAAAAGGGGTTTCCTAACTTTGGCTATGAACCTAGGTAAGACTAAAATAGATTTCTCGCTTAAAATGTATTTTGCGATGAATTACACGGGTCACTGGATTTCATTTTGATTTCAGTTTGATCCGTCATACAGGTTTACACATTGTAAAATGTGTTTCATCTTAGAAAAAGTCTGAATAATAGTAGGAAAGGTGAAAAGCAATATTAAAGTGCGGTCTATTTTTAGAACATGGATATCGTTTCAAGTTAACCACTCTGATTAAAACATTGATTTGGTGGATTTGAAATACCAAACCATTTGGATTTTATTTATATATGATAATGTGATGCTTGTTTTTTATCCCTTTAAAAAATAATTACAATTTTTTAAGACAATCATAGCATTTTTCATGATATATTCCCTTTAAGGGTCATTTTTATGCCATCATGGGCTAACAGACGATCAGCTAACCTAATCACTCTTTCCTGGGATCCTGAAAAATTGATAAGTACTGGAGCACACCCATCTCTGCAAGCAACTAATAACTTTCCCACTTGAATCAGTGGTGAGTGATGACAGACAATGAGACACAGTGTTGTACATCAGTCATGTTTTATGCACATGTTTGGAAAGTCAAAACCTTATTTTTATGCCCCCTCCCCCCTCCCACCAAAAAAAATTTCGTGATGGCATATAGTTATCGCAGCGTGTCTGGCCTGTAACTTTGTCATGCATATATGGATTTTGTTGATACTTGCCACCAATGATCAACATAACATGATAACGTGTCGCGAGTAAGACCCACACCCGTACCTCTAAGGTCAAGGTCATAATTTGAGTTTGTTTGACAACACTTTGAGTCTGTGTGAGATTTTGTGTCTGGCCTGTAACTGTTAGCATCGATGAATTGTTATGATACTTGCTACAAATGATCAACATAACATGATGACATGTCACGAGTAAGACCTACACCCGTACCTTAAAGGTCAAGGTCACAATTTGAGTTTGTTTGACAACACTTTGAGTCTGTGTGAGATTTCCTGTCCGGCCTGTAACTTTGTCATGCATAGATGAATTTTAATGATACTTGCTACAAACGATAAACGTAACATGACGACATGTCCTGAGTAAGACCCACACCCGTACATCAAAGGTCATGGTCACAATTTGAGTTTGTTTGACAACACTTTGAGTCTGTGTGAGATTTCGTGTCCAACCTGTAACTTTGTCATGCATAGATGGATTTTATAAATATTTGCTACAAATGATCAACATAACATGATGACGTGTCGCGAGTAAGACCCATACCCATACCTCAAAGGTCAAAGTCACACTTTGAGTTTGTTTGACAACACTTTGAGTCTGTTTGAGATTTCATGTCTGGCCTATAACATTGTCATGCATAGATGGATCATGTTAATACTAGCTACAAATTATCAACATAACATGACGATGTGCTGTGCGTTACACCCAGAATCCCACTTCAAAGGTCAAGGTCACATTTTTACTTTGTCTGATGACACTTTCAGTCTGATTAAGATTTCATGTCTGGTCTTTGTCACCTACCGATAAATTTTAAAAACACTTGGCTCAATTCATCAGCATGACATTACGTCCCACATGTGTACCTCAAAGGTCAAGGTTACACTTTGAGTTTGTTTAACAATATTTTTAGTCTGTGAGATTTCATGTCCGGCCAGTAACTTTGTCATGCATAGATGGATTTTATAAATACTTACTACAAACGATCAACATAACATGACAACGTGTTGCACTTAATACCCAGACACCTAATTCAAAGGTCAAGGTCACAATTTAACTTTGTTTGACAACACTTTCAGTCATTTTGAGATTTCTTGTCCGGTCTGTAACTCTGTCATCTATAAATAAATTTTAAAAACACTTGGCTCATTTGATCAACATGACATAATTATGTGTTGCATACAAGACCCAGAACCTTTCCTCAAAGGTCAAGGTCACACTTTCAATTTGTTTGATACTGCGTGTCTGGTCTGTGACTTTGTCTTTAACTTGGCTCAATTTATCAAGATGACATGACGACGTGTCATAAGTACGACCTAGACCCGTACCTCAAAGGTCAAGGTCACACTTTTAGTATGTATGACAATACTTTGAATCTGTTTGAGATTTCAAGTCCGTCCTTTAACTTTATCATACATGGATGGATTTCAAAACACTTGGCTTTATTTAGTAATTGATCAACAATTGATTTGTAACTTTGTCTTCCATTTAGGGATTTTAAAATAGCTTGACACAAGTGATCAGCATGTCATGATGATGTTTCACCTGCACCTACCCAGCCCATTACATCAGATGTCAAGGTCAAGGTTACACAAAGGTCAAGGTCATGATTAATATTAAAAAACCAACATGAAATTACATGTGTAGTCTGAAACCACTCCATTACTCTTGATATTCATGGAAACATCGCTACCTATTATAACATATATTGTTATCTTTCACAGACCATTTGGGGGTCATGCGACACTTACCAGTGACATTTCTTGTTTGTAATCCAACTATTTATTAATTTTAAGGGTAGATTTGCGACTATTGCCTGTGGATTTTAAAATGTTATGATACTCGCAATGGCTCCTGTGATATATGTCGTAAAAAAATCACCAATTTTATTTTATAATGTGACTATTCTATGAATAGATTTAAAAAACACAAGCTGACAAAAAACCTTAAACCTAAGGTTTTAGAGGCCAAAGGATGGAAATTTAGGTGTGTTAACTATATACATTGTTCCTATAACATAATATGAATGTGTTTATGAAGTTTAGTCACAATGAAACAGAGAAAAAAGCTGAGCTAAACATTAAACTTTAACCAGCAGACAGCAGTGCCAGAGTCATGACAATAGCTCTTTTTTCTTTTCACAAAGACAAGCAAAAAATTGTTAACCACATCTTATTGATGAAAACGCAGTTTTTGCAATACCACTATTGATTATAGTAAAATGTCACCTGCATTTACCTGTAGAAAACCCCAGACCTTTACATCAGATGTCAAGGTTACACAAAGGTCAAGGTCATGCTTTAATGTAAAAAAACCCAACAACATGAAACTGCATGTCTAGTCTGAAACGTCTGTCCATTCATGGATACATCACTACCTTTTATAACATAATTATATTGTTATTTTCACAGACCATTTCGGGGGCATGTGACACTTACAAATGACATTTTTTTAAGAGTATCACTTGAAATGTGCATATAAGCCCTGAGGCAGGGGCATTTGTGGGCGAATCATGCATTTGAAGAACCCATCCCAAGCTCTAATGGTTACATAACTGCTATACAAGTAATGTTAGGATTGAATGAAATATGGGGGTGCTATTGCTTCTACACGAAAATACATTTTCCTTATATAACTCAATGTAAAAAAGTGATTTGTGTGGCCCCAAATTTAACCTCAGATTTCAATAAACCTTATAGGGGACCTGTTTAAAAATTTGATGTTTTGCTCAAAATGTGCGTATAAGCACCATGGCGGAGACATTTGTGGACAAATTGCGCTGGTTCAAGACCTTATGGTTATATTAATGCTGTACAAGTTTGTTTAAAGTCTCAGTAAACTTCCGAAATGCACACAAATTGATAATAACAAATATGATTGTAATTAAATGTGTTGATAGTATTGCTAAAACCATTCCTGAAGACCCCCTAGTGACATTTTTAAAAAAGTGAGAAAATTAATAACTTCAATCGAAATGTGTATTTCTTAGGCAAGCGGACCGAACTTTTAACTTCTGTTTACATTTTTGTAATTTCGTAATGACTCTGTTGTTTTTCCGACTGTACCTCCGCCAGTGTTTGGAAGTACACAAATGAATACTGCAGTGGTATAGTGTGCGGATTAAGACCGTTAGATAAGGGTTCATTAACAAGATTAGAAAAGTTATGGCTTCACTAATATTATGTATCTTTATTGGGTTTTCTTCTTTTTTAAAAAATATATTGATGTCTGCAATAAAATTATATTGAATGTAGTACGCATTACATTATTTATACGCACTGAAAAACAATGAGTACAGAATACTAGTTTGGCCTGGTTACTCTTGTTCTGATTCCTCCCTTGCATATACGCACGATACTATTGCACATGCAATTACGTCACAGATCACTTTATCGCAGTCAATATTGAAAGGCAACCAAGGGTGGTTTGTTTAGTACAGTTATTAAAAAAGTAATTTTATATAAACGATTCGTCTCTTATGTACAATAAATTGGCTTGTGGGCTCCAGTTCATTACTGAGGGGAATAAAGGGGATGTTCATAAAAACTATCTAACCACAAGTGGTTATTCAATTTTAACCGCATCCCCTACAGATCCCCATACTATGTTTCTGAAGTAATTGATCATATATAACTGACCGACGCGTTTCCAAACAAGCTTCGTAACTCCCAGTTTTCTGCCGAAGGTGTTTATTGCAAAGAGTCTGAGATGAACATTAATTTGTCAACAAAACCCGTTCTTTATTATGTACTAATCATGTGCTTTATATTTATATATTCGTTTGCATAGTCTCTCAGTGATCAAATAAACATGTATTCTATCATCTGGAAGAGTAAAACTGACTTAAATTAAAACTAAAAACGACCATTTCGGAAGTTTAATGAGCCTTTAAGATTCATTGAAAATATAGAGGTGCTGTTACATCTTCAACCTTAACAGACAAAGGACAGACAATTTACCATGACATATAAGCCCTGCAAGCCTTTAGCCAGTAGAGCTAAAAATGACCATCAACGAATAAAAGACAGTGCTAAGACTTTATACACAAATACATGTGACAACTCAATTGCTAAACTTAATAGTAATTAACTTTTAATCAACTTTTAATTCTTAAAAAAGTATCACTTATTCATTTAAAACACAGAAGAACAGATACAACAATAAGAGAGCCATGTTAGACCTATTGCTCACCTCTGCCAGAGGAGCCAAAGGCAAATTTTGATAATGCAAGGGTCATACCTCAGACTCTTAAGTTGGTCAGCTGAAATATTATAGATATATAACTTGCAACATTGTAATTTTGATGAAAAAAAAACAAAACAAAAAATGATGGTGCTAGAGCGCACATAACATCAAATAGGGCCACCCTTAAACATTTCTTGTTTGCCACTTCCAACTCGTACCATTTAGGGGTGGGTAGGTAGGTAATTTTTTTCTCTCTTTTTGTAATCAATCAGAGAATCTATTTAAGGATAATGTATTGACCAAGATTATTTTTAATGAACACCAACATGTTTTTATAAAAAAAATAATTTTGACACACCCTCCCAGAACACATTTTCCCGACCAGCGGGATTGTTTTGGGTCAGCCAGAAGCAGCAAACAAACAATACTTTAAATTAAGCCCAATGTAAACTTTGATCACTTAAAAAACTTGTCCAAGTTTCATGAAGATCAAATGTAAACGAAGCTGTGTACAAAAATATACTTGGAAAAAAAGAAACTTTACTCCTATAAATTTTCTGTAAAAAGTATATTTCTAAATGTACAATATATTATATATATATGTATGTATAACCATAATACATAATAAATGGTTTTTAATATTTATCATAATTTATTCCTGAAAGACCAAATTGATTGATATAAAAATGAGACAATCTGAATGTTAGAAATATCAAGGACAAGGGGAGTAAAGTTAGTTTTTTAACTTGGAATGTAAAAAGGAATAAAATAAAAATGTGTTTATAATAAAATGTGTATTTCAAATTAAAGTAAAGGTCTGTGTTTGAAGGTGTAAATTATAGATCTCTATTATTTTCCATGTGGAGTCTACTTAATAGTTAGTGTTCATTTAGTAAAAATTTAACAATTAAGAAACCCAAAGGGAGTGACTGGGGTTTCTTAACTGTTAAATTTTACTAAATGAACGCTAACTGGCTTAGTGTTAAACATCATTTGACTGATTCTGGACGGAGCTGCGATGAAAAATGAGATCAGAATTGAATCGAGGGCAGAGTCTGTGCGTACAATGCCATTCATGCGTGCGCACTGATAACAAAATTCTTAATAATTAAGAACAAACTTAATAATTATAAGTAACTCTGTAGGCTGTTTTAGCAAATAAGAGTGACACAATTTTGAACTTTTTTTGTCAAATGAGGTTAAACACTAAAATATAAATGCATATAACAAAAGACTAAATGTACTAATATTTCAAAAAAATATACCAGTCTAAATTTTTAGTCTTAGAGAAAACAATGACAATATCAATTATACAAGAGCAAACAATAACAATTAATTACTTAGTCATTATGTAAATTGATGTTGGTAATACGTTTATATTATAACTGTGATATGTAGAAAGAAAATATATATATGTTTCCATATTCAAGGACTTCTATTGAGAAGGAATGGCAACTAGTCAATTTTAGGAGATTTTATGAATACTTCCTGTTCACACAAATTCTTGTGAAATGTCGTTTTCAAATATTCTTCAATTTAACTCAGGAATAAAAAATCCTTTTTTGTACATTAAAATTCTGTACAAAATATTACCATTCCCAGCAAATCGTGTTTAAAATTGTTAAAGAACTTGTTTACAAAATGTGTATACAGCAACTAAAAAAAAGAACAAAATTATTTGAAATCTTACTTTTTACTATAATGGTTTTAATTCAAGATAATTTTGCATAGTTGAAACACTACAGAACATCTAAGGTTACATACAGTTAACATTTTATGTGCAAAAATTCAATTGTCTGTGAAATATGAATGATTAATTTGCTAAATTATTATTTCTTTGTGTGCTATTTTATCAACATTTAGTGGAGAGAGTTTCCTATCCTTCTCTATATATGTCCTTACTGTATGCAAATAATTAAATTACAAATTCATATGATAGAATATTTAAAGAACAGACACACACAAATGAAGAAGTTTGGTGGAGTACTGGAAAAACTGTTTTAAGACAAGAATGAGACATTTTTAGTAACATATCACAGTCATTTGTCTCATTCATTTTGACGACTTTGGCTTTCTCACAAAATACATTAGGGTTGTCTATAATCATTTCTTCCTCGCAAGACTATTTTTCAGTTGTTCAGTCAACCATTGAAAACCTTCATGTAGCCCTTCACCAGTTTTACCATTACTGGCACATATATGCCATGGTTTGTCCGAGATAGTGTCAAGACCCATCAGACCCGACACTTTTACGCTTGTCAGAGCTTCCCGCATATCCATTTTATTAGCAAAGAACAGGATAGGAACACGTTTCTTTCCAATGTCCGGGTGTTTAAGGAGAGTTTCTAATTCGTCCTTGGCTACAACCATTCGTAATTTATCACTGCTGTCCACAACAAAAATGATGCCTTGACAATCACGATAGTAACTTTCCCATAGATTCCTGTAACGTCCTTGACCAGACATATCAAATGCCATGATACTCAGAGACTTGGACTGGATTTTTTCAACATTAAATCCAACTGTTGGTACAACGTCTGAATTGCTATCATTTTCATTCAAACTATTCAGAATTGTTGTTTTACCACTATTATCTAAACCAACAACAAGTATGGATGCTTCGGCCTTTTTTACTCCAAGCCACCTGGCGAGGGCGTCAAAAACTCCCATATCTTTTTTTCTCTCCGCTTGTTTCAGGTGCGACAGGTAATAAACATTAAAACATGTCTGCACACAACAGGTATTGTTGTCAGTTGAAAAACTTCTATAAACCAAAGATTTTCGTTTCAATCCTTTCTTTCTTAAACAGTGTGAGATATATCTCCACAGCACAATAATTTAAATGACGTAATGATTATTGTTTCACCTGAAAACGGTATATAAACATTTGTGTTTTGACCGTTCTGCCACCGGTTGAGAAAATATTTCCCATAATGCTTTAGGAATATTACCTACCCGAATGCTTAAAAACACAGACATGGGCAAATTTAAGCGAAAACGGCAAACCATTTAACAAATAGTTCGCATAACTTCTGATAGGCGCTAAATATTGTGATAATAGTTTCAGGATTTCTTAATGTGGACATTTGTCATATCAAATCAAGTTTTAACGTGAATAAGATAATCTGCCCTTGGGTTGATTTCGCTGAACGATTTCAGCAGCCTATGTTTTGTCTGATTCTCGGGTCGTCATCATCGGAAATTATTTTATAAATTCGAGTTATATATTTCTTGTCTAATGGCCTATCATATAATCAGATAAAAAAAGTTTCATCTTCTATCGTACTTTTGCATTGAAATTTGATTACCAATATCATTTTTTGTCATCTTTCATGTTATTCAACATATTTTGAAAAATGAGATAGTCCTATTGATATTTAGGCCTACCAATAAAAAGGGGCCACTAAAAACTTTTTTTACTGGGTATGAATGTAAATATTATAAAATACGTATTTTCCTTGACCTGATTACGTCCTTACAAGTAATTGGCGTAAGTAAGTATGTTAATTATTTTAAGTCGACAAGATAAACATCAAATAACACTGATATACTCTAGGTTTGCTTTTTTGAACCGACATACGTGCATTTCAATGAGGACTTTTAAGGCTATAGATGTAGTAATACCCAGGTGCCAGTCTACTTACCATATGCGCATGCTCCAGGAATTCCCGCCTTATGTTAAGTTTCCTCCCAGAATAAACTTAGATCTTGTAGCATATACACGTGTTGTGTTATACCTTCCCTTTTACTTAAGGCCTACTTGATTATACGCTCTACCAGACTTTAATACATGGTGACAGAAGTGTTGGTTGATAAAGGAACTCACGTGAAAGTGCCATTGTGTATAAAATAGATATGGAACTTAACGGTATCTTACCTCCAAGAATGGATTGGGACTCCACAAATTTACCGGACGCATGGGATAAATTTGAGAGACACGTTAAGTTAATGATCACTGGTCCTCTGAAAGGGAAATCAGAGGAGGAGCAAATCGCGTACCTCTTACTATGGATTGGCGACAAGGGCAGAGACATTCACTCTACATGGACACACATTTCCGAAGAAGACGAAAAGAAAATCCAGACATACTATGACAAATAACGAGCGTTTGTACAGCCAAAACTGAACCCAATTTTTGCGAGATATAAGTTCTACAATCAGACACAGGGCGATGATACCATTGACTCTTTTTTAACCAGATTGAGACTATGTGTAAAAGAGTGCAGTTTCGACAACCAAGACGAAATTATCAGGGATCGAATAGTGTTCGGCACTAACACAATGAAAGTCAGAGAAAAGCTCATCAACGAAGGTGCAGCTTTAACAATGGACAAGGCAGTACAAATCGCGCAAAATTTCGAGTATTCGAAGCAGCAACTTTCGTCAATGACTATGATCAGCAGTTCGGAAGGACACGACGTACACAACGTTAAGCGGCACCAACGGCACAACACGAGGGACCGACGACCAAGGCCAAAGACGAAATGGGAACAGGACAACACACAACAGAAGTGTAGAAACTGTGGGACACCACACCATTTCAAAAGCGAGTGTCCGGCAAAAGGGAAACGATGCCAAGGATGTAATAAACTGAACCATTTTCAAACGGTGTGTCGATCCAGCGGGAACAAAGTACACGAAGTCAAATGTGACAAAGGTGATTCGAGTGATTACGATTTGGATTTTTATGTATATACGGTACACGATTTTGATTCTCGACCCGACTGCGCATCCCTTTCACTTTCCGTAGGCAAATCCTCATTCCCAATTACTTTCAAAATAGATACAGGTTCTCAGGTAGATATTTTGCCATTTTCACAATACAAAAAAATGAAATGCAAAGCCCCTTTGGTACCCTCTGATAGTAGACTATCGTCTTACACAGGTAACCCGCTTCCCGTAGTTGGAAAGGTCACGTTAACATGCATGCATGCAGACAAATCGGTCAACGCTTGTTTTTATGTTGTAGATAGTAAAGCTCCCGCATTGTTGAGCCTTCAGACATCTATTGACCTTGGCCTGATACGACTGACCTACGCTATTGATAAACATCAGCGTCTAGACAAACAGACTGTACTGACGGAATACGGTGATATTTTCAAAGGAATTAGTTTATTCCCAGGAACATGTTCTTTGCATCTTAAACCAGACGCTGTACCTGTCGTATGTCCCCCGCGACGGGTACCTGTAGCTTTACAGGACAGATTTAAAACAGAACTTAAATCAATGGAAGACAAACAAATTATTCAGAAAGTGACTGAACCGACTGAATGGGTAAACGCTCTAGTATGCGTCGAAAAACCGACAACTGGAAATCTACAAGTGTGTCTGGATCCTAAGGCGCTCAATGACAACATACTAAGACCTCATTACCCAATGCGAACGATAGAAGACGTAGCAGCACGCCTAAATGGCGCTAAGTACTTTAGTGTATGCCACTAAAGGATATTGGTCAATCAAACTGAACGACGAATCATCATATCTGACCACATTTAACAGCCCTTTTGGTCGCTACCGTTATCTGCGTTTACCTATGGGAATTCGCAGCTCTCAAGACATTTTCTCAAGGAAAATTGACGAGTTCTTCGAGGACTTACCCGGTGTCACATCGATAATTGACGACTTGTTGATTTATGGAAACACTCAGCAAGAACACGACAGCAATCTTAAAAATGTCCTTTCGCGCGCTAGAGAGAAGGGAATAAGATTTAACCCCGACAAATGTGTAATTGGGTCAACTGAAGTTAAGTACTTTGGTCATATATTAAGTTCGGAGGGTTTAAAGCCCGACCCCGAAAAAGTTTCAGCAATATTGGCCATGAAAGCACCTCAAAATAGAGTTGAATTAGAAACCCTGTTAGGAATGGTTACCTATCTGAGCAAAATTAACTCCAACCTATCACAGATAGTGAGTCCGATGAGAGACCTACTGAAAAAAGACGTAGAATTCATTTGGGACTGCGCACAAAACGAGGCTTTTGACAAGGTCAAAATAGCTATCACACAAGCCCCAGTGCTAGCGTACTTTAATGCCAGGAAACCAGTCCGGCTGCAAGTCGACGCGAGCTCTAGGGGCATTGGAGTCACATGCCTTCAAGACGAAAAACCAATCGCTTTTGCGTCAAAGACACGGACACAGACAGAAATTGGCTATGCTCAAATCGAGAAGGAAATGTTAGCCATTTTATTTGGACTGACACGTTTCAGACAGTTCTGTTATGCTCGACATACAGTTGTCGAATCTGACCACAAACCAATTGTACCAATAATGAAAAAACCTCTAAGCAGTGCACCTCCTAGACTACAAAGAATGTTGCTACAGTTGCAAAACTTTGACATAGAAGTCATACATGTAAGCGGCAAAAACATACCAGTTGCCGATACGTTATCACGTAACTTTGTCAAGAATACGTACTCCGATCTGACAGAAGGACTGGACGTACATATACATACGGTACTCAAAAGTCTGCCTGTAAGTGACAACAAATTGCAACAAGTTCGACTAGCTACACAAAATGACAACCAGTTTCAAATACTGAAACAGACTATACTCGACGGTTGGCCGGATGCGAGAATTGATTGTCCATCATCTGTGCTAGAGTTCTGGAATCACCGGGACGAAATGTCAGTGGGCGATGACATAATATTTCGAGGTCAAAAATTAGTTATCCCCAAACCATTGCGTCAAGAAATGATAAACGCAGTTCATATCGGCCATATGGGTGTCAATAAGACGGTAAGCCGGGCACGGGATATAATGTTTTGGCCTTTAATGACAAAAAACATAACTGACCACGTGTTAGCATGCCATTTATGCTTAACACACAGACATACAAACCCCAAACAGCCACTTAAACCCCATGACGTGCCCCATAGACCTTGGCAGCATATTGCCTATGACCTCTTTGCCCTAGACGGTAAAGATTATTTAATTACTGCCGACTATTACAGTAAGCACTTTGAAATAGACTGGCTACCGGACACAAAAAGTATCACGGTGATACGTAAATTAAAAGTACACTTTTCCAGGTTAGGTCAGGTAGATACATTAAAAAGCGACAACGGACCTCAGTTTAGCTCAGACGAATTCGCCAAATTTGCTACAGAATGGAATTTCGAGCACGTGACATCTTCACCAGGCCATAGTCAGTCAAACGGGTTCATTGAGAAAATGGTCTCTGTAGGAAAAGGCATCCTAAAAAAAAAGCAAGGCAAGCAAAACTGATCCTTACTTGCCTATTTTAGAATATCACAATACACCGCTTGATTGCGGATATTCACCAGCCCAATTACTGATGGGTAGACGACTAAAATCCGTCTTACCCACGACTGAAAAACAATTGCAACCCCAGTCAATTAATCACCAAGCTGTTATAAAGAACATGCAATACTGCAAAAACACCCAAAAACAACATTATGATAAGGGCTCAAAACCGCTCCCTATCCTCAATGTTGGTGATTCTTGCAGAGTGCAAATGGGTAAAGTATGGAAACAGGCCATTGTTTTAGAACAGCGTGGAGAAAGATCGTTTCTGATCAAGACTGAAGAGGGCGCAATTCTAAGGCGAAATAGACGTTTCCTGTTTAAAACGCGGGAAATCTGTCCAAGCATGTATACTGACGATTGGTTGCCTACAACCTTGCAGCAACAAAGCCCTGGTCATGGAAAGTCAATTCCCCATACTCCTGTTAATCCTATCCACTCAGCCCGTATTGAACCCCAAAGCACCAAGCACTCAAAAAGTTCACCTACAACTGACTGTTATGCAACACACGAAGGTCAAGACCCAGAATGTTATGAAACACCCTACCGAACGCGCAGTGGTCGAGAAGTAAAATCAAACCAGTTTTTTAATAATGATCAATGGGTCAAATAAACGTTAACGAAGGCGTTTATAGTGTCATGTGTATAGACAACATAAACACATTTGTAGCAGCACATCTCTCTAAAATGTTTTGAATTTAAATGTGAAATCGAATATATTTCTTTAGTTGTTTATTGAATGTTGTATTTTATCTTAGTTACATATTCAGGCTATTTTTGTTAAACATACATTTTCTTATTTGTATTACACATACACTTTCTTATTTTATTACAAAAGAAAGGAGATGTAGTAATACCCAGGTGCCAGTCTACTTACCATATGCGCATGCTCCAGGAATCCCCGCCTTATGTTAAGGTTCCTCCCAGAATAAACTTAGATCTTGTAGCATATACACGTGTTGTGTTATACCTTCCCTTTTACGTAAGGCCTACTTGATTATACGCTCTACCAGATTTTAATACAATAGACTTGATATCAATTATAATTTTATTAAACTCTGACATCTATGGCACAAGATTTATTACAGTGTTACCATACAAGCACAACCAAAAGCAATTCCACAACTACAACATCATGCCACAGTATTTAGTGTTTAACCTCATTTGACAACCAATGGAATCGCTTCAATTTTAAAAACTGTGTTGCTATTATTTGTTAAAACAGCTTACAAAATAACTTAATTATTAAGTACGTTCTTAATTATTAAGAAGTTCGTCACCACTGCGCACGCGTGAATGACACTGCACAGACTCCGCCCTTGATTCAATTCTGAACGAGTAGTCTTGTCTTGTACCCTACCCAACTTCATTCCGTTACCCTCCATTACGGAGGTCAGGTTCTTTATTTCCGTTTTAGAACGTGCGTTTATGAGGTGACTGGAAAAAAAGTTTTTTTCAACACATGGACTAAAAGTAAGTGATACACTTGTGGGGAATCAATGCACATGGTAATGTTCTTTCGATCTGATAAAACACATAGTATAAATGAACTGCAATTAAGTTGTTTGCACCGAAATTATGACCGATGGGTCAAGTTATGGAGAATAACAGAATGAAGTTGGGCAGTGTGCCAAACTACGAGTAGTCATGTTCAAACTACAAAACCACACGAGCTAAGCTTAGAAACGGCCTTAGCAAACATCAAATTTCAAACGTCAATCATCTCCGCTTTCATCGTAGCTCCCGCCCAGAGTCAGTCAAATGATGTTTAACACCAAGTCAGTAAATGTTTATTAAATAAAAAAAATAACAAATAACCTTGGTCACTCCCTTTGGGCTTCTTAATTGTTCATTTTTTACTTAATGCACACTAACTATAACATAAAGTCTTGGTTAGTTCTAAAATTGATGGGGACTTCCTTATCACAAAGAAACATAAACAAATAATTGAAAACACACAATTAGTCCGGCAGATATACCGGGTATTTTCACTGAACATCTGCATGAGAGTGTATAGTAATCTTTTTTTGCTATAACGGTAGTCTATATATAGTTCTTTGATTTAATGTCGGATGACACTTTGTCATCATTGAGCATTTTGAAATAAACAAGTCTTCGAAGTCTTCCTGAGTATAACCAGTACTAAGCATATGTGGAAAAAAGTGTCTTGCTCAAGGACACCACACAGTCGTGGCGAAGGATTGAAATACCCACGGCCCTTCGATCACAGATTCAGTGCTTTACCACTAGACCACATGACGTTATCTAAATCATGGAAACACACATATTATGTACAGTACTGATGAGTAAAGGCAGAATAGTGCAGATGTTCAATCCCACTTGGCATCTACTTTTTTTATTAGATCGTGTTTACACAATAAAGTCCATTATTTATGTGTATTTATTGCCTTTTGTAAATTTACTATAAAGCATAAACATATTCATATGCTTGATGTGTTTGGTGTTTAGGTGAAAAATACATATGCAATTAAAAGCACATGGTCTGTAATATCATCGCCATTTTTTCCAAAGAAGTTTGATTTGTTTGAATATTTAGCGTAGTTTTATTCCATCGGGTCTTAATATTTGATCATCTTCAATTATTCTGCAGGAGAAAATGTTAACTCTGTTGGAACAGTCTTATGAAAGTGCTTGGGTAGCAATGCTTGGTGGGTCAAAATCCAATGCATGTTTCCATATACATACCTGTATGTGTGCTCTTTTTGCATTTCTAATAAAGTTACATAATCTGTTGTTAGTGGTAAAGTGTTTAAAGAAAGCATTGTTTTACAAATCACATAGCCTTCAAACTTAAGTGACTACTGAAGTCTCATATATTTTAAAACTATTCCTTTTCCGATACCATATTATCTTGCCTCGTTATCGCAACCATACAACCCATTATCGTTATATTAATGTCTACAGTTCAGTATCATTTGAAATTGTTGTTATGTATCTGTGTAGTTTATGTGCTGCTATGATCACTTGTGCGAGGATAGTATCTGCCTCCTCGTGTGTGATTTAAATGTCATCCCTTTAAATAACAATATATTTATTTATCTCAACTGGTATGTCATTTTCTCCGATATATGTAACAACAAGTTTATGAACGTGTGTATGTCTTTCACGGAACTACACGAATGTTATCAGTTGGCGTCATTTCTGTTACTTTTACAACTATTTTCTGAGCTGGAATTGGCATATTAAGGTTGAGTCCTGCATGTCTGTATTAGAGCATGTGGTACTTTTTGTGTTGAATGGTGAATATCTGTCGAAAACTAGGTAAACATCTTAGTTTCAATGTATTAGGCCTAAAAGTTCTCAAAATAATCTTTCTAAGTACACGTACCATCTATTGACCATAACAAAACAGCAGACCTGTCTATAAATATGCTTAGTTGTCTGTTAGTTGATTTGAGTTTTGTCGACCAATACTTATTTCTGCAATAATGTCGTTAAATTTCGCGATTCTGAGATCTCCTGTATCAGTAAACCATGATGTCGGTACTGAAACTAGATGGTGCGCGAGAAAGTTTGTAATATCTATATCACGTGAACTTGTCTGCAATCCTACAACTCTTCAGTATATCAGAGTCGTATCAAACAATTTAGCATTTCCTGCCTTTATTTGTCTCTTTGACACAGTCTATGTCTCAACAATTTACGAAATGTTTTGATAAAACTGTTTTCAGGCAAATTTCTTTCATATTTGCTTACTACCATGAGTAACTACTTTATCAGCATTTACATCTGTAGAGCTATTGTACCACCGACGATATTAATATAATAGAATATGGGTGTATAGTTTAGTCGTTGTTCATTACTTGTTTATAATCGTACTTCGATAGGTATTTGCATCAATCATCATTGGAACTCATATTTAACAATATATCTTCAACTCTACTGCAAGCATGCAAACTCATTCCCCATATTTCCATTTATTCTGTATTTCCCTCTTGTCATGCCTATATCTCACGAACGTGGTTTCAATAAGCATATCACGCTTCATAAAATAATGAAAGTACTTTCCATGGACCTGAGGTTGTAGATTCCATACCGTGCGTAATTTATATGACAAGCTGCAAAAAAAAAAATGGCATCATAAGCTTAACTGCTACCAAATAAAACGCATTACTTCGTTGTTTTGCTTCTCTCGGCGAAATTGTTTAGATCAGTTTCCAACTCTTATTATTAAAATGTTCCGCATAAACAACTCAACTGCTTAAATAATTATATGACATTCTCAGGGAACTTCTTTCCATTCAACATGTTCGCTACCCCACCATATAATAGCATGTTCATTATGACGACAACTGTCTATTTATCATTAACATGAACATTGATCAACATTACTGTTATGTTATTGTTCTTGCTTCTGGGAATAATACAGAACGACAATATGTTGTATTCTAACTATTTATTATTGCCCTAAGAACTAACTGTGATTACTAGATGAATGGTATAGACTAGATTGACCGAGATAAAGCATGTAATATGTAATAGAAGGGAAGTAACTCTGAGTGTTTGAGATACTGAGGTATCACGTTACATCTCCCTTCTTATAAAATGAATTGTTGCATAAACAATGTTCACTCCTAAAAATGCTGACCATCTTACAGTGCCATTATCAATCACATGATTGAGGAAGTGGTCGTTCATCACGGAGATAAATTCCTGTTCTAAAATCATTAATGCAAAGTTAATGCCGGATATCCTTGTTATTACTTTTATAGACTCGGTTAATGATTGACAGTAAACTATTACCACTTCTATGGGAATAGTCCATGACTAATTGTTAATGTACTATTATACAGATTCAATCACCTTTGGTTTTGCGACTTTTCCTGATCTCGTAATATACACATTAGAATCTTGCTCCTGGGTGGTATTTGCAGGCTGTTGTGAAGAGATATTTGTTTGATCTCAGAATCAGAATTTGTCTGGTTACTGTTTTGTAAAGAGGGTTTTTCAGGATCTAAGACAGAAGTTTTCTGAATGGGTTCCTTTGACTTTAACAAATTCCGTCTGTTTCTGGTGTACCTTGACCCATCAGGGCACTGTACAGTGTATGACCTTTTATTGCGTTTGTCAATTACAATGGCAGGTTTCCAAGTTTGTCCTGCTGCTGTATACGTGCAGACTGACCTATTTCTAAGGGATGTAACTGTTTTGCCTGCCTATCATAGTAATTTTTTTCCCTTTTCTTATTTGTTTGAATATTCTCTCTGACTGTATTTGGAGATAGTGTTTTGGGTTTCAGGTTTTCTATTGATGTTGGAAGGATTGAGCGCAACTGTCTGCCCATTGAAAGTCGTGCAGGGGAATAACCTGACACCAACGGTGTGGTCCGGTATTTTAAAATACCAATCATGGGGTCCCTTTTCCATGAGCATTTTCTTGCAAATGGAGACATATTTCTCAGATTACCCATTTGCCTGATTGTGATAAGGACTAATCATTTGGTGATTAAAATCCCATTCTTTGACAAAGTGAGCAAATTCCTGTGAACTGTAGCAGGGCCCACCATCAGATATGACCTTCTCACTAATCCCCCATCTGGCAATTATCCCTTTCATTTTCCTAATGATCATGCCGATTTTCATGCTGGAGATCTCTTTAAAGGGATTATATTGGCAAGTAACATAAACACGCTGTTAATCAAGACTTTTCCTGTATGCAGTGCGCACAAAATAATGCTTATGTATTGACGTATAACCTTTATTTACTTGAAAAGTTATCAAATTAACAGTAACTGAATATTGGCCAAAACTTTAATACGTCCCACAATAAAGTATTGCGCAATGTTTACATTGAACTCCGTAAACTTCCCGAACAAAGCCTCGAAAACGAGATCGGGAACGAGTCTTCACGATGTTATCCGATGATTGATCGGAAACCCGAAAGTGGTTCGTTAAAAATAGCAATGTAAACAAAAACATCTCTAAGTTATAAGTGTATCTTCATGTTGGGCGTGTGTATTTAGGACAGGGAATTGACGGTCATATGCCAATATAATCCCTTTAACTTCAAAATACTTACTATAGTGGTCTACTACTAGCAAGTATTTTTTATTATCCCATGTGAACAGATCAGTACCAAATATCTGCCATGGATAATTGGGAATCTCTGTAGGAATTAAGGGCTCTTTGGGATTTGATGATCTATGTCCTAAACATATGTTGCAGCTAAGTACCATGTCATTAATTTCGCTGGAAATTCCAGGCCAAAATATGACATATCTTGCTCTTCTTAAGCACTTTTCTACACCACAATGACCTGAATGCACCAATTCAAGCATTTGTGATCTCAAGGTATGTGGAATGATTATTTTGTTGCCCTTCATTATTAACCCATTAACAATGGTCAATTCATCCCTATAGTTCCAGTAGAATAAGATCTGGGACGGACAATGGTGTCTGGTATTAGGCCAACCATCGATAATAGTCTCTCTTAGTAAAACTAATGTTTCATCTTTGTCGGTAAGAGACTGGATTTCTTGCAATTTTCTGTCAGATACAGGTACATTTGACATGACTAAATGTACCTGCATGTCCATTCCCGCTGACAGTTTCGGAAATGTGTCGCTGACAAAGTTTCTGCTTAAAGTGTCTGCAACTGGGACCTGTTTTGATGGATAGTGTTTAACCTCAAGGTCATACCTTTATAATTGTAACAGCATTCTTTGCAGACGAGCAGGGGCAGAGTTGATTTACTTTTTGAAAATTGAAATCAATGGCAAGTGATCACTCTGCACCTGAACTTTCCGACAATATACAAAATGGTGGAATCTCCTACACCCAAATAGAATAGCATACATTTCTTTTTCAATTTGTACGTAGTTAACCTCGGAGGGAGTAAGAGATTTAGAGGCGTATGCTATCGGTTTCCCCTCTTGTAGGATTGTGGCTCCTAGGCCAAATTTGAAAGCATCAACTTGCAAAGTTCATGGCTTTGCTTGATCAAAGTATGTTAATACCTGACCAGGTTTCGTGAGGATTTGCTTCATTAATGCAAATGCATCACTTTGGGGCTTTTCCCAACTAATCGCGATATTCTTTGCTAATAATTGTCTCATGGGAGCTGTAACCTCTGAGAGATTTGGTGCAAATCATGATAGGTAATTTACCATACCTAAAATGGTCTCAAGTTCTGCCTAATTTGTAGGGGGGTTGCATTTTCTCAATAGCTGTGACCTTGGCAGGGTCAGGTTTTAACCCTTCTGAAGTAAGTAAATGACCAAAATACATTACTTCAGAAACGCAAACTGCTAGTTTGTCTTCATTAAAGCGAACACCCTGCTCTTTTGACCTTTGTAACACAGCCCGAAGAGCTTTGTCATGTTCTTCTCTGGTTTTACCAAATACAAGGATATTATCGACTATGGCGACAACAACAGAAATACCTTCATAGCATTCATCAATTTTGCGTACAAACAGATCACCACTGAGTTTCAAACCAAACGGAACACGCAAGTATCTCTAACGCCCAAATATGGTATTGAAGCATGTAAGGAATGAAGATTCGTGTTCGTGTTTCAAGGCCCAATATCCAGACCTGGCATCAAGCTTAGTAAAATATTTTGCACATGACAGTTCTGTCAAAATATCAACAAGTTTTCTCAAGTGGTACTGAGGACGTTGTATGGCCTTATTCAGGTCCCTAGGGTCCTAGCAGATTCTTATATTCCCATTGCTTTTTTCAGTTACTACCATGGAGCTGACCCATTCTGTTGGTTCACTGACTTTGATTATAACCCCAAGTTCTTCCATTCTTGACAATTCATTTTTTACCTTTTATATAAAGCTACCGGGTCTTTACGCGGTGAGTGCACAACAGGTGTAACTGAGGGATCAATGTGGATTTTACATTTCCATGGGTAAAGTCCTATGCCATTGAAAACCTCAGAATGCTCCCTTAAGACGGACAACTTTGTGAGTGTTACCTTAGGAGATTCAAACTCTACTGAGTATGTGAGGTTCACAAGGCCAAAATCGATGCAAGATTGAAGCCTTAACAGTGGCGGTGACCTTGTGTTCTCAACATAGAACAAAATAGCATCCTTTTTACCAGTCCCCGGATGATTACACTGAAGAGTAATGCATCCCTTTATGTTTAGTTCATTACCATTGTAAGCTGATAGCTTTGTCCTGGACGGTTCAAGTACAGAACAAATGCCTAAACCCTGAAATACTTTATATGGTAAAATGTTCACTTGACTGCCTGTGTCTAATTTAAACTTGAAACATCTTTTGGAATGACCTACCTCAAATTCTGGAAATACCTGCCCATTGATTATGTTTGATTCAACACTATCAATAAATAAATCCTGAGCATAATAACTATCCAAGTTATTACAGTTTGAAATCCTAATTTCATTTACACTAGATTTACATACAGATCAAAAATGGTTCCACTTTTTACATTTAAAACACTGTTTTCCTTTAGCAGGACACACTTGTGATTTATTATAATGTTTGTCACAATTTTGGCACTGTTGTCTGGCATTTCCTTGTTTGGTGTTCCCTCGCCGCCAAGTTAATCCTTTCCTCTCCACCTGGCCTGAGGTATTATGACAAGGCTGGCTTGAGGTGTTATGACTTGTGCATATTCAAATGACTGGCATATTTGGATTGATTTGTTGAGTGTCAATTTCTCTCCTTCGTTAATCAGTTTTTTTCTCTGATTCTTTGGGATGTCACACCAAATACTAGTCTATCCCTGATCATTTTATCCCTGTCTGTCTAGCCACAGTCATTTGCCAGCAAGCCATATTTTGTTAAAAATTATTCAAATGTCTGCTCCCCTTGTGTTTCATTATTGAAGCGACATTTTGCAAACACAGGATTTATTGTTGGCTGCAAATGTTTCTTTACTGCCTCACAGATCGCTTTCAACTTTTGTTTATCAGATGCTGAGAGGTTGTCCCTGCCTTTTTCTCCCATCCATAATAAATACGTCACTTGGACACTTTCCTCTTTGTCCTTTAGCGGACCTTGGAATACAAGGTCGCAGTGTTCCTGGAATTTCTTCCATGCCTCTGGAAGGTTTGAACTGTTCCAGTTCATGCATAGCACAGGCACGGCATTTAGATCCATAATTGTGAAATACACTCTTAATTAAATACTTGCTATTTAAGAATGTTCACAATTAATCTCCAGAATGAGTCATGGGTTCATTTATTCATAATATTCTGACACCATGTTATGTTATTGTTCTTGCTTCTGGGAATAATACAGAACGACAATATATTGTATTCTAACTATTTATTATTGCCCTAAGAACTAGCTGTAATTACCAGATGAATGGTATAGACAATACTGTCAGAGATAAAGCATGCACAGGATATTATGTAGTAGAAGGGAAGTAACTCAGATACTGAGTTATCATGTTACAATTGCGTTTACCCTTTTTCTTTTCAACGTCAAAGTTAATTACTAATTACAAATTATGTAGTTTGACAAGAACAGAGATAGACTGCACCAAGGTATTACAACAGCTGTATATATACCTATATCGTTGTAGTGGGAAATGTGGACAATATCCGACATTATTTAAGAAAATTTTATTCGCATATATTGTCAATTGTGTAAGTTTTATATTTTAAATGGTAGTGACATATTTACTAAATGAAATCAATTAATTTAAAACATTTTATTTGCACTTTTAAAAACAAAAAATAATTTTCAATTGATTTGCGGCCATTTTGAATATTTCAAAATGCTCAATGATGACAAGATATCATCAAGCTTATTTTTCATAAGCAATGCCTAAACTAGCATAATCACCAAAAAATTTTACTATACACTTCCATGCAAGGTTCAGAGCTGTATCTGCCGGACTGATTCCGCTGATCAATACCCAGTTAATAATGCAATATATTAATTTTATGTCATATCCATTTTTAGTCTTTTGTAATGTAAATTTGGAAAGTTCTAATTTAAAACATAACTTTGATTAATTCCAACTTTTGCATCTTGTTTCAAAAGGCCTATATGTAAACCATTTTGTTTTAATCCGCGCACAAGCGACACGCGTCGTATTAGAAAAAAACACGTGATGAAATTAACACCTGTTGCATTATGGATAAGACACCCTAATCGAAAAAAAAGAGATAACTTAAGGTCAAAAGTAACACTGCGTTATAAATATGCCAAGCCATTCAAATAAACAACATTCCTAAATTAATAATAGTAACCATGGTAATATATTTCGCAAATATTGCATGGTGTTACAATAATTCAAGGGCCATAACTCTGACATTTATTATTCGTGTTTTGAAATTGCCTTTGATAAATTTCTATGTGCATTCACGAAATGCCACGGATGTTGGACTTCTACTATACATTAGAATTACTATAAGACTGGAAGAAGGCCCTTAATTGATTGAAATCGGTATGTAGCAGTCATTTTTATAGACTTATCAACGGCATTGGTTATCTCCCCAAATGTCGAGCCCGTCAGTACAGACCTGCGATCAAACGTCTCATTATGGTAAACAATTATGGCACGTTACAAGATGTGAAGCAGACACAAAATTGTGTACCCTTTTTGGACCTTATAGATCTACATGTTAGTGTGACCTTGGCTTTTGAAATATGGACTTGGGTTGCGCATAACACGGTACCTGGTTATGGTGAACATTTGCATCATGTTATTTCAAAATGTCAGATGTGAGTAACAAGATAATTATGGAACGGATTTCTGACCTTTAACCTCTAATTGTATAACATTGACTTTAGCTACGGGCATTGGTCTTTCGCGCGACACATGTTACTTCCAAAAAAACTCAATAAATTAATTAATAAGTTTAAAGCCTGAACAAAATCGGACGGATACACGGAAGCACGCACATGCATAGAACCGCCGGCAACCGGACAAAGGTCCTTGGACAAACGCACCTTGGTGAATTTGACAAGGTTGAGCAAAGAATCGCTATTGTGACGACTAGACAAATGTCGAGGTTACCGCGTCTGGCGTGTCATAACAGATAATTACCGTAATTGAAAATGTCGTAGGGTAATATGGTTTCGCATTTGGTATCAATCAATGCTGTAATGTTGGTATGTATTATACTTTTTTTTGCTTCTTTTTGACTGCTGTGGAACTTTATAAGTTCTACAGCTTGTCTCCCCCAACACCCCCATCTACTTTATTGTAATCTCGTCGCCAGTCCGGGTCGTATTTGATTAATGGTCTCATTAAGTTAATAAAGGGCAACACGTGATAGACAATAGCCGGTGTTCTATCCAGTGTTAAACTTTGTCGAGTTTGGTTTTGAATGAGTTAACATTTTTCGCATTTACTAATGTTGTTGGCATACCGTTCCAAATATTTATGGTTCTATGAATGAACGAGTGAAATTTAATTCCTTTCATTGCACGTGATTTTATAAGTTTATTGTCACGACCCCTTATGTTATTTTAAGCTAGCTCGAAGAAAGTGGACATTACGATATTGTCTATTGCGTGCACTGTTTTGAATACATGGATGATTTCAAATATTTTTTTTTCTGTATTCCAGTGTTGTAATTTATTGCTGCATGGTGATATCAGCTATACGAATGTCCAAAATGTTAATGTATTGCTGCGTGGTGATGTCAGCTATACGAATGTCCAAAATGTTAATGTACTGCTGCGTGGTGATATCAGCTCTACGAATGTCCAACATGTTAATGTATTGCTACGTGGTGATATCAGCGAAACGAATGTCCAAACTGTTTATGTATTGCTGCGTGGTGATATCAGCTCTACGAATGTCCAAAATGTTAATGTATTGCTGCGTGGTGATATCAGCTATACGAATGTCCAAAGTGTTAATATATTGTTGCGTGGTGATATTAGCTCTACGAATGTCCAAAATGTTAATGTATTGCTGCGTGGTGATATCAGCTCTACGAATGTCCAAAATGTTTATGTATTGCTGCGTGGTGATATCAGTTATACGAATGTCCAAAATGTTAATGTATTGCTGCGTGGTGCTATCAGCTATACGAATGTCCAAAATGTTTTAGTATTGCTGCGTGGTGATATCAGCTCTACGAATGTCCAAAATGTTAATGTATTGCTGCGTGGTGATATAAGCTCTACGTATGTCCAAAATGTTTATGTATTGCTGCGTGGTGATATCAGCTCTACGAATGTCCAAAATGTTAATGGATTGCTGCGTGGTGATATCAGCTATACGAATGTCCAAAATGTTAATGTATTGCTGCGTGGTGATATAAGCTCTATGTATGTCCAAAATGTTTATGTATTGCTGCGTGGTGATATCAGCTCTACGAATGTCCAAAATGTTAATGGATTGCTGCGTGGTGATATCAGCTATACGAATGTCCAAAATGTTAATGTATTGCTGCGTGGTGATATCAGCTATACGAATGTCCAAAATGTTAATGTATTGCTACGTGGTGATATCAGCTCTACGAATGTCCAAAATGTCAATGTATTGCTGCGTGGTGATATCAGCTCTACGAATGTCCAAAATGTTAATGTATTGCTGCGTGGTGATATCAGCTCTACGAATGTCCAAAATGATTATGTATTGCTGCGTGGTGATATCAGCTCTACGAATAACCAAAATGTTTATGTATTGCTGCGTGGTGATATCAGCTATACGAATGTCCAAAATGTTTTAGTATTGCTGCGTGGTGATATCAGCTATACGAATGTCCAAAATGTTAATGTATTGCTGCTTGGTGATATCAGCTCTACGTATGTCCAAAATGTTTATGTATTGCTGCGTGGTGATATCAGCTCTACGAATGTCCAAAATGTTAATGGATTGCTGCGTGGTGATATCAGCTATACGAATGTCCAAAATGTTAATGTATTGCTGCGTGGTGATATCAGCTATACGAATGTCCAAAATGTTAATGTATTGCTACGTGGTGATATCAGCTCTACGAATGTCCAAAATGTCAATGTATTGCTGCGTGGTGATATCAGCTCTACGAATGTCCAAAATGTTAATGTATTGCTGCGTGGTGATATCAGCTCTACGAATGTCCAAAATGATTATGTATTGCTGCGTGGTGATATCAGCTAAACGAATGTCCAAAATGTTAATGGATTGCTGCGTGGTGATATCAGCTATACGAATGTCCAAAATGTTAATGGATTGCTGCGTGGTGATATCAGCTCTACGAATGTCCAAAATGTTTATGCATTGCTGCGTGGTGATATCAGCTCTACGAATGTCCAAAATGTTAATGTATTGCTGCATGGTGATATCAGCTATACGAATATCCAAAATGTTTATGTATTGCTGCGTGTTGATATCAGCTATACGAAAGTCCAAAATGTTAATGTATTGCTTCGTGGTGATATCAGCTCTACGAATGTCCAAAATGTTTATGTATTGCTGCGTGGTGATAGCAGCTATACAAATGTCCAAAATGTCAATGTATTGCTGCGTGGTGATATCAGCTCTACGAATGTCCAAAATGTCAATGTATTGCTGCGTGGTGATATCAGCTCTACGAATGTCCAAAATGTTAATGTATTGCTGCGTGGTGATATCAGCTCTACGAATGTCCAAAATGATTATGTATTGCTGCGTGGTGATATCAGCTCTACGAATATCCAAAATGTTTATGTATTGCTGCGTGGTGATATCAGCTATACGAATGTCCAAAATGTTTTAGTATTGCTGCGTGGTGATATCAGCTATACGAATGTCCAAAATGTTAATGTATTGCTGCGTGGTGATATAAGCTCTACGTATGTCCAAAATGTTTATGTATTGCTGCGTGGTGATATCAGCTCTACGAATGTCCAAAATGTTAATGGATTGCTGCGTGGTGATATCAGCTATACGAATGTCCAAAATGTTAATGTATTGCTGCGTGGTGATATCAGCTATACGAATGTCCAAAATGTTAATGTATTGCTGCGTGGTGATATCAGCTCTACGAATGTCCAAAATGTCAATGTATTGCTGCGTGGTGATATCAGCTCTACGAATGTCCAAAATGTTAATGTATTGCTGCGTGGTGATATCAGCTCTACGAATGTCCAAAATGATTATGTATTGCTGCGTGGTGATATCAGCTATACGAATGTCCAAAATGTTAATGGATTGCTGCGTGGTGATATCAGCTATACGAATGTCCAAAATGTTAATGGATTGCTGCGTGGTGATATCAGCTCTACGAATGTCCAAAATGTTTATGCATTGCTGCGT
Source organism: Panopea generosa (assembly GCA_029582155.1). Taxonomy (NCBI): domain Eukaryota; kingdom Metazoa; phylum Mollusca; class Bivalvia; order Adapedonta; family Hiatellidae; genus Panopea; species Panopea generosa. The sequence continues at coordinate 14,898,919 of CM055903.1, read as the reverse complement.
GGTGATATCAGCTCTACGAATGTCCAAAATGTTAATGTATTGCTGCATGGTGATATCAGCTATACGAATATCCAAAATGTTTATGTATTGCTGCGTGGTGATATCAGCTATACGAATGTCCAAAATGTTAATGTATTGCTGCGTGGTGATATCAGCTCTACGAATGTCCAAAATGTTTATGTATTGCTGCGTGGTGATAGCAGCTATACAAATGTCCAAAATGTCAATGTATTGCTGCGTGGTGATATCAGCTATACGAATGTCCAAAATGTTAATGGATTGCTGCGTGGTGATATCAGTTATACGAATGTCCAAAATGTTTATGTATTGCTGCGTGGTGATATCAGTTCTACGAATGTCCAAAATGTTTATGCATTGCTGCCTGGTGATATCAGCTATACCAATGTCCGAAATGTTAATGTATTGCTGCGTGGTGATATCAGCTATACGAATGTCCAAAATGTTAATGTATTGCTGTGTGGTGATATCAGCTCTACAAATGTCCAAAATGTTTATGTATTGCTGCGTGGTGATATCAGCTATACGAATGTCCAAAATGTTAATGTATTTCTGCGTGGTGATATCAGCTCTACGAATGTCCAAAATGTTTATGTATTGCTGTGTGGTGATATCAGCTCTACAAATGTCCAAAATGTTTATGTATTGCTGCGTGGTGATATCAGCTATACGAATGTCCAAAATGTTAATGTATTTCTGCGTAGTGATATCAGCTCTACGAATGTCCAAAATGTTTATGTATTGCTGCGTGTTGATATCAGCTATACGAAAGTCCAAAATGTTAATGTATTGCTGCGTGGTGATATCAGCTATACCAATGTCTAAAATATGTTAATGTATTGTTGCGTGGTGATATCAGCTCTACAAATGTCCAAAATGTTTATGTATTGCTGCGTGGTGATATCAGCTATACGAATGTCCAAAATGTTAATGTATTTCTGCGTGGTGATATCAGCTCTACGAATGTCCAAAATGTTTATGTATTGCTGTGTGGTGATATCAGCTCTACAAATGTCCAAAATGTTTATGTATTGCTGCGTGGTGATATCAGCTATACGAATGTCCAAAATGTTAATGTATTTCTGCGTGGTGATATCAGCTCTACGAATGTCCAAAATGTTTATGTATTGCTGCGTGTTGATATCAGCTATACGAAAGTCCAAAATGTTAATGTATTGCTGCGTGGTGATATCAGCTATACCAATGTCTAAAATATGTTAATGTATTGTTGCGTGGTGATATCAGCTCTACGAATGTCTGAAATATTTATGTATTGCTGTGTGGTGACATCAGCTCTACGAATGTCCAAAATGTTAATGTATTGCTGCGTGGTGACATCAGCTATACGAATGTCCAAAATGTTAATGTATTGCTGCGTGGTGACATCAGCTAAACGAATGTCCAAAATGTTAATGTATTGCTACGTGATGATATCAGCTAAACGAATGTCCAAAATGTTTATGTATTGCTGCCTGGTGATATCAGCTCTACGAATGTCCAAAATGTTAATGTATTGCTGCGTGGTGATATCAGCTATACGAATGTCCAAAATGAATATGCGTTTAGAGCTGTTCAAAAATTTATTAATGACAAAAATAGTTCATTATTTTATGTATATTTTTGTATATCACGATTGTGATAGTTATAGCACTTGGCGAACATGTCTTGACTACGTGTAGAATCCTCTTTATAACCTTACCTTTCTCTCTATCTCTCCTTTAAACATTTCCTTTTACCTTACCGTTCTTATTAGAATTAATGATTCGTTCTATTGTTGTGTAAAGCGTGAAAAACGATTACAATGAAACTTTTATAATGTACATTTATGCCATGTGGCCAGACCCTTTTTTACACATTGCAGCAATAAAATACGTTTAGATCAAAAGTCCCCCTTTCGTGCCGGCGTAAGATGTAAACATCTAGACTAGTATTAGTTCTACCAAGTTTCGTTATCGATGTAAAATAAATAAATTTACTAAAATCAAGCAATTATTATAAGTCCTTGCTAAAATCAACGAAAAGTCAATCACATAATTACAGCGCTCGCTTCGTCAAATAATCTCCTGCTCGTTTAAGATTAAAAATCAAAAGTCTGGTGATGATCTGTGGAATGCATCATTAATATTTTTCATCTTCCCTTCAAATCTAAAAAAGGTAGCACCAGTTAATAGAATCCGGTGCCGCAATAGCAAAGAAATAGCCCGTGCCACATTTTAGCAGAAACATGTCATGTCAACAGCTGTTGCAGGTTGAAATTGAGCTGTAGACTCAATAAGTGTTCGATTTGTGGCGAGTAGTAATTGGTATCGCTATCAACCACAGAAGACACGTTTTCTTTTATCAATATGATACACCATTAAACATCTTGTAGTATTTTTATTTTACTGAACAAAAACGGGATTTCTTATTGCGACAGAATGATAAAATATCAGAAAATAACGTGACATTCCATGTTTTATATATTTCTTCTTCTTCTTCTTCTTCTTCTTCTTCTTCTTCTTCTTCTTCTTCTTTTTCTTCTTCTTCTTCCATATACTGAGCTGGGTTCTTGAAAGAACGTACGTAGCTCAACGAAACTAGGCATGGTGGTGGTGCACAGAAATCTCAAATGTTAAAAAAATAAAACTATATACAGTAGTCATGTCTGATGAAGAAAGTGTCAGGTTACTCCACCAGGAGTGACCTGAGGCATCCAAGGTAGGTGCAGATACCATGCTGGCAGGAAGAAGATTCCATTCTCGCACTGTCCTTGGGAAGAAATAGTTCGACGGTATCTAGTCTTTGATACCTGGAATAGCCTATGTTGTCCTCTGGTACGCGCGTAACCGCTTTGGAGGAACTTGTCTGCGTTGATGTCTACAAGATTGTTGCGGATCTTGTACATCATGGAGAGCCGGTGTAACGTTGTAAACTGACCCCCATAGAATATTGACCCCCGGTCATTATTTTATATAGAATAATGACCCCTTTTCTATAAAATACTGACACCCCTTATAAAATAATGACCCCCCCCCCCGATTTTATCTATAAAATATTGACCCCCCATCTAACCTATTACTAACATACTCTATATCAGTTCAAGTCACTGTCGTGTTTCTATTGCTTATATTTGTTGTTGTTGTTGTTTCTGCTGCTGCTGCGTCTACAGCTGACACAACAGAAGTATAACTTAGAGGCTCCGCTAAGAAATAAACGTACATCTATTGAAAATGAAATTTAAAAGGGTTTTCATTTGAATTATCATTATTGTATTTAAAGAGAAGTATTACAATAATAGAAGATATACCTAAGTCGTTTTAAGGTTACTATAGAAATAGAGAGAACCGATATTTAGGCTGGAGGATAATTTGGTTGTGTTTACAAACAGTGTATTATCATCTTTTATTAATCATCTGAAATGATTCTGGTCATGAAATATTACACGGAAAGACCCCCTTTTTTATTTCATAAACTTGTTAGGAGTTTTCCTAGCAAAAAGACTGCGTAAGTCGTTAGTAAATTGAATCGTTTTCCGTCGACCAAATCGTTCACCGAAGCACGTATGGTGTTACTCTAAGATCAAAAGAATCGCGCATTTTTTAAAACATTTAACGCCCATCATAGTGACATTTTATGAAATTTCCGGTAAAATAGTTCATTTTCTGGAGTGCAAGATTGTAAAAAGGCAATTTATACGCGGAAAAGCACAATGTTTTATGCCACCCCTGAAAGTGATGTCAAATACCCTTAACCTTCATTATGTCACCTATATGTCACTCATATATACCTCCAAAAATAGGCGAAACGGGTGTGGGGTAGCCCAGTGGTTTTATTACCTGTGACGCTCCTCGTCGTTAGAAATTATTCAAATTTCAGTATATTGTTGAAGAGACACCCTTCTTTGGATTTTTGGTATTTTTGTCACTTTTCAGGCGTTTTTAAGTAGAAAAAGTCAACAATTATATCAATATAAGGCATAAAATATGCAAATCGGTTGTGGGGAAGTCCCATTTTTTATGACCTGTGTTGCCCATGACAATAAGATGTTGTTCGAATTTCAGTATAATATTGAAATATAGGCATTCCCCTGGAAGTTTGGGTGATTTTTGTCACTTTTCAAGAGCTTTTAAGTAACACGTCTTGAGCAATAATTATACCCCTTTATAACAGTCAAAGCAATTGCACAATATGTTAACTAAGTTTCTGATACGATACCCGTCACGACTTATATATAAAGTTGTAATGTGTTTTTAAAGAAACCAGGGAAGCCAGGACCACTTATTAGAAAAAAACAAGGGCTGCAGTTGAATGACAGCCATATCTCCCGCCGATGCCATTTGAAAAAAGGGCCATAACTCCAGAACGGGTTGAGCAATTCCAAGATTTGTTTCTTCCTCCACAACTAAGCATTAGTAGTAGTAATCCCTGAAAGTTTGAATCGATTCCATCCAATAATGAATGAGGAGTTGCAGTCACAAAAATGTTGCACGGACGCACGCACGGACGGTTGCCATTACCATATTATCCTCCGATGTCTATCGGCAGGGGATAATTATGTTGTAAGTGTACCTTAGATGGGTTAGGGTTAGGGTTTGGGTTAGGGGGTCGTTATTCTATAGGGGGGTCACAATTCTGTGTGAGGGTCATTTTTCTACGTGTGGGGGAGTCATAATATTATGACCGGCCCCCGGTCATAATAATGACCCCCGGTCATTATTCTATGGGGGTCAGTTTACAACGTTACACCTGCTGTGTTTTCGACGCTGTTCAAGGGGATCCCAGTTCAGTTCTTTAAGCATATTAGAGATACATCCTGGGGTCTTAGTCGAATAGTCGTTGAAAACAAAGCGGGCCGCTCGGCGCTGAACCTGCTCAATAGTGTTGACGTGGTTTAGCTAGTATGGGTCCCAGACGGTGGCGGCATTCTCGAGTTGGGGGCGGACCATGGCTTTATAGGAAGCTTCCTTGACAGGTGGCGTGCATTCCCTCAGGTTTCTGCGAATGAACCCAAGAGTCCGGCTGGCCTTGCTCGTGATGTTGCCTATGTGTTTCTCCCAGATGAGGCTTTCTGTGATGGTGACTCCAGGGAATATACTTGCATCCACCATCTCAACTGTGTGGCCGTGGAGACTGTATGTGGTGTCTATGATTTTCCGACATCGAGGGGCGATCCTGATGACAGTCCACTTTTCCAGTGCTGTGAGGTCTTCCTGGAGGAGCTGTCTGTCATGGTCGTTCTCGATCACCTTGAAGACTATGCTGTCATCGGCAAACAGTTTGGAGGATGACGATTTGATCATATCTGGGAGGCCATTGATGAAGGCTAAAAACAGTAGCGGGCCGAGTACTGTCCCTTGCGGAACGCCGGGAAGTACGTCTGTAGTACTTGACTTGGCACCATCAAGGAAGACTTGCTGCTTTCGGTTGGATAGAAACGACTGTACCCATCTCTTGATGTTACCCCTTACACCGTAGTGGTCCAACTTGTGTAGTAGCCGTACATGAGGGACTTTGTCAAAAGCTTTGGCAAAGTCCAGTAGGATGACATCTACCTGCTTCCCTTTGGCTGTGTTGGAGGCGATTTCCTGGATGGTGGTAAGGAGTTAAGTCTCGCAGGAGCGTCGCTTGCGGAAACCATGCTGGTTGTCGCTCAGGACGTTGTACCTGTCACAGTGCTGCATGACATTTCTATGCACTATGTGCTCCATTAGTTTGCACGTTATCGACGTCAAGGACACTGGTCTGTAGTTGGATGCTAGGTGGCGGTCTCCTTTCTTGAAAAGAGGAGCTGCGGATGCCTCCCTCCAGTCCTGAGGTACTTCTCCTAGGTCGAGGGATAGTTGGAACAGATTTGCTAAAGCCGGGGCTAGTTCTGTAGCAGCTGCTTTCAGGATGAAGGCTGGAATCTCGTCTGGGTCATTGGCTTTCTTGGTCTTGAGATTCATCAGCAATTTGTGGATCCCTTTTTTATATTTATGCTCATTTTTGATCAGACACTTCGTTTTTGGCCGGTGCGTAAGCACTGGTTATAGCCGTTATTTTGAAATCACCCGTCGCTTTTACTAAAAACCTAACAACTCAGCTGAGAGGAATTCAATCCACTCAGCCGATAAAAAAGTAGTTCCATCGAATATGTTTGAAAATTGAATTGAATTTAAGCTTATTTAGCTATAAATCAATTGAATCATAGATTAAATGATAAACCTCGTCAATTAATCTATATATGCTCACAGCAATAATTTTTAAAAACATTTTTTTCGCAAATATGTGGGTTATTTGGTAGTCTATCCCAGTCCTGATATCTCCCGAATCAGGTTTAGGAACTCCCAATGAAAAGGTAGGGAATTCCATGCCTGTCCCACAATTCATAGCTTTTCAGCGCTTACCAAACTGTGACGTCATTCAACTGACCAATAAAAGTGCTCAAATGACATTCCTAGTTTACGGACCAAATCGGGAGAGCTGGGTCTGCTCTACAGACTAGTTATTTGGCGTGTAAGGTAGACATACGTTTGTATAACTGCGACGTGACTGATGCTGAAGACGTCAATTTTCCCGATACTGATAGCTGATCATCAACTCACCAAATTGAGGACAATCGGCAAAAGTGAGGGTTTTTTGTCAGTCTTATTATTACGGCATACATTACAGTTCTTCTTATTATAGGAAGCACTCAGAACCAAATTGTGAGCAAAATTATGGATGCCTATGGGTCCTTTATAAAAATTGTGAATTTCATGCCCCTGGGTCTCACGGTTTGGCCCTGGGGATGGGGCCTACTTTACTAAATCTATATAAGAGAAAATGACAAAAAACGTTGTTTCCTATGACTGATGACTGAATAGACTTATGTGAATGTTTTTTGTTGTGATTTGTTGTTGCTGACCTGACAGTTAATACCTATGTGAATTTCATGGTCCCCACCCCCATGAGGTCTTAGGGGCGGGCCAAAACTGTCAAATTCAAGGTAAACTTAAAAATATTTTTATTATAGGAAGCACTGGGAAACAATTGGTGAGCATGATTATGGACGCCTATGGGTCCTTTATAAAAAATATGAATTGCATGCCCCTGGGTCTCACAGTTTGGCCCTGGGGTGGGGCCCACTTGACTAAATCTATACAAGAGAAAATGACAAAAACTGTTATTTTTTATGATGTTTACTCATTTTAATGGTTTTTGGTGTGATTTGTTGTTGCTAACATGATGGTTAATATTTATGTTTTATTTAGCTTTATGTCATCAACGATAACCAGGTGACCGTTAAGGCCCATGGGTCTCTTGTTAGCTCTACTGGCCAAAGGCCAGAAGGCCTTATACGATGGCGCGTTGTCAAGATAAGAATCAAGGAGCTAGTATTTATAGAGGCTCTGTGAGGGAACTTGGAGTTTTATATTTGGATACAATGGGAAAACGGAAAATTCTCATTTTTTCACCTGTTTGTGCAAAAATATTATTCAGTTTGAGTTCTGAAGCATCATCTAGTCATAGCAAATAAGATTTGGTTCAATAAGCAAGATTAATCTATAAGGGGCCAGGTGAGGTCACAAAAAGGCTTAAATTTGAAACTTTTCAACAATCTTCTACTCTACAACGTGTCAGTCAAATTAGTTCATATTTGATATAAATTATCCCTATGAATAGGGGTTTGAAGTTTGTACAACTCAAGGGACTAGTATTTATAGGGGCCCTGTTAGAGGACATCGAGTTTTACACAGGAGTCTATGGGAAAACGGAAAATTCACATTTTTTTCCATCCACTTGTGTAGAATTATTATTCAGTTTGAGTTGTTAAGCTTTTTCTAGTTATAGCAAATAATATGTGGTTCAATAAGCAGGATTTAATTTCCGTAAGGGGCCAGGTGGGGTTTCAAAAGGATTAAAATTGAATAATTTCAAAAATCTTCTTCTCAACAACTGGTCAGTCAAATCAGTTTATATTTCATATAAAATTATCCCTATGGGTAGTGGGTTTGAAGTTTGTACAAATCAAGGGGCTGGAATTGATAGATGCTTTGTATGGGGACTTTGGGTTTTACATACGAGTACTATGGGAGAATTTTCTCCAGCATTTTTGCAAAAACAATTTAGAGTTTGAGATTTAAACCATTATAAAGAATTAGCAAATACTTTTTGTTACATATAGAAGATTGAAATTCCATAAGGAGCCGGAGGGACCCAAAAAGAGTTGATTTTGTGAAATTTCAAAAACTGATTAGTCGAATTTGTTACATTAAGCAACAACCACTATTTACCAGTAGAGTTTTCACAGACCCTCTTGTTGTTTTTTTGGTAAATTTCAAAAATCTCCGACGACAGTACATGGTCAAGCTAGTTGGGTGTAGCATCATTTCATGATATGTCCTCTGTGTACAGTTTTTGAGTCGCCAGAGAAACTGATATTTAAATGCATTGTGACAAAACTTTCACTGTAGTATAGATATGACAATCTGAAATTATGTCATAACTGTAGAATGAAGTTGTTAGACAAAAAGAGCGTTTGTGTCTAGAAAACAAATTGCTCAACCATTTGTTGTTGCTGTATTGTGAGAAATAATTCAGAATCTGGGAAAGAAAGGGAAAAATTAAAAAAGCTCTTCCTTATTATACTTTCTTCGTGAACTTTCAATAAATATTTCCCTATAAAAACATGCACCGGCCACTAGTACTTTGAGTACTTTGATTCTCTGTGCTCTTTCAGTGTAGCCGTTCCGGGAGCAATTAGCGGGAATTTGCAACGAGGAGTCATTTCGGTTACAATCGGAACATCGCTCGGTCATTTCCGTTTCGAAATGATGAACAAGGGCGGAAATGGCCGAGCAATGATTGCGTACATAGTTTGAAATTGCCGAGCGACTGAGTCATTTCCGCCGATCACCTTAGCCTTTATGCTACGCAATATAGACCGTATTATACGGAGGATACGGAAATATCCGATGTTTCACGATTGCCGAGCAAGGTTAGTGAAAAGAAAATTAAACGAAATGGGAAAAAATACTTCTTTTTTTTTATCGTTAATACTGAATAATTATAATTTAATTTCTTGTATTCATTTGGAAGTTAATATTTACTAATAATGTATTCTAATGTATTATAGATAAGTTTACTGTTATAAAACATCTAACAAAAAAAAATATCACAAATTACCTCGGTATTATTATTTTTTACACAACCACACACAATTTGACTGACCTATTTGGAAAAATGTCCCACCGAATTATATAGGTACAGGTATATTGCAGGTAAACTTAAATATATTGATAAAAGTTGCATTATTTTAAAGCAGTTATGTTTGATACTTATATAGTTCACATACTGTCAGAAAAAAATATTTATTATCGATGCCATTATTATGAGTTTTTCGAAACTAATTTCTTCAGGTGAGTTGCAGGTGAGTCATATTTTTGAATGTGGGTGCCATTTTGGTTGTAGATGGATGACATTTCTGGGTAATATAAGGCTTTCACAATTAGTATAATCACTGGTCATTAAATCATTATTCTACGAGAACATTTACTTTTCAGTGAATTAATATGAAATAAGGCACTGCCTAAAAGGGGATTTATCAATTTAAATCAATGTATATGTAGATTATTTAATATCAGTGTGTCAGGATAGGATTTATAACTGTCAAAATAATAAATTGCCATAAAGTTTAAAAGAAAATATAGCATTTTTATCGTTTCATATATGGCCCAAAATATGTAAGTCTGTTTGTATGTCCATGTGCAAGTCCGCTCAAAGAAGTATATAGAATATATGTAGGTTCTTGCTTGGATGTTGAGTATTTGCTGTCGTAACCATCAGTTACCAAAGATAAGGAAGGATTTGTTTAAACTTATTTTTTTACTTAGATTGTGAAACAAGTTCTTACAACTTAGACAAATCATGCTGAAAGACTTCCTGGTTAGAACCAGTATTAAGCATATGTGGGAATGTGTCTTGCTCAAGGACACCACACATAGCCATGGTGGAGGATTGAACCCACGATCCTCTGATCATGGGTTTGGTGCTCTACCACTGGACCATGCGCTCCGCACAAAGAAAGATAACCAAGTAACCAGAAATAAAGGCATGTTTTTTTAGTATTTCTTAAATTTTGATGTTGTATATTTGCTGTAGTAATCGAGAGTGCCAAAAGACAAAAAAGAATAACAAGTAACCAGGGATAGAGACATTTTTATATTTCTAATTTTAACAACAATGTGAAAAATTATATAGCATAAATGTTTTTTCTAAGATACCAAAGACATATAACAAGTAACCTCAGTTACCAAAGGTATATAGTGGGATACAAATGGACTTACTTGTGCAGAGGTGCTACTTTTGTGTCAAATCTATTTTTGTTTAGGGAATAAATTGCCACCAACTATTTTTTATGTGATTCATTAATTATATATCAGTGCAAGTCTTTTTAAGTGGTATACAGTAATACTTCATTTTGCAAATTCGGTTGAATCAGTTACATAAACCAGGAACTGGTTGAATAATCCACTTTTTGAAATATATCACCAAAAAGATTTTATGTATATGGGGTGCTGTTTTTCTATTTAACCATATTAATAAGAGATATCACTTATTCAAATAGGTGATATCACTTATTTGAAAAGATGATATCACTTATTCATATTCAAATAAGTGATATCACTTGTACTATAAATGATATCACCTATTCGATTAAGTAATATCACTTATTATGGCTAAATACCCGGTAGTAAAACAACAACCCATAGATGTACATATTTGGGTGAAGTCCTTAAAGAATTATTTAGTAAAAAAATTTGTACAGAATGTTTTAAACAACACTTACATTCATATTATAGTTCTGGTTTACAGAAACCAGTGTCTAGGTTGTGGCTGTTTACAACAAATTGTTCCTTAATAAAGGTGACCACTAACATAGGTTTAACTATATTGTCAGTGACTTAATGTATATGTCTCAGTTATTGTAAACAAACAGAACTTGTGGTATTTCTCTGTTAGCTTCCTCTCTTCTGTTTTACTTACTTTCATTACTACATGATTGTAACATTTTGAGACTGGTTTTGAGTCCAACCTGGTTGTCTATATGTATTCAGGTAATAGTTCTAGTTGCCCCATTCTATTAGCATCATATAGCTTTAAGCCCATACCAATTGTATTGTCTTATCTATATAATTATTACCTATGTCAATTGGCTATGGGCACTCATGTGTACAGTCTTGGTAAAGAAAGGTTGACATTGTATTTACACCATCTATTACACTTTTATTTAAATTTTGACAAATATAATGGAGTTTTTAGTTTGTACAACTTTGTAAGGGTGTCAAGATCCCCACCAGGACTTGAACCTGGAGCTCTTTTCAAACAGAAAAGTGTGCTAGCTTACACTATAGAGATGTACCCCGACACCACAAACCAAGTGTACATTATATTATCTGAATATGTGATAACTAAGATCACCCTTAAAAAATTGTTTGTTTGCCATTTTCAACCCATACCAGATAGGAGGTGGGTAGGTAGGTAGGGGACTTTTTTAATTTGCATCCAATCTGAAAATCCTTTTAAAGGATATGGACAGACTCTGAGAGAAAGGACTTGTAGGCAAAGACCTAGAATATATTGAATGAACAACAATATTTTTTTTATTGGGGATGGGGGGGGGGGGGGGTAGTTACAGTCAGTGCACTTCAACCATGCCACTACAAAAGCTAGCTTAACAGTAAGGCTGTTGTAAGTGACCTATATACATTCACTACACTCCTCCCCTCTTTAACCTTTAGGGCTTATAAGCCCTCAGCTGCACAGCCTGTGGCCAGTTCCTGGCTATATCGAGTCCCATCCCAAGGAAAGAGAGATTGTGCAGACACAGGCCCGACGCTATAATAGTTAGCTTAACATGTTGTAAGTGACCTATGTACATTCACTACACTTTCATTTACTTACCCAAATAAAGCACTGTGATGAAACCCAACCAGGAATGAAACTGGAGACCCCTGGATCCTGAAGCAATAATGTATCTTTACAACGGCGACATGATTTACCCCATACTAACAAATATAAAAATACCCCTGCTAACAACTAGACTACCTTATCAATTATAGCAGAGAAAATTATTTGAAACAACAATGCAAGTCATGTTATAAATACAGTATTGGTTCTTATACTTCCAAAAATTAACATTGTATATGTAGACGACAAAATACCTTGAGCAAAGCTGTGAGGGTAAACAATCATAGACTGACTGACTAAAGACATCTTTTTTTGTCGGTGTTAATTACGTCTCATACAGATATGTCAACACAACTGTCACGGTGTCACGATCTGTAACGAAAACTACTTGTCCACGAGGCATTATTTGTAAGTGGCAATACTTCCAAGACCGTGCATCTACAATAACTGATTAAAAACTACACCTATCGTAGCGAGAAAATAACAAGTGTATCAGCCTTATCTACGTATAATTGTACTAAGATCCTAGACAACAATATGTTGGCTGGCGTCCTTCGGCTGGAGTCATGTTGTTCGGATGGCAGATTCGAAACTGTTATTTATCAATTACTTTCAATAAGTATACATGACTTGTATATACATATATATTGTTAAGTCATAAAAAAAACATCGTGTATGTAACGTAATAATGCGTATTACCGTAACATTTCTTCATATACTTATCGGACTACTTTTTGAAGTATGGAAAGAGTAAGTTATTTGGTTTAGCCAAACGTGCACTTTTTTTTGTCAAGGGAGTTAACTCCTTTAGTTCATATTTTGGTTGCCGTCCTGCACCATTTTTTACTAACCGTGAGAACCAACCATTTAAGTTGTACGGGTTACAGTCCTTGACACACCAGTGCATAAACCGGAAATACAAAATATAAATAAGCATCACTTGTAATTTAACGGACGCGTGTACAATGCCGTTCCGGTGATTTTCACCGGCGCTCTGCGCCGGTGATAAATCCCCTATAAAATTTGAAACAAATAAGAACCCGTTTAATGACCTTTGAATCTGTTAAGTGGTTGTTTTGAAACAGGAAATGATTTCGAATATATTGTTTTGCCATTCATATACTGCCGAAAAGTTCTGAAATGAATAACATGATAACTGTTCAATTTCAATGATTAACCAATTCCAAATTTACTATCGGTTAACCATACAGTTTCAGATTTAGCGAGTAACCATTTTCAAATTTACTACCTGATAACTGCAGTTTCAGATTTAGTGATAAACCGTTTACAAACCAGTTAACAGCACCAGTTACTTGCCTTCCTAAAGTAACTGTTTTGTAATGGACAGTTGTGTCTATTATATTAAATTGGCCCTTTGCCATCAGTACAATCGTCAATAATAGAGACCTCCGAGCAGGGCAGTAGTTACTGTGTAATGGATAGTCTTAGAGTGTTGGGGGTTCGATCGCAGGCTCGACCCGATGCCTTTCATAAAACAACAATCAGTACTTGTTCTACACAGGTAGCAGACTTGAGAGCAGTTCATATAAGCTCTGAGCTTTCATTGCTATCAAGCTAAAATAATTAGTATAAACTAAGACCTCTGAGATTTGGAAGCACTTTGACAAGAAAGGCAGTGAAATGTAACCTATATAACACGTCTCAAAAAGCAAGTAGGGACATCAAACATGTGTACCCATTTGAAATACAAACATCCAAATGATTGTAAAGCCAGGTCTACAGGCAAGTGTCTAGAGTGATCATAATTATACTCGCTGTGCATTTATCCTATTACATCAGAATAATTGTATAGTCATATACAAGTATCATCATCTTCTCTCAGGAAAAAAGGAAAAGTGAAAGAAAAATAGAGAGAAGTGAAGGTGATATTATCTATCTAACAGTGAATCAATCTTTTAGGATAGCTCTGACCTGGTCAGGGCCAGCATCAAGGTTAGGAAGTCTTTATGTCTGATGTGGAGGTCGTTATATCATGCTGAAAAGCATATTATTGTTGTTTCCTTCTTTAACAGCCAGCTTTGATAACTATTTACCTTATTTATGGTTTTATCCAAATTAAAAGACATTCAATTGTATTTTAATGTTTTCTTTCAAGTTTTATGACAAATCCTACTAATGTCACATGTGGGATATCTCCATTTTAGGCAAGAGTGTGGCCTCTTTTGATTTGGTAAAAGTTTTAAAGCAGTCTCATATCTCAGTAAGAAGAGGGCAAGAGTGAGTGAAACAATCATGGTCTGTGAAACAATTGTGAGTGTTGGAGACAACAACTGATGGAAGAATTGATTTGGTAAAGCGTTAGCAAATAATTTAGTTTCGAAAAAAATTGTGAAAACACCCAGGAACCCATTACAGTGTGATGCTTTTATAACCTGTTTAGTTTATGACCTGGAGTCCTCCATGGCCGAGTGGTCAAAGGTGCTGTCTCAAGATCACTAACCTCTCATCGCTAAAGTCGTATGTTTGAGTCCCTTTCACTCCAAAAACTTTATGTGAGATAGTTTGCCAGTTACTTGTGGAAGGCAGTGGTTATCATGATGATAACTTATATCTATTTCTTTACAGCTTCCAGAATGTTTTTGATGAGAAGCTTGGTGTTTGTGTTGGTGTCTGCACAGCTGGTGGATGCAGGTAAGTTAATCCTGTTTTGTATTAGACCTAAAAATTCCAGTGCTTCAGCTTAACTGACCGACCATATTATGTTTAACCTCGACTTTAAATCTTTTTGAGGGTTGGCAAAAAAATCTTTAAGAAATAATTAGTTTAAGTGTTAGCAGTAAAAAGAACCCTTATTATAATGTCAATTTGCTTGTGAAACAATTAGCAACCACAAAAATCTCTGAGATCGGGGTCCTTTTGTGACTTTTTAATTACCGTAGAAGGTACTGGTAGCTGTTTTTATGGCAGTGTTGCGTTTTCAATTTTTATGCCAAATATACGTCAATTTTCACATACTATACACAGTATATTGATGTACATGATCTACTCAGGGTTGTTATATTTACTTCATCCATTTTTGGAAAATGCTAATAAGTCAGACTGTCATGGGTGACCATTTCCAAATTTGGGTCAATGTATATAATGCATATTTTATTAGTAAAATTCAGACTTAGTAACATTCCTGCAGACCTTTAAAAAATTTTGCTTCAAGGTCCAGGACCTGCCAGTAAAATCCCCTATTTTAAGCCCCGTCTTTAAAAACACACGTTGGTAATTCATCTCTGTATATTTTATGGCCCTGCTCATCATTGTTTTTAAACACATTACCCAAAGCTACACAGATAAGTAGGATAGCTGTCCTTGTTTTTGATGACTTCTTCATTATCTGAAACATGATGGCCCCAGTAGTGTTTATGTGACTGAGTTTAATACAAAACATTTTAAATAAAATAAAAACTATTTCCTACCTACCAACCCTTTAATTTTTGGGTATGTTAGAGCCAACACAGGTATTTTTTAGGCCTTGATAAAATGTGACTTACATAAACACTAATTTGTTTAGTGTTTGGAATAGACTAATTTGCCAAGAGTTTTTACAGTAGTTTTTCAACAGGAAGCTGTCTGAAAATAAAATAAAATTTAGACCAAAATTGTAGTATGTGTACATTAAACAATGTTAATGTCTGTCCTACTTGCTAATAGCTGCCAGAAATGTTTGCTACCAGCACATCTGACATTCATTTTATTGGGGGTCCTCTGTGGCTGAGTGGCCTGAGGTGCCATCTCTCACTGTTAAGGTTGTAGGTTCGAGGCCCACTTGTTCGAAAAACTTAATGTGAGAAGTTTGCAGAAGGACGGTGGTTCTACTCAGATTCAATCTGAAGTCCTCCATCAATAAAACTGGGTATGTCAAATATAACCTGAAATGTAATGAAAATGCTTTAAATCTCATTCATTTCATTGTTTGCTATCAGCACGCTTGACATTTATTTTCTTGCTTGCCGTCAGCACATCTGACATAATTTTATTAGAAATGTTTGGTATCAGCACATCTGATACCATTTTATCAGAACTGTTTGGTATCAGTACATCTGATACCATTTTATCAGAAATGTTTGGTATCAGCATATTATTCTGTAAAAGCTTATTCTATAAAGCAGCCACCTGTCTTTTAGCAACCATTATAGTATTACAATGTAAATAATTAAAAACCCCAAATACAATTGACATATCAAAGTGCTGGGCTGATTTGCTCAGTCGGTAGTGAGTCCTCTATCAATCCAGAGGTTGTGAGTTAGAATCATCGCCCGGCCACATTCTCCATGATGAGTTATCAGTTATTGCAGAGATGAGGTGTGCTCGAGTACTGGTTAACCTTCCAAGATCTTAGGAAACGGGTTATGTGAACTGATCATCTGTTAGCCTCCGATGACATAAATGACGATAAATATTCAATCAGTCAACATATCAAAGCATCTGTTATTCATCTGTGCCATGTATTTGTGTTTGGTTTTCAGTTAATCGTCCACCCAAGATATTTATGCAGCCAAAAGTCAAGGATATCTATTACAAGCCAGGAGAATCAGTTGAAATACCGTGTATTGCCCGAGGCATTCCAAATCCGACGTAAGTTGCAGGCCATAATGTTAATTTTTTAATTCACTTGTCTAAAATCTGCTTGTCCTGAGCAAAAACAACTTGTCCTTTCTTTAATCTAGAATTATGGTTTTATATATATATATATTTATTATTATATTATCGTATGGATATAAAATTAAGAATAACTAAATAAACTGTTTGATTAAAGTTAACTTTAAAGATACTAATATAAAAACGGAAGTTAATAAATTAAAAAAAAGTGAACATGAATTAGAAACAAAACACTTGACTGACTAGGTAATGTAGTTAGATTGTCATTTTTACACCATATTTAGCCTAGGTAAAAAAAAATGTAAGAATCAAATTGGCCATGGTTGTTGATGTAAACAGACTTATAGCAGTCTCCATATGTCGTAAAGTGAAGGGAAATAAAAGCCAACACATACACACACAAATATTTCATATTTTGTGAGTGATAAGTGATGTAGTATGCATGTTTAAGTACAATTACATTTCTTGCTACTTTAAAAAATCAACACAAACATTTTACCAACGTTTTTTACATGTGGACGCAAAGAGCTTTTGCGATGTTTTTACGAGTGGGGGACAATTACTTGGCGATTTGTAAACAGGGTAGTACTCAATTGTCCAAAAGTAACACATGTGCATGACAGGGCTTCCATAAGAATGTAAACATCATTTATTTACAAAAACTACTAGGAGTCTCCGAGTTTTAAAAACATGCAAATACGAGGCGGGGGATTTGCGAAAAAGAGATGCCATGTTTAATTTCTGAATTTCACTTGATGTGGAATGAGTAAGTTATAAACTAGTTTAACTATCAAAGATAATTTTTATTAATTCAGGTATAAATGGCAAAGAAATGGAATAGATTACAATCCCAGTGGTCAAGACGATCGTGTTGTCCAGTTGCCAAATGCAGGAACTATTGTGTTTAATAGTCCTGAAGATAAAGATGAAGGTATATTCCAGTGTTACCCGCAGAACGACTATGGAACTTCAGCGTCCATCAAAATTAATCTTCGTGAAGCAAAGCTTTCCCAATTTCAGTATGAAATTAGCAAGGTAACAATTCTAGTTAAAGATAAGTAAGTTTCATCATGTATATTTTAGTGCTATGAACTGCCAAAACAAAAGTATAGAAAAATTGCAGGAAGCCTTATACATGTATATTCTCCGTTAACGCAACTTTTTGAAAACTGCTGTGAACATTTTAAACTCTAACTGACAAATGAGTCTGAGGACGAATATAAGTTGTTAGGTAGTGAAATGAATAAAGTGTTGGACAATTAGGCCAGAGGTCACAGGTTCGTTCCATTGGCCCCTCAGAAACAACACTCAGACCTGGTCTCAGGAACCCAACTAGAAAATGATTGGTATAAGCTCTGAGCTTTCTTAGCAATTAAGCTAAAATAAATATGTTCAAATTATAGCATAAATACAAACTATGGTAGTGGCCAGTATTTCTCAACACTACCCTGTTTTCCCTAGAATTTTTCATTTTGGGGTCTTAAGGACTCTTTATAATACATTTATGATACAGACTGAAAAAGTACGAAAATGACACTCGCATTATCTGTACTCTTGTCACATGACTAGGAACAGTGTTGAGGTAAACAAATGGTAGTGCATATGTGCCACTACATCTGGTCCATGCGTAGGGCAAACGTTTTGGTAGAAAATTACAACTAGAATTAACAGTAACATTGCGATTGAGATGTAATTGTTGCAATAAAACTGGATGAATATTCTAAAATATTTTCTTTATTTTTTTATTACTTTTGAATGGGATAAGGAATGGAATGAAGGAAATGCTTTTTTGAGGAGACAGGGCCCGGGACGCATTGGAGTTTAAAATATGGGTTCTCGGTCGAAAACGTGCGCCCAGGAAAGCCCTGCATTACTTGTATTGCAAACCTTTTTAAGATTTATTATTGTACTTAATTGTAATTGTTTTTCAGAAATGGCGGGTTCCAGCTGGGGAGTCTCTTACATTACCATGTACACCACCTGTCAGTTTCCCATCGGCAGATGTCTACTGGGTTGTGAAGGAACGAGATGGTAGATGGCAGGCCATCAACTTTAACAAACGTGTTAGCATGGATTTGGAAGGTATTACAATCATTTTTGTTTTGTGTTTCAAAAAAAACACATTTTACTAAGATATTGTTTGGACCGATAGTCGTGTGATGGAGTAAATCTCAAAAACATCCAACATTCCTTCGCCTGCAGATAATTAACTTATCCTGCAAAATATGAATTTTTTTTTAAAGTCACCTGGGACCGTATACTCAATCGTAATGAAATGTTGTATGCAGTGTTAGTACCTAAGGGTGAATCAAAATTGTGAATTGCATGGTCCCCACCCCCCTTGGGCCTTGGGGGCAGGGCTAAAACAGTCAATTCAAGGTAAACATTAAAATTCTATTCTTACTATTTGAAGTACTGGGAAACAAATGGTGAGCATGATTATGAACATATATCAGTCCCTTATAAAAATGTGATTTGCATATTCCTGGGTCTCAAGGTCTGGGCTTAATAAAATTAAAGGTAACCTTTAAAAATGTTCTTATTATAAGAAGCACTCAGAAACAAATTGTAAGCATGATTATTGACGCCTATTTGTCCTTTTTAAAATTTGTGAATTTCATACCATTACGAGCAATCTGAACTCTTCCTGTACTATTTTCAAAGGCCTTCTGTGATTGGTATCTATGAAGTAAAGGGTTAATTCATATTTACTGAAAGTCAGTGTGTCAAGAAAAATTGCAATATTAAAATTTGAAAAAAAAAAATTTGATTAGGACTTTCAAATTTGCCCATCCAGGCCCTATAAGCTCAGTTTTTAGTGTGTCTGACTATCAATCCAGAGGTCTTGAGTTAGAATCCCCACCCGGCCACAATCTCTGTGATGGTTGATAACGACATTGCGTCTCATTAAAAAAAAGCCCAAAATTAGTCGAAATAGGACACTACAGACCACTAAGAATGGCCTAACATTGAGTTTTAATATGTTATAGCATTGTTGCTTTGTTCTTTCAATCCCCTACAGTATTCATTCCAGTAATGCTTTGTCTTACAGTTTTGTAATTAGATGAGATGTTTTATCCGACTCGTGATGCATTTATTTTTCAGGAAAATTACGATTCACAAATGTAATAAAATCTGATGAACAGGGCGGTAAGGCCTATGCCTGCATGGCTATCAACTACTTCATGAGAGACAACGCCATTGGACCAGAGCATGTAGTGGAGGTTTTAGGAAGTATGTATGTTTTGATAATGTGAGAGATTTAAAAGTCACTTTCAGGTTGCTTCAGGAAAAGTGGCAAGAATTGACTCACTGTAGCTGTTGATTGTTGTAAAATAGTTACAAATTTGGTATTTACAATAGAATTTGTTGTAACCTGGCTGATCTGCAGTTTTCAGAATTCTTTGTCAATTTTCCTTCATTGATACTATTTAGCTCAACTTCTATTGTACTTGCGTTGTCATGGTTGTTTTTATTTGTGTTAAATTAGGTTAACAAGTCCATATCTCAGCAACTCTGGACAATATTTAGTTTAAATTGTGATGTTCCCTCATTTGTTTTGCCATTTTAAAGGGATTCGGCTTGGCAAGAAGTTTGCCGTCGATGTCATCAGCTTTCATGTACCATGGATTTGAGCCCAGCCCAGTACAAAAATGTATGTGAAAACGCTTGTCTGTAACTTGGAAAAGGATGGTGTTCTACTCAGATTCATACTGAGGTCAACCAATCAGAATGGATATGCCATTTTTATGCCATTTATAAATGTCTTGTGTTGAAAAAGGCTTTAAATCCCATACAAATAGAAATAAGAACTACAAGAATCGCATAAAAATACTATAAAACACTTGCATATGAGTATGATTAAATATGATTGGTAGATTAGACTGAAATGTAAAATAAACAATAACAATTTGTGTAATATTTTTGTCCAGCTACTGAACAAAAGCGACCGGCATACCAACTTTGGACATCACCAAGTGACCAGTTCTTCCTGAAGGGCAGTTTGTTACGACTTAAATGTATTTTTGCTGGAAAGTAAGTTTTTGTCATGCTTAATTTGACCACATTTTTTGCTTTTTCGGTTATATATTTTCTTTTAAATTTGTAAAAATTAATATGACAACAATGCAGTTTTCTTACCTTACTGTTCAAACAAATGTTTAAAATCAACAGGAAGTGCCGTGTTATGATGCTCACTGGCTGCCAAATATGTGGCATAGTGGTTGTCTGTGTAACATTTATGTTGGATGGGATGTAAATGAAGTTAGATGATTGAGCATTAGCCATTTATTAGTCACAGTGACTTAATAACATTTTCATTTAAGTGATAGCTGAGTTATTATGATAAGACATTATATTGGTTACTGAACAAATCAACTTAAGCAAAGCACACCCATTTCATGTATTTAATCTAATATATTCATTTTCTCTGAACTCCCCTGAGTGGTCTAAGGCACTGTCTCAATATTACTTACCTCTCACTGCTAAGGTCGTAGGTTCAAGTCCAGTTGCTCCAAAAACTTTTTGAGAAAGTTTGCCAATTACTTGCAGAAGGACAGTGGTTCAATTCCTCTATAAATAAAAATGGACATGCCATATATAACCTGAAATGTTTTGAAAATTACTTTAAACCACATAAAAAAATGAAGTCCTCTTCATAGTTACTTTGCTGGACTGGACTAGGTGATGCAATCAAAGTATAACAGTAATTACAGTGTAATGGGCTGTGCAGTAAAACTAATATACTGCGCTGGTACATGCCGTGGTTCTATTCTGGAGAATCAGTTTTTCGACAATTTCCGTTGCCGAGTGTTTATGGAAATCGCTTAAGTGAAAAGGTGTCATATTTTTATGTCTGCTTACTTAAGGCATTTTTAATATTTTGGTTGTCTTCATTGAAAAGATATTTATAAATCATCACAGATGACGTCATTGACTACATCGAATGTAATCAAATTGGCGGATGAAAGGGAAATTGTTTACAACAAGCGTGACAAATCTGGTATAAGGAGACATTTTGGTCTCAAGAAATGATATGTATACTGTGGTACATACCGCGGTTCTTACTTAAAAAAACATGATAGGCCTTGATACTTAATTTCTCGCAGTACCCACCTCGAGGAGGTTTTATACATGTACGGGAGGTTTATCAGAGTTTTTGGGATAATGTTGATTATTTCTTTTTTCCAGTCCTACTCCAGATGTGTTTTGGGAAAGATTGGATGGACCTCCTTTCAATGACCGTGCCCAGTTCAAAAGTTTTACTCAAGAATTACAAATAAGAGATCTACAACTTAGTGATGCTGGAAAATACGAGTGTATGGGTCTGAATACAGAGTCATCACAGCGTGCAACTAAAGCCTTTGACATACGTGTAGAATGTAAGTTTGCTAGCTCAGTTTCCTTAATCCTCTCAACAACATGGTTCCATTAACATTTGAGATACATGGCAATAGTCTCCATGATGTTTGATGATATACAACATTTTGTCTCATTATCATTCATCTTTCACCGCTGATTTAAGTTGGAAAGTTATCAGTTACTTGCAGAGGTGTGGTGTGCTCGAGTACTAGTTAACCTTTCAGGATCCCAGGAAACAGTGATTAGATTAACTGATCATCTGTTAGCCCTCGATGGCATAAAATGATGTTAAATAATCAATCAATCAACATTTGAGATGTTTATAGGTTTTCATTGGTTGCATGATCTTGTTTTGCTGGTATGATGTCACATTGTCATGTGTTTCACGTGGTGTTTGCTATAAGATGCCATAAAAATGAGTGTGTTGATTTAGTATATTAACGACGTCGCTGTTCCAAGCATCACATTGGCTCTGCGGTTTAATGCATATAATCTGTGCTTTAATATCGTAATGGCAAAATAAGGTAATAGTTAAACAGTTAGAAAATATTATGGAAATATAAGTATTCATCCGGTGATGAGAAACATCTTAGTATATGAAAGTGTCTGAAAGTACTGATAGCAAGTCTTTAATAAATATTCAAACACCTTCCTAATTTGATGAAGTCCACAATATATTTCTATTGTTTAATTTGTTTCTACTTGCTTATATCAAATACATGAAAATTGAAATAGAGGATATAGATTCAGAAACATGAGTAAAATCCTGTTATAGTGCTCCGGATAAACACTATTTGGGGGTATTTAAGCATTGAAATTTCTGAATAAGGCATTAAAATTTTAATTAATGGGTAAAATAAGTATTGGTTATTCTCAATTTCATGTTGGTTAGCTTGTTTTAATTGGCAATTTGATAAGAATGTTCATTTTTACCCTTAACATTTTAAAAAAAGCATTGCATACCAATTTAAGGGGTAAAATACTCATGAAGTGCCTACACTGATATAGATATGTATCAATTCAGCAGCATGAGCAAAATCCCGTTATTACAACCTTTTTATAAAATTATTTAAAATATTTTTTATCACCACATGAAAACTCAGTTGTGCTTGTAATTGTTAAGTTCAAGACGCATAGTATATAAATATGTGTTTATTCATATATTACCTAGCTGGGCCATACTGGATAAAGGAACCGAAGGATGTGGAAGCGAGTATTGATGAGAAAGCCACATTTGTATGTGAAGCTGGAGGTGTCCCGCCCCCAATTTATACCTGGTACATCAATGGTGTACAACTCAGCCGTAAGTCAAACTACATCTTTAACATGCTGCAGTCCTTACTCTAGGCCAAGTTTGGAAAAAAAAATTCAAATGTAGAAACACCGAGATTGATATGAGCTAGGACAAATTAGAAATGTGCCAAAATGTTGTATAATAAAATTGGGAATATAAGAATCTTACATGGGTTGGCGGTTCTGATAGAAAATTCTGTCCGTCTGTTTTGGGATGGAACGAGGCTCTGCCAACAGAAGGAATTTTCTATCAAAACTGAAAAAGCTATGTAAGATTATTTTTCTTGCATACCAAACAAATTAAATCAGTTATTTAATTCTACCATGATGGGTTTTAAGACGTCAAATCAAATATATTAGTCATATATTTTATAACACCACAACATAAATTGTTCCAACATCACAGCCGGGTAAGATGAGGAGGGGAGTGCCGGATGAAAATTCCTAAATTCGGTAAAAATGAGCAGAAATCCTTGTCAGGTCTGCAAGAATAAAGAATTATGAACTTTGTTGAGTGCCACAAATTATTTAGCAACATTTTTCTCATAGCCTTGTTTGTTGCTCTACCCTCTACACAGGTTAACAGATTCACTGTGCAACTTTGAATTGGATAAATGTTTTTAACTTATGTTAAAAAATAATGAATATTATAACAGTTGTTTGTACTAAATGTACCTGAATTAAACTCTGGATTACAAAATACAAGGTCAGGAGAGCCCATCTATCTGGGCATGTATATGTAGATATCAAATTGACCAAGTACAGTATTCTTAAAGTTGATATCCGTCATATTGTCAAGATGATCTGGTCGAATCATTGTTTTCATGAGATATACTCCATTTTAGACTTTCACAATATTGAAATATTACAATCTTAGATACTTGACCAAAATCTACATGACAAGTTTATGAAAGTTAACGGTAAACATGTTAAGATTTACAGAAAGTGTTTGTCACTTAAAACCACAAAAATCGCACTTGATTCAATAATATATGTTCGGTAGTAATTCTTAATTGATCATTTTCAGTAAATGTACTAACTTCAGTTAAAATGGAAATATATAAAGATTGAAAATGTTATGTTATAAGCTCACAAATATTCTTTATTTTAGGGTCAACCGATCCACGTGTGAAGAACAATCCTCGATTTGAGCATAAATTCCAGAATGTAATCACACTTAGGAATCTGACGTTGGAAGATTACATGAATATTCAGTGCAATGCCTCAAATAAGCACGACTATCTGTTTGCTGATGTTTACCTCAATGTTCTTGGTAAGTTTATGGTGTATGATGTTTAGCGTTGCTTTAAAAAATACAGGTCAAGATATTTGTCAACGTCAATAAACTTTTACACGAGTTATGGCCCCTTTTCAACTTCACATTTAATTTCAGTAAAAAATCACAAGTAGGGGGCATTCATGTCAATAGAAACATTTCAAGCTCAAGTATTTTGAATTTTCAACAATCTTTTCGAGAACTGAGAAGCCAAATTTAACCTTATAAATAGGAATTTCAAAATGTGTTCATATAAATCGGTAAGGATTCAAGAAGTGACAATTTAATTCTGGTGAACTTCTTTGGCCAAAATTTCAAAGTCTAGATTTAATTCTATAGGGAATTACTATTATTGTATTAAAAATGCAACTTCCCAGCACTTTAATTATTTCAATAGAAATGTCAGACAATCTTGTTTACAATTCCAGATTTAATTTCAAAGGTACCTGTTATATGTTGAGAACTTGCATACAGTTCAATCCACTATCTTTACACCAGAAAATGCATCCCAAATGGTCACTTGTTTGACAATCAGTCACTTGTTTACAATCATTCACTTGTTTATAATCAGTCACTTGTTTACAATCAGTCACCACTTGTTATGCTCCCCTAAAGGTGGGAAGCATATAGTCGCCACTTCGTCTGTGCGTCACCTAATTCTTGTCCGGGCTATTTCTCTACAACCTCTGGTTGAAATTTTATGAAACTTGCTAGGATGCATCACTACCAAGTGGAGATGTTCATAATATCTTTTTGATCCGGTTCAATGATTTTTCACAGAGTTATGGCCCTTTGATTCTGTCTGTGACCAAATTCTTGTCTGGGCTATTTCTCTACAACCCAATATTGGAATTTTATGAAACTTGCTAGGATGCATCACTACGAAGTGGAGATGAGCATAATATCTTTTTGTTCTATTTTATGAAACTTGCTAGGATGCATCACTACGAAGTGGAGATGAGCATAATATCTTTTTGTTCCGTTTCGATGATTTTTCATGGAGTTATGACCCTTTAATTGAGTCTATGACCAGATTCTTGTCAGGGCTATTTCTCTACAACCTCAGGTTGGAATTTTATGAAACTTGCTAGGATGCACCATTACCAAGTTCAGATGTGCATAATATCTTTGTGTTCCGGTTGGATGTTTTTTCACGGAGTTACGGCCGTTTGATTCTGTCTGTGACCAAATTCTTGTCCCTGCTATTTCTCTACAACCCAATGTTGGAATTTTATTAAACTTGCTAGGATGCATCACTAATAAGTAGACATGAGCATAAGGTCTTTGTTTTCCGGTTCGATGATCATTACCAAGTGAACATGTACATAATGTCTTTATGTTGTTGTTCAATGATTTTTCACGAAGTTATGGCCCTTTGATTTTGTCTGTGACCAAATTCTTGTCCGTGCTATTTCTCTACAACCCCATGTTGGAATTTTATGAAATTTGCTATGATTGTGTTCCAGTTCGATGATTTTTAATGGAGTTGTGGCCATTTCATTCTGTCTGTGACCAAACTCTTCTCTGCTCTATTTCTCTACAACCTCTGGTTGGAATTTTATGAAACTGGCTAGGATGCATGATTACCAAGTGGAGATGTGCATATTGTCTTCATGACTGCTATTTCGCTACAACCTCTGGTTTTAATTTTGTAAAACTAACTAGGATATGCACATATTGTCATTTTGTTCTGGTTCAATAATTTGCGAATGAGTTCTGTCAAGTGCAGAGCCACATATTGTTCTTGCTATGCAGTTTGATATTTTTCAACCAAGTAGCCATCAGCACTAAGGGAATATGGTACAGAGTCAAACACTCACTTGGGGAGCATCCATCGGTTCCACCGATATTTTCTTGTTTACAATCAGTCACCACTTGATTACGATCAATTGTTTGTTTACAGCTGAGAAGCCAACAATAATTGTTCCTCCTCCACCGGAACTGAAGGTGGCAGAGAGTCAGTCTGTGACAATAACATGTCAGGTGACAGGTAAACCAGATCCGATTGTAACATGGTACAGGGATACCAGTCTAATCACAGGAGGACGGTTTAAAATTATGCCAAATGGAAATTTGCATATTGAGGTAAGTTGTGACATATATTCAGAACATACTATATGATATGCATGGTACACAGACAGAATCCCCAGTGATCAATTTTGCATGCCCGGACCTCAACAGTAATAGGATAAGTGATCTTGAGGCATCGCCACTCAGGAATGAAGGATTTTTCCTTCTCTTTGAAACAAGGTAACTGGAATTCTGATATTTTAAGCTTACCAATATTTTCCAAATTTACATATAAACTACAGTGTATAGTGACCTAATTACAGTGTAAAGTGACCTTGGATAATGAGAATTATTTTGATTATTACAGAAAGTTGTGATGGCAGATGCTGGTGATTATAGATGTGAAGCGACCAACAAATACGCGAGCAATATTCCATCATCCGTCTGTAAAGTACAGATAAGAAGTATGTATCATGTGAAATGATCTTGTATATAAACATATACTGACTTTACTAGCTCCGAAAATATTGTAAAAAAAAGTTATTTTGTGACTTGCATATGGAAAGAAACAATATTTAGCAAACAATTTTCTTTAGTATTACAATTTGTTATTTCGTATATTTTTGTTTAACTAGTATTTTCATTACTAAATAAACTATCAATCAATGGAGAATGAAGACGCTGCAAATGTAATACTAGGATAAGCATGAATGTCCTATGTAATACTAGGATTAGCGTGAATGTCCTATGTAATACTAGGATTAGCATGAATGTCTTTGATAAAACAAATGGAAAAATTCTTTGAAACGATAGGCGACCACGTACACTCGTACTAACGTTATTCCAAAGATCTGCTATCACTGTAATAAGACATGGATGCACCTGAATGTTACCATGTATCCTGTTATATATATATAATTCTGCCAAATCACGCATGTATTAATGGCCACAAACGACTCGTACCAATTACACCATACATATTACAATACGCTATCAATGCAATCCAATACGCAATAAATGCAATGCAATAATGCATTCCAATATGCAGTAAGCATGACATATAGGCATATTCCAATAGACCCAAATAGTGAAGGAGAACAACGCCTAGTAAACTGTTCTGAGTATCATGCAGCCTTCCCTGTTCATGTTAATTTATTAGTACTTGGCAGTATAATTAATTCTAATTTTTAGCTTGGCCATTCAAAGTATAAAGACAGCCATTCTACTCACCCGGGTGTCAGCATTATACCTTGGTTAAAGTTTTGTGTGCAAGTCCCTATCTCAGTAACCATTGCATGTATTGACTTGAAACTTGACAAACATAAATACGATAAATATGTATTTCTATTGCAATAATTGGCAATATTACTTTTACTGAGTTCATGACCAGTCAGACAGAGTGACAACAGAGCATATAAAAAACCAATAAAGTAATCCTTGCTTGGAGCCTTATTTTTTTTATTTTGAATTGAACTTGTGGAATTTTCAAAAGCCATATATTCAGCCAGCTCCACTATCCCCAGTCTGTATACATGTACATGTAGGTCAAAGGTTCCAAATGGGGTTAGATACAGTCTGATATTTTAGCCTACACTCACGTGACCTAACATTGGTTTGGTTAAGGATGTATTTTAAAAATTTATGTGGGGCTTATTCTCTAAGACAAAATTACATAGATTAATATTGTGCATTAATATAAAAATAAATGCCATGCTTTTTGCTAACATTTTGATGTATAATATAAAAGCGTCCGTTTCAAAATCTTTGTTATTTTTAGGAAAAACAAGAATTGAACAATTCCCCCTAGATCTGGAAGTAATTGCGGGCTATGATGCCAAGTTCACTTGCTCAGGATCCACAGACTTCGATGAGGCCCGTAATATGATGGTATCCTGGAAAAAGGATGGTAAAATTGTGTCGACAAGCGAGCAAAGAATGTCAATGAATAATCAGGACAACTCTCTGACAATATCCGGTACAATTGTACGTGACTCTGGCGTTTACACGTGTGTAATCAGTAATCAACTTGACTCTGACGAGGCCTATGCCATACTAACTGTAAAAGGTAAAATTATTGAATTTTATAGTGACCAACTATGTAAATAGAAATAATCAACATCATTTGTAGTTTATTCATGGATCATATCATGAAATTGGCTCTAAAAATTTATGCAAACCATAAACAAAACTAAAATGCATTTGAAACTCTTTACAAACGCATTTGAAATGCATTTCTGGTGTAGTTGAACGGATTACGGTCTGTAACTGATAGCTTTATATGAGTAGGATTCAGTTAAGGATTCATGACTACTCACATGCTATATAAAGGACAATTTTAGAAACCCGTTGGATCATGAAGATACAGTGAAATCATATGTATTTTATTTTATAAAGGGAGATAATTGAAATCACAACAACGTAATTTTTGATTTTTATATACATGTATGATACAGAAAACTAAATAGAATGGTATGGTATAGTGTAGAAGATATGAATTGAATGCTTTTTATGCTTACAGATAAGCCTGATCCTCCCTCAGGTGTAGCTATTGAGCGCTGTCGTCGAAGTTCTGCTGATATAAAGTGGATTAAAGGCATAGAAAACAATGCCCCGGTCCAGTATTTTATAGTCCAGTACAACACCTCTTTCAACCCAGACCAGTGGGTATCTGCACTAACAAAAGATTATGCCCAAAATACTGCCAATATTGAGCTCCAACCTTGGTCTAACTACACATTTAGAGTCCTGGCTACAAATAAAATTGGTTCAAGCGCTGCCAGTTTTCATACTCAAAAAGTGTGCCGGACAGACCCTTCTCAACCTTACAAGAATCCCCAAAATCTGCGATCTATAGGCGACAGACGACAGTTTCTCGTCATAGAATGGATTGTAAGTATTTGTTTCATTGTTCATTTTTTTATTGGGGTTTAACACCATTTTCAACACATTTCAGGTTATTTTTGGCATATCCAGTTTAATTGGTGGAGGAAGGTCTCAGATTGAATGTGAGAAGAACCAAGGTCCTTCCACAAGTAACTTGGAAACTCTCACATTTTTGGAATGAGCAGGACTCGAATCTATGACCTTAGTGGTGAGAGTAAGAAATCTTGAGATGGCTCCTTAGTCCACTTGGCCATAGGGGACCCTCGCGTCATTGTTCTAGGCTGGAATATAATAAATACAAACCAACCAAGTACAGAGAAGCTTTGATTACTCAAGCAACATTAGGAAATATTTTGAACTTCGCAGAAATATTAAAGATATTAAGAATGTACTATGTCATGTGCAAAATTCAGGTGCAAAATTCAGGTCTATACGTTGAAGGTCAAGAGGAATAAGTATGTTTTAAGCATAATTATTGCCCCATTTATACTTGTACATTTTGATTAAACTGTTATAAAAACTCACAATTGTCTCCACTTCCATTAGTGGTGCAAGTGGGATAACTCTGTTTAAAGCAGTATTATTGTCCCTATATTATTTTTAGAAATCTGATTAAAGTGTTTTATAAAACTTGTATACTGTTGTTATTTAATTGAGTATTAGTAGGTGATTTCAGTGTTAAAAAAATAATACATGAAGGTTCAAAGCCTTATTTGTATTTTGTTAGAATTATATTCCTTTTAGTACTTCAGTAGAAATTTGGGTTTAATGTTTACAGTATAATATTATCTCAGTAACCACCAGTCACACTGCATTGAAAGTCTTGAGATAGGCTTCATATTTACTTCCATCCAACAGCTGTCATTTTGAGACAAGTTTTCAACTTTATATCTGATCGCTGCTATTAATTTATAAATTATTATTGCAAGTTACATTTCTTTGCAGCCAATGACAGAAATAGAGCACAATGGACCCGGATTTACATATCAGCTTGTAGTGAAGGAAAGGGGCTCCGTTCAAGCCACAACTACAATAAGCATTGATGACTGGAAAAATAACTCTATAGCTATCCCTGTCAATAAAGTGTATACACCGTATCTAGTAAGGATGCGGGCTAAAAATAGTGAAGGGGATGCCCGGCAAGATGCTGAGGAAAAGACATTATATTCTTATGAAGATAGTAAGTGTTCCTGTTATTATGTTGATATATAGAATTATTTCCTGAAACTCGTAATTTATACAGCTTTATTTTGTTCTTATATTAATTATGCATAATTTTGCAGAAAATTAATAAATATTCTACATATGTATCACATTATTAGCAGAACTCATACTCCACAGAAACAAAGTGTGGTGTTCTTAAATGGGCATAACCAGAATTTATGTCCTTTGAAATCTATATAAATACAATAGAAAAAATGTTATAATTTTATTATGTAGTAAAATTGTGACTGTCAGGATCATGTATGGTGCAAAATACTATAGTTTATTGAGTTTGATTCCAAGATTTTTTTTTTGTTCATTTCCCTAACAACACAATATTTTCCTAATCAACGCCAAAAAAAAATCTTAGTTTCCAACAAATGAATTTTTTTTGGTCAATATATTGCCTTTATATTTTTTCACATTATCTAGTGACCATTTTATATTTAGGATGATGTAATTGCCCAAGTATATATGATTGAATCAGAAGTTTTACTATAATTTCCTTCAGCAAAACAGCTAATTTGCATATTAAACTGATCTGACAGTAAATTTAGATTTAAAACACAATTTATTCACATTTAAGAGCACTCTGGAGATAACACTGGCAGTTGGTACATACACACATTGTCACAGTAAGAAATATTCCCAGCGAATTCACAAAAACATTGCATTTATACGATAATAGTGTCATTATATACTGAGATTTTGTTTGAAAAAATTTTAAAATTTAAGAATTGTATTTAGAGGAATTATAAAAAGTCCAGTTTTACAACAATTGTTTTTTGTAAATAGCTTATTTTGATAGGCTTGTTTGTAAAACAAATAAAGAAAAAAGTAGTGGCCTTAGATTCGAAGTTTAGTGATAGAGCCATGAGAATAATTTGTTCTACTTTTCAGTTCCTAAAACACGAGTCTCTTCTGTTGAGGTGACAGATGTGCGGGACACTACAGCTCAATTGACCTTTATGTGGGAGAGGGTCTGGCTCGAGGAGGAGGGCATGATGAGGGACATACAAGGAGAATTTAAGGGTTTCAAGGTACTGTTTAGTTTAAGGGCTTCAAGATATTGTTTAGTTTTTAAAAGGGTTTAAAGGTATTGTTAAGTTTAAGGGCTTCAGGGTATTGTTTAGTTTTTAAAAGGGTTTCAAGGTATTGTTTAGTTTAAGGGCTTCAAGGTATTGTTTAGTTTTTAAAAGGGTTTCAAGGTATTTATTAGTTTAAAGGCTTCAAGGTATTGTTTAGTTTAAGGGTTTCAAGGTATTGTTTAGTTTAAGGGTTTCAAGGTATTGTTTAGTTTAAGGGTTTCAAGGTATTGTTAAGTTTAAGGGCTTCAAGGTATTGTTTAGTTTAAGGGCTTCAAGGTATTGTTTAGTTTAAGGGCTTCAAGGTATTGTTTAGTTTAAGGGTTTCAAGGTATTGTTTAGTTTAAGGGTTTCAAGGTATTGTTAAGTTTAAGGGCTTCAAGATAGTGTTTAGTTTAAGGGTTTCAAGGTATTGTTTAGTTTAAGGGTTTCAAGGTATTGTTAAGTTTACGGGCTTCAAGATAGTGTTTAGTTTAAGGGTTTCAAGGAGGGCATGATGAGGGACATACAAGAAGAATTTATGATTTCAAGGTATTGTTTAGTTTAAGGGCTTCAAGATATTGTTAATCAAGGTGTTTGTTTCAGTGGCGTAAATATGTTCAAATTGAGAGCTAAAACATTGTCTAGAAACAGCAACTTATATTTGTTCAATAGAGAGAATTGAATTTTCATAAGGGGCAAGCAATGTTGAGTTTTTCCAAAATTGTTTGATATAAATTTTGCCTATAAGAAGGTGTGTAATGTTTTTACAAGTCAAAAGGTTATGGTATATAGGGTGTAGGGGGGATAATAGGACCTTGAATTTTGTTTGTTTGAGATCTGAATCATTTTCTAGTCATAGCAAATTAGGTTTTTTGTGCCCTTTGCTGTGAAGGAGTTGTTAGTTTCAATTTTTCAAATCTATGGCGGATCAAACTTATTCTTTGGTATAGCATGCTTCATGTAATGGTCCAGTTCTCGTTTGTCAAAGACCGCGGCGTGGTCCAGTGGTAGAGCATCCACTTGCATGCAGAAGGTCGTGGGTTCAATCCCCGGCCAGGTCATACCAAAGACTTTAAAAATGGTACTAAAAGCTTCCTCGCTTGATGCTCAGCATTTAGAGGACAGTTTTAGGTCTGGTCGGCCAGGTGTCAGTATAATGTGACTGGGTGGGGTATCATACCATTTGTCTGCGGCATGATACTCCAGTGTGACAGTGCTTAGAATACTGTTTCAAGTAGACACCGTCGCGATATGACTGAAAAATTGTTGAAAGTGATGCTAAACACCATACAACAACAACAACATCGTTTGTCAAATTGTTATTGTTTTGAGACAAGCTTAAAAAAGTTGGAAGTGCTGTCTTATGCTCTTGGTTACAACGACTTGCTTTTGATGTGTTAAAGTTCCCATTTTTCCTCTTTAACATTTTTATATTAAATTCAGGTTCAGTACTGGAAAGAAGGTGAACAAATGAGCACGTTCCGGGAGATTGAAATTCCTGTTAGTGAGGTAATTCCACTAGGAAATCTGCCAGGTCAGGGATTGGCCAGCACCATGATGGCAAAACGTCTGTTAACAAATCTGCCCCCATTCTCCAACATGCAGGTGCGGATCTGTCTTATGAACAACTACTATGTTGGCCCGCCAAGTGATCCGGTGTCTTTTAGCACACAGGAAGGAGGTAAGGCAACAAATGTGGTTTCATTGATCACGTAGCACACTGTTTGGAAAGCACTTAATTGCAGATGTCACTGGGTCATATTTAATAATGCAATAAGGATGTTTAATCTAACTTTTATCTAACATTCGAAGAATGGTAAAGGGGCATATTTCTGTCAGTCGGTCGGTCGGTCGGTCGGTCGGTCGGTCGGTCGGTCGGTCAAATTGATTTCTGATTATGATGTGTAGTGAGATTTTTTCCAGCCTTGATTTGTAAACCATGTGGAGTTATTTGTTATGAAAAACCACATTTCTGCAATCAATGCAGGGACTTCTTCTCTGTCACTGTAGCATTATAACATACTCTTGGCGTATATTTAATATTTTGAGTATTACTAAAATCAGGCCAAATTTATGATCATTTAGATTAATCCAGGGTAAATTTGACTGAATGATGCTATTACCATGTTGGTGTATTTGGTAATTCGGAAAAACAATATGTTGGTCTTGGGATAACACCTTAAATTTTACTGTAAACTATATTAAAAAGAAAAATGATGATATGAACGGTTTCTGCTATGCAGTGAAGGAATTATTCCTAGCCAATATTTGGAATACTTGGATTTATTCATTGTACAATATCCAACAAAGAAGTCCACATTGTTTAGACATTTCAGGTGACCAGTTGTCAAAAACACACACAATGAGTTTCATGATCGCTATACAATGTACAGGTGCTTGAACACCAATCATAAGAGAGAAGCACACATAAATATAACATCATCAAATACCTACTTAGTTGTGTAAATTGATCCAAAAGATCGTCTTCTGAACCCTAATACTTTATTATGTAAAATGTTCATATTAAAAAGTCGCATTGCTTCTTACATGTAGGTAATCTGCTAAAAATTATGACCTATAATCCTTTGCTTATTATACCCCCAGATATAAAGTACATGGGGGCTTTATAGGAGTCTCACTCCTTGGACAATTTTTGTGTTCTCTATTTCTCAGCAACCATTGGCCAGAAATCAATGAAACTTCACATGGGTGACTGGTACCAAGCCTAGTTGTGCATATTTTCGGCATGTTGCACGAGAATAATTTTTCAATGAGTTGTTGCCCTTTGATTTTTTCATACACATTTTTGTGCTCGCTATTTCTCTGCAGCCATTGGCTGGAATTCAATGAAACTTCAAAAGAGTTATTGGTACGAAGCATAGTTTTGTATATTATCGGCATGTTGCACACAAATAATTTTTCAATGAGTTATGACACGTCAGTGACACTTCAGATGGAACTCAATGACCCTTGGTACCAAGCCTTGTTGTGCCTAGTTGTGCATATTGTCAGACACCCATATCCTAATGGTTCACTGTGTCAAAGCGGGTAGCAAAAGGGTCCAATAACTATGTCAAGGCGCCATCAGTGGGTATTCATCACCTCCAGTGATATTTCTAGTTTCTGTCTAGCAATCACAAACTATTCAAAATTCTGTCAGATAAACGTGTCTATGTCATTGACCTCAAGTTGTAATTTCAAAATAAATGTTTTTCTTTGGTTACTTTACTATTTCACCAGCTGCAACATTTTCATTTCAGTACCCGGACCTGTTCCGAACTTTGCGGCCAGGCTCAGGAGCAGTAATTCATTCACACTTGTCTGGACACAACTGCCACTGGAGGATAGAAATGGTTTCATTACTGGTTTTGACATTGGATATCAGTTTGGTAAATAATGTTTCTAATGTCTGTGTATCAAAAAAGACTATCTGCAACCAATACAGTGTTTTTTCAACCAGATTCAAGGTTTTCATGACCAAAATATCACCTTTATCTAAGTTGTGAAGTGAAAGTGTTTTGCCTGTTTGAAATTACTGTAAAATAGATCATGTTTACCTGTTTAGAAGGTGGGCTTTGTTTTGTTTGAATGTTTGTCATCAGTTCTATACCATAGAAGGCTAACAGACAACAAGTTTACCTAACCACCTTTCCTGGGATCCTTGCAGGTTAAACAGTATTTGAGTTCCCCTATATCCACAAATAACTGATAACTTTCCCAATTAAATCAGCAGTGAATGAAACAGGACACAATGTTGTACATCAATCATCATGGAGACTGTATAGTAGCCAGGCGGTGATTTGAACGATCCATGGATTGATAGTCAGATGTGTTAACGGACTCTGTCTGGAATATGAAAAGTTCCTGAAGTTAACCATTCTTGTATACATATAAGTAATTTTTAAGGCGATAAAAAACATTAATTAATTTTAATACAAATAAACTGGTATTGTAGTTGATGGTCTGGAATTGGGCGCCTTCCACGATCGTGATGAGCAGATCAATGATCCAAGAGCCCTCTCTGCAGTCCTCAGTGGGCTTCTCCCAGACAGGAAGTACCGTGTACACATCTATGCCCGTACAAGATATGGGCGAGGAGAGGGAACATATATTGAAATGAGCACAACAAGCAAAGCTGGTGAGTTAAATTTGAACTGTAAATATAAGACAGTTGCTATATAAAATGGCATTGGAAGAATTAGTTTGGAAAAGGAAATATTCGAAAAAAAATGTAAATATAGTCTGACATTGAGATTTATAGAAAGGTAAATTAAACATCTTTTATAGACAAATTTTGACAATATGGTCACAACCAAATATGATTTCCTGAAGAAAAGAAGAAAATGTACAAAAATGCGATTAGTAAGGAAGATACATGAAGGATATAACAACAACCGAAGTTGGTAGTTCCTGGTTTTCTGCACCATGTACATTTATACTTTTCTGTACTGTACCACTGAACCTCAAATTATGAGTCATGGATTTTTACTTAGATAAAACTAGTTTTACTGTGTAAATATTGCTCACTTCAATATGAACTAGTTTTACTGTGTAAATATTGCTCACTTCAGTATGAACTAGTTTTACTGTGTAAATATTGCTCACTTCAGTATGAACTAGTTTTACTGTGTAAATTATGCTCACTTTAGTATGAACTAGTTTTACTGTGTAAATATTGCTCACTTTAGTATGAACTAGTTTTTGTCTCGCCACGACGAAGGAGTCAAAGCAAGATTAAAGTGGTGCTTTTCTGTCGACGGGGCAGCTTCTAACATTTATATTTAGCTTCAACGTTAAATTTTCGTTTTTTTTTCTCTCCCATGTGTGTATTAACGGTCAGTTGGACACGGGGAGACATATCATTCCGCGGAATTCTTGTACTGTATAAATATTGCTCACTTCAGTATGAACTAGTTTAATGTATAATATTGTTCACTTCAATATGAACTAGTTTTACTGTTAAAATATTGGTCACTTTAGTATGAACTAGTTTTACTGTTTAAATATTGCTCACTTCAGTATGAACTCGTTTTACTCTATAAATATTGCTCACTTCAGTATGAACTCATTTTACTCTATAAATATTGCTCATTTGAATATGAACTAGTTTTACTGTATAAATATTAAAGTATGTTTTTTAAGACAATCGATATCACTCATGTAACAATTAAGCAATTAAAAGATGCAAACTTACTGGTTTTCATTCTTCGTAGCCACCTGTTTTTTGACAGGTTGCATATTCTAACGACCACAAAGTTTGTTTTACAACACTCTCCGGTATCCTTTATGACTTTGTTTACCTAAAAACGTCACACCTTTAACGACAACCACAAATCAGCTTGTTGATTATGTCGTAAATTTTTCCTCGAGGCATCTTTGGTCACACACGTGGTCGTAATTAAGGGTGTGAAAATAGAACAAAGACCGTGTTTGGGACAGATTTAGTGGTCGTAATACCGGATTAGCGGGGTGCCCGTATTATTGGAGTTAACGACCATTGAATAAAGAAGGAAAAAATCTGTTCCTAAAATAAATGCCCGTAATAGTGGGGTGGTCTTAATATCGGGGTGGTTCATTAGGTGGGGTTTTACTGTATAATATTGTTCACTTCAATATGAACTAGTTTTACTGTATGAATATTGGTCACTTCAGTATGAACTAGTTTTACCTTTTAAATATTGCTCACTTCAGTATGAACTCATTTTACTGTATAAATATTGCTCAATTCAGTATGAACTAGTTTTACTGTGTAAATATTGCTTACTTTAGTATGAACTACATGTAGTTTTACTCTATAAATATTAGTCACTTCAGTATGAACTAGTTTTACTGTTTAAACATTGCTTACTTCAGTATAAACTAGTTTTACTCTATAAAGATTGGTCATTTCAGTATGAACTAGTTTTACTCTATAAATATTGGTCACTGCTGTATGAACTAGTTTTACTCTATAAATATTGCTCATTTGAGTATGAACTAGTTTTACTCTATAAATATTGCTCATTTGAGTATGAACTAGTTTTACTGTGTAAATATTGCTCACTTGAGTATGAACTAGTTTTACTCTATAAATATTGGTCACTTCAGTATGAACTAGTTTTACTGTGTAAATATTGCTCACTTCAGTATGAACTAGTTTTACTGTATAGATATTGCTCATTTGAATATGAACTAGTTTTACTGTATAAATATTGCTCACTTCAGTATGAACTAGTTTTACTGTATAAATATTGCTCACTTCAGTATGAACTAGTTTTACTCTATAAATATTGCTCACTTCAGTATGAACTAGTTATACTGTGTAAATATTGCTCACTTGAATATGAACTAGTTTTACTCTATAAATATTGCTCACTTGAGTATGAACTAGTTTTACTATGTAAATATTGGTCACTTGAGTATGAACTAGTTTTACTCTATAAATATTGCTCACTTGAGTATGAACTAGTTTTACTGTATAAATATTGGTCACTTCAGTATGAACTAGTTTTACTCTATAAATATTGCTCACTTCAGTATGAACTTGTTTTATTGTGTAAATATTGCTCACTTCAATATGAACTAGTTTTACTTTGTAAATATTGGTCACTTCAATATGAACTAGTTTAATGTATAAATGAACTAGTTTTACTGTATGAATTTCAGGTATGGGTAAACCACAGTTCAACATACCATTTATTGGTGAAAACATGATCAACGTGACCTGGGCACCATCAGCGAATATTGGTATCCATCTAGTGCATTACGTAGAGTTTCGCAAGGAAGGTAAGTGAGATTCAGGGTTGAGCTCTTACAATTACTATTCAGCAGACCCAATTTGAGTCCAGTTTTGTCATGTTTATAGCTCACTTGAACCAAAGTCTCACAGAGGTACTTTTGTGATTGTCCTTTGTCCAATGTCCGTCATCAATACGTCTTTAACTTTCACTTTAAACCACATTTTTTCACCAATTTGGTTTGAAGTATTCTGTAGTATTCTGATGTGAAGCTCTTTTAAATTTGATAAATCCTAACCCTTGGGTTAAATTTAAGGCTGCCGTGTTTTGTTTTTTTATTTAACCCTTTACTCCATAGATACTAATCACAGAAGGCCTTTGAAAACAGTGCAGGAAGAGTTCAGATTGCTCGTAACGAGTTAATATAAACATAATTCACCCAATAATTCAAAAGCCTTCTATATTAGAGGCGTCCAAAGGCATCTATATTAGAGGTGTCCAAAGACGTCTATATGAAGTAAAGGGTTAAAAAATCTCTGAAATTACCAGGCTTGGAGCTTTGGTATTTTTTTGCATGCAGTACCAACTTATTATACTTTGTTTATTGAAGCCATGGCTTTACCATACTTTAAAAATTGGCCTAGCCTCAGTTGCTGTTCTTTTTTTTCAGTTTTAAATAAGGGTATTCTTAGCTCAAGTTTAAGTTTAATTTTAAAATCTTCTTTAGAACATACCAGTCAAATTTGATCATATATGATGCAAGTGAATCCTGTAAGAAAGGGTATCATGTTTGTTCAAATGAAGGGACTAGGGTCCGTTGGTTCCCAGTAAGAGGACTTTTGACGTTGGAGTACTATGGTAAGACTGAAAAATTCTGGGGTTTTCCATCTATTCTAGGTATTATTGTTATCATATTGTGGTCTGAACTAGCATTGTTTGATAAGATTTGAGACTGGGTGCTTTAAATGGGATATAAATTCATAAGGGACCAAAAAACCAGAAAAAAACACATTTTATTGTATTGGAATACTATGGGAAAACAGATAATTCTCATTTTCTCATCTTTAAGTTCTTCAAAACTTGAAAAGAATTTACTTGGAGGTGAGCGACTCAGGTGAGCCTCTTGCTTGTTTAGAAAAGTTGGCTTTATAGACATTAAACTATGACCTTAAGCATGTTATTGAATGAATCTTATCATTGGTTTGGTGATGACCGCACAGGTCAAAGTATCATACCTAGGACCTCTACCCTAGGTATGATATTTTGAACTGTGATAACCATTCATAGCTTTGGAATCAATAACTCATGTTCAAGGTCAATTAAGAATTGTAATACCGGTATGTTTTTTAATGTTTTATAATACGGACAAAGCTCAGAGTCGTGCTTAACAGTCGAAGATCAAACTTTGAAACTGACTTTCAGGAGAAACTTCAGCATCAATACATGGTATAAGATTTGATAATTAGTTACTGTGTATCAACAGGAGCGGCTGACTGGCAACAGTCTACAGACGAGGTCATCAAGAATTACAAAGAAATTGTTAACCTTGAGAAGGGTACCTACTATGAGGTACGAGTTGTTGCCTTTGACGGAGTAGTGAGATCACGTAGTGAAATTCAGGTTGTTGGAACAATTGGATTTGGTGAGTTTAAAAGATTTATTCATGTTATCTATTCTGTGTGGAGCTCATGGTCAAGTGGTATAGAGCATTTGACCAAGGATCAGAGGGTCATGGGTTTGATCCTATGTATTGTGTCAATGAGCAAGACTCTTTATCCGAATATACGTAGTACTGGTTTTACCAGTTTGTTTATAAATTTGGTTTAATCAATATTTTATTCAAGAAAAAATCTTGTTAGCTTGTATGAGTCTTGTTCTCAGACATTACTAATGATTTACAATATTCGAGTGATTATTTGAAAGTTTATTGTTTAACTTTAGAGTTTGTTCACTGGCGTAGTCATTTCGTGTTAACAAAAAAAAACTTGTTTGTTTGTTATAAGTCTCATGAACTGTAATAGAAAAAGGCAGAAAGAAGTAAGTTGAAAGTTTAGAAAGTATGTAGAAAAGAAAAGTGTCCAGAGAGCCTGGGACTACCGACTAATAAAAATCAAAACTAAACAAAGCATTTTGTACTAACAGTAAACTTCTGGACAGCATCAAATACAGCGGTATTTGTTTAGTTGGTGTTACTTTTTTGTTCATAAATATTATTTGCTTTTGTCCAGGGGTTGAATACACTCTTGTAAAAAAATCTTTTTTCATTTTACAACCTTGAATGAATGTTTGCCATATTCCATGGTTCCGCTGCCATTCCAATGGTTCCACTTCCATTCCCATGGTTCTACTCTTTTGTGAAGTTTAAATGTAATAATTTTATAAATAAAAATGGTCTAGAAAGCTTGCATCAGATCATTAATTCGTGATAAAATCGAGACGATTTTGTTGTATGTACACTCACATTTTGCAGTGCCAAGGCAGCGTTGCATCATTGAGAAATGCACATGTGCTTGATATAATGCTAAATATTATTATGTTTGGTTTCCAGCGGCTGCACGAGCTATTGCTGCCAACTACGGCTGGTTTATTGGCATGCTGATCTCCGGCCTAATCTGTATTGCCATCCTTGTGGGTATTTACTTTGTACACAGACGGCGCAAGGATGTTGATGAAAAACCACGTCGTACACCAGGAGGTATGTAGCATTTTCTTCACATTTCTCAATTAACATACTTATAAAGCATTTACAGAATTGCATTTTATTAGGCTGAAACAGACTTTGATTTGATTTGAATATTTAATGTCAATATCAAGCCAACGAGGGCTAACAGACAATCAGTTAACCTAACCACCCGTTCCTGGAATCCTGAAAGGTAATCAGTACTCAAGCACACCCCATCTCCGCAAGTAATTGATAATTTTCCCTCTTGAATCAGTAGGGATAGACAAATGACAATGAGACTCAAGGACATATATCAGTTATCACAGAAACTGTTGAGTTGCCATTACTTTAATTGTTACAATGATATAGAAAGTCACATGATCAAATGATGTGCTAATTCTTAAGCTTTACAATTATGTTGCTTACGGTAACCTATTTGGTTAAGAAAGTGGTTTGATTACATGTATTGGTATAGATAATCAGTATCTCATCTGTAATTTGTGTAATTTTTACTGGTTAATAAAAAATAATTGATTGAAGATGGATCAAAATGATGAGAAAGCAACAACAAAAATCGGGAAAAAATTGTGATAATATTTTGAGAATCACAAGATTAATTAAAGCCTCATTAAACTTCTGAAATGCACAATTTATGAAAATAACAAAAATGATTGCAATTAAATTGCTAAAACCATTCCTGTAGACCCCTTAGTGACTGTTTTTGAAAAAAAAGTGAGAAAATAAATAACTTCAATCAAACTATGTATTTCTTAAATGAGTGTACCGAGCATTTAACGTTTGTTTACATTTGTGTAATTCCATAATGACTCAGTTGCTTTTCTGCTGTACATCCGCCTGTGTTCGGAAGTACACAAATGAATACATATTTAGATGTGCACATAATCCAGATTCTCAGATTCGGCAAAGAAGATATAGAAAACAGAGAGACATCATTTTACGATCATCATAACATTACAATGGTTATTCAATTTCTAACAGCGTCCCCTACAGTTCCCCATACTATGTTTCTCTCTGAAGTGAAATGATCATATATTACCGCTGACGCATTTCCGAACAAGATTCACAACTCCCTGTTTTCTGCCAAAAGTGTTTATTGGAAAGAGACAAACATTTATTTGTAAACTAAACCCGCGCTTTATATTCATTTTTTTGTTAGCAAAGTTTCTCAGTGATCAAATAAACACATATTCTATCATCTGGAAGAGTAAAGCTGACTTAATTAACTAAAAATAACTGTTTCTGAAATTTAATGAACCTTTAAGCTACAATGAAGATGACACACCAATGAAAGACAGTTATGACACATGTTCTGATTCCTTACAGCTGTATTAAAGGATAATGCACCAATGAGAGGGCACGACGACTACGACCGCGAATCTAGGGGTCAGTACAATGACTATTACAAGGATGACAGGTGAGTTCGATCAGACATTTCGAGAGCAAACAATTTTTTTATGCATGTTACAGCAGTTTTGTTTTGTTATTAATCAAAACCTGGCGCATGTTACTTCATTCATGTTTTGTATTTGAGTGAGTCCTTGCAATGCTGATTTGTCATGGAACACTTTCTATATGCATGTCAATGTTGCTCTTCGCCATGTTCACTTAGCCGTAAAAATCTGCAACTTCCATATATGTTTTATTTACTAAATTCGAAGGTAAAGTGGTAGGTTTGAGATGGGGGAATAACACTGAGCTGTATATTATAATTAATGGTAAAAAGTGGTGCAGTTTTAACTGGTGGTGTTTAAAATAATAAAACTGGTGTGGTTTATGATGATGAAAAGGGGACAGGAGATAGAACTGAGATATTATACCAGTTGTCTGTTTTTTGTCTTGATTTTTGATGAAGAAAAGAAATAAATGTATTACTTTTTAGTGAATAGGGTAAAAATTTCAGTGTTAAATTTTTGTGTTGAGTTCTATTTTTCAAATACTTTTTTTTTCTGCTGACCTTTGCTGATTTTTAGGTGACTTTGACCCCGAAGGTCCTTCTCTGTCTGATTCCTTTTGACGTCTTCCTCCACCAATAAAACTGTATGTGCCATAACTATATAACCTGAAATGTGTTGAAAATGACGTTAAGTGCTATTAAAAAAATCAACAACAAATATACTCAAAACCATGCAACATTTTAGATGACCTTTATCTGCATGGAAAAAATTATTTAAAAACATAATTTTCGTGCTTTTATATTCATCTTTTTGTTGGATACTTTTTTGTCAAAGACCCCCATTTTTGCTCCATAGTGTATTGAGCTGTAATTCACTATTTTCCTAGATAACGCAGACACTTAATAAATTCTTCAATGCACACATTTCCTTTTCTTCATTAAAAATTATTCGATAAATTTTATGATACGGTATTGCATCTCTATTTGATGTTTTTGTTTACGTTTGGACCAGTGGCGTGGTCTTGTGGTAGAGCATCTACCTCGCATGTGGAAGTTCGTGGGTTCAATCCCCGGCCGGGTCATACCAAAGACTTTAAAAATGGTACTAGAAGCTTCCTCGCTTGACGGACAGCAATTAGAGGAAAGTTCTAGGTCTGGTCGGCCCGGTGTCATTATAATGTGACTGGGTTGGATATCATACCATGTGTCTGCGGCATGATACTCCAGTGTGACGGCGCTTAGAATACTGTCTCAAGTAGACACCGTCGCGATATGACTGAAAAATTATTGAAAGCGACGCTAAACACCATACAACAACAACGAAATTGTTTACGTTTGACCTTGCATTGATAGCTAGCCTTCCTCATACTTCGTGACCAGGCGATACGGGCAAGACATTTGATTCTTGTTATTTAGAGTGAAAGGAAAACTTTTAACATCTTTATTACCGTCGGTATAAACCATCACCAGTTTGCATAACGTATAACTACTTGTATATAATACTGCACATTGAAAACTGTCTTCTTACATAATATTTCAAACCGGAGAATTAGCAGTTTTATATCATATAATATTATGCTCTTGTATATAACTTACAATATTCTTGAAGCATTTAAGTTGCAAGTGTTAGTGGACATTTTATTGCTCGTTTGTAGCTCACCTGAGCTGAGGGCTAACAATTGATCGTTAACTTATGCTTTAAACAAATTCTTCTTTGAAATCATTTACCAGAAGACCGATTTTCAACAAATATCGTTTGAAGCATTCTCATATTTATTTAAATCATGACCCTGGGATCAAATTTGAACCCTCCCTCAAATGATGTATCACTCAAATATTTTTAAATTAAGATAATAATACATTTGGGTTCAGTTATAACGCAGTCCGACATAACGCAAAACTCATTATAGCATCATTTTTCTATGGTTCCCAAATTTAAAGTTTGATATTTTCATCTTTATTTATTAAAAACCTGCGGTATAATATTGATGAATTGATCAAAAACCTCAACTAAATGTAGCGCGATTCCGCATATGTCGCAGTTTCATTTCATGGATTCCGGCCACCGTGTAATAACGGGACAAGAGTGTATTATGTTTCCTACAAACATTAATTTATAATTCCGTTAGATGATGTATCACTAAGTCATTTAGATAATAGTATGTTTTTTCTATAAAAAAAACAACAATTGTTTATCATCAAATTTATTATCAAATTTCAGCAAAAGTTATGTAATAATTCCATTGTCTGTAAATTGTT
Organism: Panopea generosa; assembly: GCA_029582155.1. Taxonomy (NCBI): domain Eukaryota; kingdom Metazoa; phylum Mollusca; class Bivalvia; order Adapedonta; family Hiatellidae; genus Panopea; species Panopea generosa. Next base: position 14,854,236 of record CM055903.1, on the reverse strand, counting down.
TTGTTGCATCTTACAAAATTGAAATGTCACTCTCTCTCTCCTGCAACTTCCCATCACACCTGCAAATGTAGAGATACACTATGCTAGCTAGTGGTTAAATCTTTTGTTTGCCTAATAATTAATGATGAAATTAAGTTTAACCTATGATGAAAATATCTTCGTTTTTAAATGGCTTTTTATGTTTGTTGGAATATGGCATATACACCTGTAACCGCTATTAACTACAATAATTCTGTGTGTGGAAAATGGGTGTTTGTTTAAAACGCTAATTGGTTATCCTTATTTTTGATTTAACATTTAAAAGTGATCTACTAGATCAGTGACAGAAAGTCTGTAATTTAGTCACTGATTAAATTGGACAAATTAGAAAATAATGATTTCCTCTCTATCTAACTATTTTTACTTTATTATTTCATGCGGCATACTGGTGTATATATAAATATATAATTTTATATTTTCCTGTGTTGAGGAAAAACTCCACAATTTGTTCATGAAACAAAGCAAAATTACACAGGATGAATGCTCAGTATTTAAAGGATAGCTCTGGTCTGCCCATCAATTGGTATAATATGACTGGATGAAGCATCTTACAATGTGACTGTGGCATGATGTAGCAGTCGCACAATGTAACTGTGGCATGACATTTCAGTATGGCAATTACACAGTGTGACTGTGGCATGATATTTCAGTGTGGCAATCACACAGTGTGACTGTGGCATGATATTTCAGTGTGGCAGTCACACAATGTGACTGTGGCATGATATTTCAGTGTGGCAATCATACAGTGTGACTGTGGCATGATTATTCAGTGTGGCAGTCACACAATGTGACTGTGGCATGACATTTCAGTGTGGCAATCACACAGTGTGACTGTGGCATGATATTTCAGTGTGGCAGTCACACAATGTGACTGTGGCATGATATTTCAGTGTAACAATCACACAGTGTGACTGTGGCATATTATTTCAGTGTAGCAGTCACACTATGTGACTGTGGCATGATATTTCAGTGTGGCAATCACACTATGTGACTGTGGCATGATATTTCAGTGTAGCAGTCACGCAATGTGACTGGCATGATATTTCAGTGTAGCAATTACACAGTATGACTGTGGCATGATATTTCAGTGTGACAGTCACACAATGTGACTGTGGCAGTCACACAGTGTGACTGTGGCATGATATTTCAGTGTAGCAGTCACACAATGTGACTGTGGCATGATATTTCAGTGTGACAATCACACAGTGTGACTGTGGCATGATTATTCAGTGTGGCAGTCGCACTATGTGACTGTGGCATGATATTTCAGCATGGCAATCACTTAGTGTGACTGTGGCATGTTATTTCAGTGTAGCAGTCACACTATGTGACTGTGGCATGATATTTCAGTGTAGCAGTCACACTATGTGACTGTGGCATGATATTTCAGTGTGGCAGCACTTAGAATACTGTCCCAAATAGATTCTGTAGGGATATGACTGGGAAATTATTGAAAGTGCTGCTTAACATCATAGTGGTACAAAAATATTACCTTTAAAAATGAAATCTCCACAAAATGAGATGAATATTCCAAGTATTCTATTTTTATAACTAATGAGGTACTTTTTAATACAAATTTTGTATACTTCCACTTAAAATGAACAAAATTACTTAAATTTTACCTCATACTGTAATATTTTAAATACAAAATAACTTTACATGATCATAAAATTATAAAGGTAACATAACACTTACATTTATATTTATTTTGCAAAATAATTAATCCTTCTGAGCTATTTAATCAATATTTAGTGAAGAGGTTCACTATTAAGTTCACTAACTTTGCCTGTATAAGTCCTTGATAAAACTGTATATTAATTAAATTGTGTTTTATCTGTAAGTTCATTATTTACTAGGCTTGTTTGCTACAAAAACTTTACCTACAGTGTACCTTCAGCAATGCTTCTTTCAAAAGAATTTAAAGCTAGAAAATCAAATCATCTCAAGCATATCATTTATTACAAAATTAATTCTTTTCAATGGGTGGGAGTGGGAGGACCTTCATTATGCTTGTTTACTATAGCAGATATGGGGTCGAATTCACCAACCACTCTTAAAAATATTCTTGAACTTGAACTACTCAAGAATGAAATTTGAAAGGCACACTGAGAGACCATTTTTAGAGACCAAAATTTGCAAGCATGTGGCGACACTTAATATTAAGTCAAATAAACTCTCACAACTGTGTCTCCATCTGTCATCGTTAACTAGATATCAAGTTTGAAATTTGGATTTTCAAGCTCAAGTCTAAGAATATCCCAAGAGTTGTTGGTGAATATTTTGAAATGTCGGGATTTCAAATATTTAGTTATGGAATAACATTTAACATGGAATATACTAAATTCGCCCTTAATTCTTATTTTCATTTAATCCTTACTGGTAATTATTGTTTCAATCAGAGTTGGGTTTTATTTTCATGAAATTACGGAATAAACCAACCTTATTGATTACTACCATTTTAGCTGGACTATTCTAGGAATAGCTGAGCTTTGGAATCACTCCTTTATGGCATCATGAAACATTCTGATCAGCGACTCAAACAAATGTTACTGTATTCGCCTTAAAAGTATGTAAAGGAATCCAGTGTGACTTGAAAAAAAGCAGTGTGTTAAAGTGCACAGAGACAATTTCATAACTCATCCTTAATTTTGGCAGAATTCCTCTTTTGGAATTTATGTTGGATATATTTTCTTGTCCAGAAAATATCTTTAAAAGAAGTGAAGGGAATGTAAGAAGACTCGGAACATGGATTGAGTTTGTAGAGTTGAGGAACCAAAACCTCTTGTTCTCAGAGTTATCTTCCCTTTACACTTAGTTTCTCTTTACAAATAACATAGCTACTACCTAATCAAATACTCGTTCTGGGAGCATTAATCGTTTTCACTGATCAAGATATTGAGTATTTAAGAATAGTCGATTGCGCTGTCCTTCTGACAGCTGCTGGAATGTAAAAATATGATTATGGATTTGTGATTGGATTCTTTCTCTCCATTTCCCATATGTGTGTTAATGTATATATTTTTCAGAAAAAGATCTAGAAATAATAGAGAACGGTAAGGCTTCATCACCATAAAATCGGAATAAATACAGCTGTTTTTAGGTCTATGCTTTGTTCTTGTTTTACACTTTTTTTGTAATGATTTCTGAATATTAACATCTATGTCAATATTTACATATTTATTACAAAGAATTAGTAAGATACCAACGTTTTTAGCTCTTTGGAACATTTAACACCTCTGGTAAGCACATCAATGCTACATTTAAGCTCACCTGAGCCAAACGCTCACAGGTGAGATTTTGTGATCACCCTATGTTTGTCTTTTGTCATTTACTTTTGCTTCAAACAACTTCTGTCGACAGATCTTCACCAAATTTGGTGCGAAGCATTCTTATCTTACATTCTCTCAAGTTTGTTTAACCATGATGATCCTGGGGTTAAAACTGACTTTGCCACAGGGGCTTATCAGGTTTTTTTTTTTTTTTTTTTTTTTTTTTTTTAAGTTTAAAAAATCTTCCCTAAAACTGCTATCATAATTTGCCAGTAGTATCACCTACCTGTACTGATGTTCTCTCAGGTTTGTTCAAACCATGACTCCTAGTCAGTATTGGCCCAAATTGGATGTCCACAGGGTTTATTAATTTAACATAGGGTACCTTTAATTTAAAAAATCTTCTTTGCAAGATTTGACCAGCCAATTTTGGTCATCTGTGGTGTGTGAATGATCCTATGAGAAGAGATCTAAAGTGAAGGGGCTAGGGTCCATTGGGGTCCAGTAAGGGGACTTTTGATTTTTACATAGAAAATACTATGGGAAAACAGGAAATTCTTGTTTTCTCATCCTAATTTTGGTAACATTTCAGTCATCTTGAAATATGGAGCATTGTTTATTAATAACAATTGTGACTGGGTACTTTGAAGGGGATTAAATATCCATAAGAGGTCAGTCGGGGGCCCGAAAATGGATAAAATTGAAAAAAGTTTTCTTTCTTCAAAAATTAGGCTAGGGTCTATTTCGGTCTAGTAAGTGGAGTTTGAGTTTCAAATGGGAATGTGTATATATTTTCTTCATAGGCTTAGTTCATTTTAAGTTGGAAATGAAGTCACAAGTGAAATCAGGTGAGCAGCTTCTCTTGTTTCTCAAGTTAACAAATAAAACAATGAGAACTATGAGCCATTTTCCAATATTGGAAGTTTTACATTTTTCACTTCTACTTTTGAGATTTGATATATGTATGCTACAGCACACTGACATTATGATATGCACTTACACGTTTAGTCGTAAAATCAAACAAACAAAAATGTGACACACCTTTATTTGTGCATTTTTTTTAAAATTGAAAATAAGAGACTCAAAGCATAGACTTCTAAGAAACAGTAAGATTGAGATACAGTCTGTATGGTTATAGACTGTGTGTATGTTATTACAGGGCAGGCTAGACAAACTGGGCAAATTGATATATTTATAATCGGTAAATAAAGAAAGATTTGAAGTGATGTCATTGAATTTTGTTCTGTTTCATTGTGTGGATGGATCGCTTAACTTGGCATTTTTTGACATTTTAATCTTGCAGATTTGTCTTTGAAAGCTTTTAATCACATGATCGAGAATGAAGCATTTCTATATCTTTTTCTAAAAGTTATTATACATTTATTGTTTTTAACTTTGCATGCTTGTATGTGGCAGAAGGTGAATACTGCTTTTAAATCCCATGCCGTTCATGTATGTTAGTGTTTGCATTGTAGTATGAAGCTGCTTTTTGTAGCGCTGGCTTGCGGTGAGCTCGACATAGTCGTCACAATGGCGTTATGGTGAATGTGCATCAGTCCGCCAGTCCGATCTTGTCCAGGCTATATCTTTCTCACGCATAAAGGAATTTTCAAATAATGGCACAAAGATTCACAATAAAGAAACAAAGTGTCACGTGTAAGACTCAGGTCCATAGCTCAAAGGTCAACCACTTGATAGATTTGAAATATAATGGCACAAATATTCACCATAATCAGACAATGTGTCATGTGCAAGACCCAGGGCGTAGCTCAAAGGTCAAGGTAATACTTGGAGGTGTAAGGTCACAAATAAATACAAAAGTTTGTGTCCACTCCATAATTTTATCTTGTAAACAATTTGGCAAAATGTAAAATTACGTGCCATAAATGTCCAATTTAAAATAGCGTGCCACAAATGTTCACCATATTGAGACAATGTTCGATCACAGGTTTGTACTGGCGGGCTCCACATTGCTGCCTTTGGTCATCTAGTTTAATTTCAGCTAGAAAGCTGTAAGCAACTGTATATTATGCAATTTGAATGTTGATTTTATTATAAATTTTATCATAGTCTGGTGAGTTTTAATTTATATGAAAAAAATATGTCATTGTATGTCATAGGGTCTATTTCTAATTTACCAGATAATTTTTTTTTAAAAAGAGTTAATTTTATTTGTTCTTTTGTCTAGCCTGTCTGCAATTGTGAACGCTTTGAAACTTTGCTCACATGTAGTGGTTTGCAGTATCTTTGTTTATCAGTACTAATCTTCTCATTCACCAGACTCTGGTAAAACTAGCCTCATCTTTCATTCTCTTCTGTGTAATTGACCTGACAAATCTTAAGTCCAATCAGTGATCAATATTGGTCGCTACTTTGACATTTTCCTTAGACAAGCTAACACTGTCTAAGTAAACACTGCATTGTATTAACTTTGACAAACATTGCCACGCGGCCAGTGGGTGGAGCGTGTCTTCTAATGTCAGGTTAATTAGTCGAGTACTACATTATTGTTAAAGACAATGTGTGAAAGACAATGTAATTTTACTCATTCAGATAGTCATGATATAACATATCCTTCAGTCTGTGTACCATGATATTTGACATTATCTTAGACTCTGTGTATGTTAATACTAAACTGTAACTTGATATTCATGCCAATATTTACATGAGCTGTAACATGATTCCGGTTAATATTCATACAAATAGTGATATGCAATTCAACAAAATTATTTAAAAACATTATATTCATACACAAATGTATATAAAACAGTGGTAATATTGATATGAAAATAATGTTTAAACACGGAGCAACTAAACTACACTTACTCTTTATACTGCTCAAAGACTGCTGCTTTGTCCTTGTGTCCATTCGAATCCTTATCTAGAACATAAATCTAAAAGCACTCGATGGAATCCAATGTGACTTGGAATGTGGATAGAGGGAAATGCCTGGAATTGCAGAACAAAAGAACTGTACCTTATTTTGAACAATTATCAACTTTCTACTTTATTTTGTGTTATTTTTGCTTTTCTCAACTTTGAACATGGATAGAAAGCAATATGTGGAAGAATCATAACTCTGTCTTGAATAATGACTAGAAGGCAAAGTGTGCAAGAATTAAAAATCTGTCTTGAATATTCTCAGAATAATCTTCCTTTTGCACCCTCTTTCACTTTACAAACACAGTGTAGCTACTACTCAATCAAGCACTTGTTTGGGAATATCCATCAGGTTTACAGGTACCCTTGTTTTTCTTCCTGTTTTCTTCCACAAAAGTGCATGCCACCTTACTGCTTTACAATACACTCCCGCACTTTTATTATAAACGCCCTCATATCTCTCTACTTCATGTACGCCCAAAAATTATAACTGTCTGACTTTTCATAATGATATGTTGATACTAACATCTAAACTGATCTGTTTTAGGTCCCCCTCATTAAGAAGGAGAATTTTATAAATCTGAAAATGTGTAATAAATGAGATAATGGAATGAAACATAAGAAGCTTATATTGAGACAAAGGTTGCAGTTGATATGATTTCACTGGTGCAAAAATAATTGTTACTGAAAATAGCAAAATGGTTTCTGCTCTGTAACATTAGTTTTTAAACAACTGAGCGGTTCTGTATATGTTGTCTGCCAAGAGAAATGTTTGTTTTAGTTCTGCTTTTACTAGTTAACAGCCAGAAGTGCTCTTGCGAGGGTGTGTTGTCCGTCATTTGGCAACTGTTGCAGTGTATTAGCAGCACTTTCTTAAAAACCACTTTGCAAGTTATACTCAAACTTGACACAGGTGTTTCTCATGTATGTGAGACTAAAAACAAGATTTTTTTTTAATCTCTAACTCAAGATAGCTGCCATTACTGAAAAAGTAAATCACTCTTTTTTTTTAAATGAATTTCAACTACCAGTATATTTTTCACAGAAGCAATGAATCACTTCGAAAGTTAGTTCTGTGTTATTTCCCATCCAGTTATTTTTGTTTGATTTCACTTGAAGTTGTTTCTGTTATATTTTCCATGCAGTTATTACTGTTGTATTTCCCATGCATTTTTTTCTGTTATATTTCCAATGCAGTTATTTCTGTTATATTTCACTTTAAGTTATTTCCATTATATTTCACATGCAATTATTTCTGTTGTATTTCCCATGCAGTTACTAATTATATTTCCCATGCAGTTATTTCTGTTATATTTTACCTAAAGTTATTTCTGTTATTATATTTTCAATGCAGTTATTTCCGTTATATTTCCATTGTGTTTCATTATCATTCGTCTCTCACCACTGATTCAAGTGGGAAAGTTATCAGTTACTTGCGGAGACGGGGTGTGCTCGAGTACTGGTTAATCCCAGGAAACAGTGGTTAGGTTAACTGATCGTCTGTTAGCCCTCGATGGCATAAAAATGACGCTAAATATTATCAATCAATCAATCAAATCCGTTATATTTCACATGCAATTATTTCTGTTGTATTTCCCATCCAGTTATTTCTGTTATTTTTCACCTGAAGTTATTTCTATTATTATATTTTCCATGCAGTTATTTTTGTTGTATTTCTGGTGCAGTTATTTCTGTTATATTTTACCTAAAGTTTTTTTCTGTTATTATATTTTCAATGCAGTTATTTCTGTTATATTTCACATACAATTATTTCTGTTGTATTTCTCATGCAGTTATTTCTGTTATATTTTACCTAAAGTAATTTATGTTATTATATTTTCAGTGCAGTTATTTCCGTTATATTTCACATGCAATTATTCTGTTGTATTTCCCATCCAGTTATTTTTGTTTTATTTCACTTTAAGTTATTTCTGTTATATTTCACATGCAGTTATTTCTGTTGTATTTCCCATCCAGTTATTTCTGTTATTTTTCACCTGAAGTTATTTTTGTTATTATATTTTCCATGCAGTTATTTTTTGTTGTATTTCTGGTGCAGTTATTTCTGTTATATTTTACCTAAAGATTTTTTCTGTTATTATATTTTCAATGCATTTATTTCTGTTATATTTCACTTAAGTTATTTCCATTATATTTTACATAAATTATTTCTGTTGTATTTCCCATGCAGTTACTACTGTTATATTTCCCATGCAGTTATTTCTGTTATATTTTACCTAAAGTTATTTCTGTTATTATAATTTTCAATGCAGTTATTTCCAGTTATATTTCACATGCAATTATTTCTGTTGTATTTCCTATCCAGTTATTTTTGTTTTATTTCATTGTTAAGTTATTTCTGTTGTATTTCCCATGCAAGTTATTTCTGTTTTATTTCCCATGCAGTTATTTCTGTTATATTTCCCATGCAGTTATTCTGTTGTATTTCCCATGCAGTTATTTCTGTTAATTTTACCTTAAGTTATTTCTGTTATTATATTTTCAATGCAGTTATTTCTGTTATATTTCACATGCAATTATTTCTGTTGCATTTCCCATCCAGTCATTTTTGTTTTATTTCCTATGCAGTTATTTCTATTATATTTCACTAAGTTATTTCCATTATATTTCCCATGCAGTTATTTCTGTTATATTTCACATGTAGTTATTTCTGTTGTATTTCCCATGCAGTTATTTCTGTTATTATATTTTCAATGCAGTTATTTCTGTAATATTTCACATGCAATTATTTCTGTTGTATTTCCCATGCAGTTATTTCTGTTGTATTTCCCATGCAGTTATTTCTGTTATATTTCACCTAAGTTATTTCCGTTATATTTCCCATGCAGTTATTTTTGTTGTTTTTCCCATGCAGTTATTTCTGTTTTATTTCCCATGCAGTTATTTCTGTTATTTTTCACCTAAAGTAATTTCTGTTGTTCTATTTTCTATGCATTTATTTCTTTTATATTTCACTTAAGAGTTGTTTCTGTAAGTGTTACGATTATTTTCCATGCAGTTATTTCAGTTATAATTCCCATACACTTATTTCTGTTATATTTTCCCATACAGTTATTGGTGTAATATTCCCCATGCAGTTATTTCTGTTGTATTTCCTTTGTAGTTATTTCTGTTATATTTCACTTAAGAGTTGTTTCTGTAAGTGTTATAATTATTTCCCAGGCATACAATAATTTATTTTTCAATACAGTTATTGGTGTAATATTTCCCATACAGGTATTTATGTTGGATTTCTCATGCAGTTATTTCTGTTGTATTTCCCTTGAAGTTATTTCTGTTATATTTTCAAATACAGTTATTAGTGTTATATTTCCCATACAGTTATTTCTGTTATATTTCACTTTAAGTTATTTCCATAATATTTCCTGTGCAGTTATTTCTGTTGTATTTCCCATGCAGTTATTTCCATTATATTTCACATGCAGTTATTTCTGTTGTATTTCCCATGCATGAAGGTAACAATGTTTGATAGTATTGGTTTTTCCCCCGTGAAACATTTATAGCTAACTCTGTTACATATGTGACACAATGTTTTTAATGCTGTTATTCTTTACACATGTGGCCAGTCATTTTTGAGATAAAAAAAAGTGTGTTTTTTTTTTTTTGTGGTAATTTGTTACATGATGATTTTGATTATTGCAGTTATGACGATCCCAATAGAGATAGTTACGATGACCGGGGTGCAGCAGCTGGCTACAAGAACCATGACTATGATGCCAAACATGGAGGTTACCACGACGAGGATTATGACAAAGATCGAGATGATTATGACAAAGATAGGGATTATGATCGCGACTATGACCGAGATTATGATCGAGATTATGATCGCGATCGCGATTACGATCGAGATTCATATAACAGGGACTCGTACAACAGGGATTCCTATAATGACAAAGACAAGTAAGTAGTAGAGAATTTCTGTGTTTTTATTTGTACTAGTAAAAGGTTCACAAAAAAAGAGAAAGATTGCCTAAAGAACCAGAAATTGAAAATTTATTTACTGGGTATATATAATTTTTTTGATACATGTATCTTGGAACAAGATGAATACTGAGGAATTAGTATTTGATTTGAATCGTGCACACTATCCTTGCCTACATTTTGGTCTAGAGAAAATGTTAGCTTAAGATTCATTTATTCTTCTTTGATTGTGCAACAAGTTATTACAACTTCCAAATTACACTCAAAGTCTTCGTGGACAGAACCATCCCAATGCATAATTATATGGATTAAGCATCTTTCTCAACGAGACCACACATAGCTGTGGCGGAGGATCGAACCCAAAACCCGGTCTGGGTCCGATGCTCTACCACTGGACCACGCTAGAAGGTGAAGTAGCAGCCATTAAGTATAATGGATTTGGTTTAATTTTCTTTAATACATTAGAAAGTTATATCTGAGAGTCCTTGTTAAAGCAAATTTATTATATTTATTTTGATTTGTAGGTTTATAGTTTGAATTATAGTTAGCATCCATATTTACGTTTTGTACTATAACATGTCTCATGTGTGTATTCATCATGACGTATATTCTATATAACTGGCTGAGTTCAGTTAGCTCAGTCAGTAGTGTGTTTGACTATCAATTCAGGGGTCGTGAGTTCAAATCCCCACCCGGCCAGTCTCTGATGATCGATATATGACATTTCAACTCCTTGACACTCATCTCTCACTGCTGATTCAAGTGGGAAAGCTATCAGTAACTTGCAGAGATAGGTGTGCTTGAGTAGTGGTTAACCTTCCAGGACCCCAGGAAAGAGTGGCTAGGTTAACTGACCGTCTGTTAGCAATCAATTGCATAAAATGATGCTAAATGTTCAATCAATCCATCTATGAACTGTGTTTCAAGCACTGAAAGGCATGACATGATATGAATGAAAGATATTTTTTTTCAAACCAATTTCTTAAGGTAGATTTTATTTATTTCATGAATTTTTATGAAAAAATCTTTTTGAATTTTATGAAAACCTACTACATGTATGTCAGCTGGCAAATGAAATGAATGTACAAAATATTTACATATATATAAATGTTTGTTGTAGATATGATGATTACGATGACAGAGATCGTGACTACCCTCGTTATGACAACCCTCCGGACTATGAACGGTCGGACAGCTATGACAAGCGTCGCGTCAGTGAGCTAGAAGACAAGGAGTACGGGGGAGAGCCAACCAAGTTTGATGATGACGGTTACCCAATAGACACAGCGCCGGCAGCTCCGCCAACACCAGGAGGCAGTTCACATCCTTCTACATTTGTGTAGTCCAATCACCACTGAGCCATCTACATTTATGCATTTTATGAAAGTGGCATAATGTGTTTCTGTTCACGAGTGCATGAAAAATTCCTCGTTGTTTATTGCAGCATGTATATAAACTATTACATTGCTGGTATTTGTTGATTTAAAAGACTGATAAAAGAGATGGCAAAAAATTGTCGCTTTAAACATCACATTCAAATACACTGGATGTTTTTATGGAGACAAAGGTTCCTAAGATTATAGTTGTCGCACAACTAACATGTGGACACATACATGCCACAAAATATACATAAGATTATGTCATTTTCAAGTTATTTTTGCAGACGCAATATTCATTTGCTGACATTTGCCTTTTGCAAACAGAAGCAGACTAAAATTGTGTTACTTTTTTAATGTTGTCCTTAATGAAGACAGTTTAACAAAAAATAATTGTTTAAATCTGTTGGTTAGCAACTGAATTTATCTTTTTTATCGCCTTTTCAATTTATTATCAGTTCATTTACTTGACTAATAGATATAATAAAGTATTATGTCTTACTGCAAGATCAGCCAGCAATAGCTCTCTTCTACTGTTGCATTTCACAAAATATCTTACGATAAAAATCACTGTAAGTCAATTTTAACAATTTCATTGTTATATGCTCAAATTTTTATCAGTGTTTGTAATGACTGTGTTTCCAGAAAATATATCATTTTCTGCATGTTTTGAGCTCACTTTGAGCTTGTTTTGATGAATATTAAAAATATTATGAATAATTGTTGGAAAATAAGTCTAAAATGATTTTTGTCATAATGTTTTTGTGAAACTCACCCTAGATGCGCCTTAGTCTTTTTCTAATACAAAAAATCTCACAGGAACAAATTTTGAAAACCTCTAGTTAATATGGACTAGTGATGTCTTATCATTGAACTATAAACAAATACAGAATAAAGATTATGCTATTCAGTTTTTTTACACATATATACATGTACATACATGATTTACAAGTCAATTATAAATGATGATTCCAATATATTAAAATTTAACATATATATTTATACTTATTCATCCAATTTTACTTTATATTTTAAGCTCATCCTGAGCCAAAAACTCACAGTGATAGAGCTTGTGTGATCACCGTGTCCATCATTAACTCTTGTGTTAAAAGACTTCTACTCTGAAACCGTATTACAGATTTAATCATAATTGGTGTGAAGTATCCCGACATGAAACTCATGTTGGTTCAAATTATGATGTTGGTTCAAATTATGACCCTGGGGTCAAATCTAACCACAGGTCTTAGATATTTCATGTATTATAGACATATGGTTCAAAAGTTCTTCATAGGACCAGTCCATTAAAACAATTTGAAAAGTTGCCAAGTGAAATCAGGTGAGCACCTTGGGCTTCTTGTTGTATATAGTCATTGCCTAGAATTATTATTTTTAATTTTAATTTGCTTTTTTGAATTTTAATATGCTGGGACAGTGATAAGCTCTCCGTGGAAAACCATAAAATGATAAAGTAATCTAATTAATGGTGTGTTAATGCATGTAAATACATGTATTAAACAGAAACCTTCCACATCGCGTATATATGTTGAATAATGTAACATTCCCTCCATCGTTAGATATGTAGTGCTCTCTTAAAGGGAGTGTATCAGGATAAACGCTATAAATATCTTAATAAATAAATAATTATCGAAATGGATAAAAACATCTTATATCATAAACTGAATAGCTTAGTATGTTAAATCCACTAAAACATGAAAAAAACTATATGTAACCTGGAGTGAATTTCAAACAAAATCCCCTTTCTAAAATTAGACAGCACTTAAATACTGTTTGACAACCTTTGTATTGTCATTTTGACTCTTTCTAAGATGAAACAAGTTTTACTACTTGTAAATCTGTATAACGAGTAGGCATGACATATTGGGGGAAAATGTTTTAGTCAATTTTAAAATGTTAAAAAATCCTGATATATTCCCTTTGACATTAAATGGTGATAAGGAAAGGCATAAAATTTGTGATATGATGATGGTGATACATATGCAGCAAAATTATGTCTAACTTTCTGTGTAAACTGAAAGATAGATCTATTATAAATTTTGTGTATGGTAACCTAATTAGGGGATAATATACACTTCTTATGTTTCAAGGACAAGCATACAAATCGCTCATCTCAATATAGCATGTTTCTTTGTCTAAATCCATTACAATGCAGTTCTGAAACAACTTTTCTCATAAATTAATTTAGTTACCATCAATATTTTATTGTCATCTTTGGTGTATTTTCCTACTTCATTTTAATAGCTTCATTAGATTAGAGTCCTGATCTTTGAATGTATTCCTTTATTGATGGGTCATATCTAGAGGAAATTGCAGGTGTATATTTGTTTTGATTCTTGTCTATCACATGTACTCACCATTCACATAAAGGTAAAATGTTTATATTCAGAAGGTTGTCTTTTAATTGCGCAATTGATTGCCATAGTATATATTCATTCATTGGTAGCCAGCAGTTTGTATATTACAATTTTATATCTTATTTTCATTTTAATTGCCATTCAACATTCCAAAAAGAAAATATATATTTTCTGACATTTTTTAATAAAAGTAAATGACATACTTTAACTTAGTTTTTGTTTATTCCTAACCATTTATTGTAAATGTCTGATAGCTATTGTTAGGGTGAGTAAAATAGCCAAGCTAAATAAGGGCATAACTTGTGTAAATTAATGATGGATAGAGAGTTGGCCGCTCACGCCAGAGGTTGTGGGTTCAATCCTCCGATCGACCCGATGCCTCTCATAAAATAATACTCAGTATTGGTTTTATCCAGGAAGTGGACTCTAGAGCGGTTCATATAAGCTATGAGCTTTCATCGCAATCGGGCTAAAATAAATTAGGATAAACTAAATTGATACCTGAGAAGCCGGGCCTGGTTTCACTAAACATCACAAGCTGAGATTTTCTTCAACTCCAAAATTTTTATTTTTCTAAATGATTATTAGAACTCGTATTCTATCCAATGACCACACATTATTGAAATCTAACAAATATTTAGTGGTTTACTGATGAGTGAAGGATAACATGCAAAATAATCAATGTAAATGAAGGTAAAAATAAATTGTGTTGAGGAAAACGCAATATTAGGATGTTGAGGGTACGTCATAGAATATTAAAACTTTAAATGTATTTGAAAATCAAGCCTTTGTCCGACTTTGAAAATTAACCTGTTTGAACTTTCATGGACAGAATTGTCTGTCTTTTTATCTTGTTTATCCAATTAAAGTTTTATTTTTATTGGATTTTAATATATTTTATGTAACCATAAGATCACTTGGTTTGAGTTGGAAAATACTTCCAAGTCAAGGTCATACGTCTAGTTATCTTTGAATTGTTGAAAGTAATAAGAAAGTTCTTTTCATTAATTATTCTTTCATTATTACCACTCTTTAATTAGTTATTTAGAGATGTAATTAAGTGTCCATTAGAGTGACGCGCCTCTTGTTTAATGTAGCATCAAGTTTAAAGAACAACATAAATGGTGGTTACAAAACATGATTTCTGCTGTACACAAGTCCACAGATATTGATCTGATTGGGTTGTTTGTTTAAACATTTATTGATATTAAGTGACTCATTGAAAATGTTGGTATCAACTTATTTTCATTTTTTTTTTATTTATTGAGCAAACCATCTGAAACATAGGAAATGCATAAGTTTGTCTTGTGTGCACTCTAGCTACCGCCTTTTTTATTTGGAGATCTAAATCAAACTTACACAGTGATTATATATTCACAATGTCTTAGATATGACCTTGAACTGCCTGGTCATATAAGGCCATCCTTAAAAAAAAGTTGTTTGTCATGCTCCTAACTACTCATTCAAAATTGCCGCTACCCAAACTTTTTTATTGACTTTCAAAGCATTTAATTTTATTTTTTTTTCATGATTTCTGTCCATTTTTTTTTTAATTGACTGCAAATCAAAATTTGGCCAAAAAAAGATTAGCTGCCTGCCTACCCACATGAAAAAGATACTGGGTCGAAGCACAGCAAACAAATATTTTTTTATGGATGGCCTAATTGGATACATAATGTCTGAATTACAGCCATTGCTGTATCAAAACTGGCTTTATTTGGCATCGTTAATTATTTCACAGGCGAGTGATTTAGTGCGAAGATGGCCTGTTTGCTTTGGTTCATGATACAGTTCTTGCAAAGCGTAATACGCATAATGTATTCATATGTTGATGTTAGTTTTGGTTGGGTCGATGACATTAAATTTTCTCATATACTAGTAGACGTAATTGTGGCTATTCACAAAATTTTAGTTCAATTCACAACAAAGTTTTATACAAGTAGTAACATACATGGAAAAACAATAAAATACTAAATCAAATATTATTCAGCTACAACTGATTCATGTGTATTTATTCAAAATTCTCAAAACAATCATGTCCATGAATTGTAGAGAGTAAAACAATATAACAATATAAAGTATGTCACAAAAATAAATACACATTGAAAGACACTTCGCAGTTCAGTTCATATCAGAAGGTCTGTTAGTTTTTTTTTTGCAGAATCACCACCATACGATCTTGATGCAGTTTGACCATTTTCCTACTCAGAATTAGAGATATACATACAAATAGAGACTCGCAACCTTAAACTTTATTTTCACCATATAGTAAAAAAGTATCTTTTGCATATGCCATATGAGGTCATTTATATTATGTATATGCTATATGGGTACCCTCCCTAACAGACCCCTCATATCAAATGTATAAGCTTAAATCTATAACAAGGATTATACATAGTTATCACTTTCTCTATTGATAGTCACATTTGAACATCTCTTCTCTGACTTAAATAATACTCAGCTATTGTAATTGCTACTCAGATGTGATTAATACTACTCAGATATGATAAATACTACTCAAATTATTATGATAAATACTACTTGATTATGATAAATACTACTCAAATACATAAAATCTACTCAGATATGATAAATACCACGCGGATATGATAAATATTACTCCCATGTGATAAATACTCCTGATGGGTGTGGGGCACTCTATATCTCGGTTAGTACATATATGCCACTGTTTTGACCTCTCTATTTGGACATATGATTTTGACCCCTATTTCTTTTACATAATGCAATGTAGAGCTTTGACATTTGGACATTATAATATAGACTTTTGACCCCTTGTTCAATCCGGTGTTCAATCGACTCCTGCCTAGGAACTTCAGGCTAGGAACCTTTGGAAGATTGGAGAGTAGACACAGTGGCACAGAGATTTTGTAGCAAAGACACACCATTCAACATATGCTTATGCCGTTGTGTAGACAAGGTTTTATTTAGATTAAATATAGAGTTTGGACCCTTCTATAGTTTGTTTGAATGTAGAGTTTGGACCCTCTTATTGGTTTGAATGTAGTGTTTGAACCCTCCAATTGGTTTGAATGTAGTGTTTGAACCCTCTAATTGGTTTGAATGTAGTGTTTGAACCCTCTAATTGGTTTGAATGTAGTGTTTTGACGACCAAATTTTAGGCTGCAATGTAGAGTTTTGATGTTTACAGGGCACATAAGTACCCATTTTCAGGTCAAGTGCTCCGGTGTGATATTAATACTACTCCGATGTGATGAATACATATACTACTCAAACTTTATCATCTTTATTCATATCTCTATTTTCACTACCCAGTAACACGCAGTTACCCAGTAACTAGGGGTTTGGTTTACTGTTAATATTATACACGTTTCTATTTAAGAAAGTTTTAAGAGTAAGATAACTTTTGTTTCCGAAGTACACTTACGTTCATTTTAAGTTTTTTCATGTAAAACTTGTACATGTTTATAACGGGTATAATATTTCAGTGCAAATATAATCATAAACAGCATTAATTTTAAATATCCACAAACTGAACGTCATTTACATCTAAATTTAAAACCAAAGTACCGAGTGTGAAAATCTGAAATTGGTGTGTATTAAATGTATTAGAAAGTGTATATGTTATCTCATTGTTAAACCTTGTAGACCTAGCCAAGTGCTGCATTCAGCTCGGTTAAATGTTCATTAACTTTAGCTAACATATTTTCATGGGAACTGGCTCAACCTCAAATAATCACACAGAAGTCGATAATTTTAGGGAACCAGGTAGCAAATGTATTTACTATTCAATGTTGTTGAACGCAACCCAAATGTAGATAAACATAGTGTATAAGTTGAGTTGCTATATGGACCACCTTGAGCATTTCTGAATGAGACATTTTGACCTTGTGACACTATGACCATATGATACAGTATTTGTACCTACAAGGAAACTTGCATGTATCATCTATTAGTCAAAGTATATTATGCACAGTGGATTCCGTCAGATACTTCAACTTTTATGTAAAAAATAAAATATATCACAGTATGCAAAAACTGGACGGATGGTATCTCAGATTTTCTTCTGGACAATTTACTGACAAAGTTTACAACATAACAATATATCGATGTCATTTAGGCATGTAATGCACTTTTAGGACGATACTTTATATCTTGAAGGCTATGAGAACTTCCTTCATGGGAACTGTTCATATTTCTATCATTTCTCTGGTATGATACTGAATTTTCCTTATCTCTCTGCAAACCGTCAGATGTAGTGTTATTGTCATAGTCGGGAGGTAGAGTATGATACTTCACATCTTTGAGGCTGTGAGAACTTCCTTCCTGGAAGTTGTGTATACCGTTGTGATTGTCGTGATTGACTGAGAACTTCCTTCCTGGAAGTTGTGTATACCGTTGTGATTGTCGTGATTTGACTGAGAACTTCCTTCCTGGAAGTTGTGTATACCGTTGTGATTGTCGTGATTTGACTGAGAACTTCCTTCCTGGAAGTTGTGTATACCGTTGTGATTGTCGTGATTTGACTGATAAGATACTGAATTTTCTCTTTCCAAACCATTAGATGTGGTAACATAGTCGGGAGGCGGTGTACTTCGCCGTGCCACTTCTACATCATTAACACTGTTACTGTTGGAGTGAGGTCCAATCAGAGACAAGATAACCGGCAAGAGAAATAAGGCATGAAGGATTCCAAACGTTATTACCAAACTCATAACTTTAAAAAAAGATTGGAATATAAACGACTTGGCAACAGCTAAAATTACGACACCCAATATTGAAGAAATGGCCCCATGGAATATAGGAGCGCCAGATCGAATAATGCCTGCTTTCATTTGCTCATTTCTATTGATACCTTTTGAGATCATATAACCGTGGCAAATATGCGCAGCAAAGTCGACAGAAAACCCGATACTCATTACGATATGTATCATTGTGATGGAACTGAGTGTCAGACCAAGGAAAGGAAGGAATCCGAATATTCCAGTTGTAATCATTGCTACTGTAACAGTAACGTATACAAGTAGCAGTGGGTGTGGCATGAATATGCACGTAACAAGAAAAACCATAGCAACTGCAATACCAACAGTTTGAAGAGTTTGGGAAAGTATGGCAACGTATTGTTCGTAAAATAAAAATGCAGGTGAAAATGCAAACACTTGCAACGAACTTTCATCTGCAAGTTCTCGCATTCGGAGCATGAACTTTCCCTGTTTCTGTGTATCTTGTATGCTCTCAGATATTACATGAACGCGGAGAGCTGTAATAGTCTTTGTAGCGTCGTTTATTACAACGTCATTTTGGAATCGAGTATTTTGAACAGCAGCTAGAAAGGTCTGTAAACTTGTAACAAAGGCAGTTTCGGAAGAGTCATCATAGCCAGAATATGCTTTGAAATCTGTCAGAACATTTATCTCAAAGTTGTCTTGAACAGTGTCCTCAGACTTTACCTTTGTCAACAAATCGGTTATTCCAGTCTGAACATTACTGTCTGAATAAGTCATTTGCGAATCGAAGACAAAGGAGACTGGTGTACCGGTCGGGAAATTATTGTCCAACCACACTTGATACTTGTAGTAATAGGAGGACTCGGAGACCAAATCCTTCAACTCTAGACCTTGCTTCATTTCAGTAACACCCCATATCGAAACGCCCAAATATGCGGCAAAGATGACCAAAATAACAGCTTTCATCGGTTTGGGAAACACTAATTTTGGGATAAGCCACCTGGGTAACTTATCCAGGTAACTCTCAGTTTCACTTTGATTACGTGGTTTTCTCCCCGTGCAGCAGCAAATGAAGCAGCCAGACTTGCTGTCACCTTTGCAGTCTTCTGCTGGTTTCACTGGCATGCATGTTGCATAATGACGGTTCTGTGTAGTTCTCTTTTCATTGATGGCAATGCAAGATATGAAAATCGTCGCCTGATTGATATAACAGAAGAAAACTGCGACACCTGGTAAATTATACAAAACAATGTGTAAATACATTTCATCGATATGATAAGACAATACAATTTCATTAAATGAGACGTCTCGCATATGAGACAAGATATCCATGCGAGGTCGAAGTTAAACAAACAACATTTAATAGAGATTTAATAACACATAAAAAAATAATTATATAATATTCTGGTGAAAATGATAATGCACACTGAAGCAAAGTTAAAACAAATGAGTTTTTGCACCCATACTGGGATATTGCATCATGTATATATAAAATATTCAGAAAGAGAACACACTATCTGCTTATAAGCACACCTTCCATAAAAACCATGATTTTAAAAATGCTGACCAAAATCTGTCAAACGCACCTGAATATATGCAGAAGTTTCAGGAAAACTGACGAGGCTCCAGCTGCGAACTCTAAATGGTCTGTAAGTGACGTTATAGTGATTGACACGCGACTGGTCAGCATGGTCTCTCCGATACGCGTCTCTACATCATCAGCATAGTTAGTAGCCGTTATTCCGGACATGAGAAGGAATATATCATCTACACCAATACCTAAATGAGAAGAGAAAAATAGTTTTAAACTACAATAAACCTTATATGTTGCTGTATTCTAACATAAAAGATGATGTTGCTGAATTCTAACTTACCATAAGATGTTGCCTTATTCTCACTTACATGGTGATGTTGCTGTATTCTAACTTACAATATGATGATGCTTTATTCTAGCTTACCAGATGATGTTGCTGTATTCCAACTTGCAAGACAATGTTGCTGTATTCTAACTTACCATATGATGTTGCCTTATTCTAAATTACCAGACAATGTTGCTGTATTCTAACTTACCAGATGATCATGTTGCTGTATTCTAATTAATAAAATGATGTTGCTGTGTTCGATCTTACAATAGGATGTTGCTGTATTCTAACTTACCAGATGATGTTGCTGTAATCTAATATACAAAATGATATTAATGTATTCTAATGATGTTGCTGTATTCAGTATACATCCATAAACTATTACGGCTACAGCGGCCTGCAACTTTTGCCAATGACTCTTGACCTCGATAATAAGATCAACCCGCTATTAAGACCACTTTTTCCCGGTCCCAAAGGTGGTGTTATTAGAGGGGTTTTACTGTACTTGGGATACTACTTAGCCTTAGTACTAATGAACTGTTAGAAGGTGGTAGAGGCTATACAAAGTATACAACTTAGCCTCAGTACTAATGAACTGTTAGAAGCTGATAGAGGCCATACTATATATACTACTTAGCCTCAGTACTAATGAACTGTTAAAGCAGATAGAGGCTATACTATGTATACTACTTAGCCTTAGTACTAATGAACTGTAAGAAGCTGATAGAGGCTTTACTTTGTATACTACTTAGCCTCAGTACACATGAATTGTTAGTGGCTGATAGAGGCTAATCTATGTATACTACTTAACCTCAGTAGTAATGAACTGCTAGAGGCTTGATAGAGGCTAAACTATGTATACTTCTTAGCCTCAGTACTAATGAACAATTAGAAACTGATAGAGGCTAAACTATGTATACTACTTAACCTCAGTACTAATGAATTGTTAGAGGCAGATAGAGGCTAAACTATGTATACTACTTAGCCTCAATGCTAATGAACTGCTAGAGGCTGGTAGGGGTCAAACTATGTATACTACTTAGCCTCAGTACTAATAAACAATTAGCAGCTGATAAAGGCTATACTATGTATTCCGCTTAACCTCAGTACTAATGAACTTTTAGAGGGAGATAGAGGTTATATTATGTATACTACATATCCTAAGTATAAATGGACTATTAGAGGCTGATAGAGGCTAAACTATGTATACTACTTAGACTCAGTACTAATAAAAAATTAGAAGCTGATAAAGCCTATACTATGTATACTACTTAGCCTCAGTACTAATTAACTGTTAGAAGCAGATAGAGGCTATACAATGTATACTACTTAGCCTCAGTACTAATGAACTGTTAGAAGCAGATAGAGGCTAAACTATGTATACTACTTAGCCTTAGTACTAAAGAAATGTAAAAGGCAGATAGAGGCTCAACTATGTATACTACTTAGCATCAGTAATAATGAATTGAAAGAAGCTGATAGAGGCTAAACTTTGTATGTTACTAAGCCTCGGTACTAATGAACTGTTAGAGGCTGATAGAGGCTAAATTATGTATACTATTTAGCCTCAGTACTAATGAACAATTAGAAGCTGATAAAGGCTATACTATATATACTACTTAGCCTCAGTACTAATGAACAGTTACAAGCCGATAAAGGCTATACTATGTATACTACTTAGTCTCAGTACTAATGAACTGTTAGAGGCTGATAGAGGCTAAACTATGTGTACTACTTAGTCTCAGTACTAATGAACTGTTTCAGGCTGATAGAGGCTAAACTTTGTGTACTACTTAGCCTCAGTACAAATGAAATGTAAGAGGCTGATAGAGGCTAAACTAGTTATACTACTTAGCCTCAGTACCAATGAACTGTTAGAGGCTGATAATGACTAAACTATGTATACTACTTAGCCTCAATACTAATGGACAATTAGAAGCTGATAAAGGTTTAACTATGTAAACTACTCAGCCTTAGTACTAATGAACTGTTAGAGTCTGATAAAGGCTAAATTATGTATACTTCTTAGCCTCAATACAAATGAACAATTAGAAGCTGATAAAGGCTTAACTATGTATACTACTTAGCCTCAGTACTAATGAACTGTTAGAGGCTGATAGAGGCTAAACTATGTATACTGCTTAGCCTCAGCACTAATGAAATGTTAGAGGCTGATAGAGGCTAAACTATGTATACAACTTAGCTTCAGTATTAATGAACTGCTAGAAGCTGATAGAGGCCATACTATGGATACCACTTAGCTTCAGTACTTAGGAACTGTTAGAAGCTGATAGAGGCTATTCTATGTATACTACTTAGTCTATGTACTAATGAACTAATAGAAGCTGATAGATGCTATGCTATGTATACTACTTAGCCTCAGTACATATGAACTGTTACTGGCTGATAGAGGCTAGACTATGTATATTACTTAGTCTCAGTACTAATGAACTGATAGAAGCTGATAGAGGCTAAACCATTTATACTACATAGCATCAGTTATAATGGACTGTTAGAAGCTGACAGAGGCTATACTATGTATACTACTTAGCCTCAGTACTAATGAACTGAGAGAAGCTGATAGAGGCTTTACTATGTATACTACTTAGCCTCAGTACTAATGAACAATAAGAAGCTGATAAAGGCTATACTATGTATACTACATAGCCTCAGTTCTAATGGACTGTTAGAAGCTGATATAGGCTATACTATGTATACTACTTAGCCTCAGTACTAATTAACTGTTAGAAGCTGATAGAGGCTATACTATGTATACCACTTGGCCTCAGTACCAATGGACTGTTAAAAGCTGATAGAGGTTATACTATGTATACTTCCTATCCTCAGTAGTAATGGACTGTTAGAAGCTGATAGAGGCTATACTATGTATACTACTTAGCCTCAGTACTAATGAACTGTTAGAAGCTGATAGAGGCTATACTATGTATAGTACTTAGTCTTAGTACTAATGAACTGATAGAAGCTGATAGAGGCTTTACTATGTATACTACTTAGCCTCAGTACTAATGAACAGTAAGAAGCTGATAAAGGCTATACTATGTATACTACATAGCCTCAGTTCTAATGGACTGTTAAGTCTGATAGAGGCTATACTATGTATACTACTTAACCTCAGTACTAATGAACTGTTAGAAGCTGATAGAGGCTATTCTATATATACTACTTATCCTCAGTCCTAATGAACTGTTAGGAGCTGATAGAGGCTTTACTATGTATACTACTTAGCCTCAGTACTAATGAACTGTTAGAAGCTGATAGAGGCTATACTATGTATACTACTTACCCTCAGTACTAATAAACAATTAGCAGCTGATAAAGGCTATACTATGTATTCTGCTTAACCTCAGTACTAATGAACTGTTAGAGGGAGATAGAGGCTATACTATGTATACTACTTAGCCTAAGTACAAATGGACTGTTAGAGGCTGATAGAGGCTAAACTATGTATACTACTTAGCCTCAGTACTAATGAACAATTAGAAGTTGATAAAGGCTATACAATGTATACTACTTAGCCTCAGTACTAATTAACTGTTAGAAGCAGATAGAGGCTTAATTATGTATACTACTTAGCCTTAGTACTAAAGAAATGTAAGAGGCAGATAGAGGCTCAACTATGTATACTACTTAGCATCAGTACTAATGAATTTTAAGAAGCTGATAGATGCTAAACTTTGTATGTTACTAAGCCTCGGTACTAATGAACTGTTAGAGGCTGATAGAGGCGTAACTATGTATACTATTTAGCCTCAGTACTAATGAACAGCTAGAAGCTGATAAAGGCCAAACTATGTATACTACTTAGCCTCAGTACTAATGAACAGTTACAAGCTGATCAAGGCTATACTATGTATACTACTTAGACTCAGTACTAGTGAACTTTTAGAGGCTGATAGAGGCTAAACTATGTGTACTACTTAGTCTCAGTACTAATGAACTGTTCGAGGCTGATAGAGGCTAAACTATGTGTACTTCTTAGCCTCAGTACAAATGAAATGTAACAGGCTGATAGAGGCTAAACTAGATATACTACTTAGCCTCAGTACTATTGAACTGTTAGAGGCTGATAAAGACTAAACTTTGTATACTTCTTACCCTCAATACTAATGAACAATTAGAAGCTGATAAAGGCTTAACTATGTAAACTACTTAGCCTTAGTACTAATGAACTGTTAGAGGCTGATAAAGGCTAAATTATGTATACTTCTTAGCCTAAATACTAATGAACAATTAGAAGCTGATAAAGGCTTAACTATATATACAACTTAGCCTCAGTACTTATGAACTGTTAGAGGCTGGTAGAGGCTAAACTATGTATACTACTTAGCCTCAGTACTAATGAAATGTTAGAGGCTGATAGAGGCTAAACTATCTATACAACTAAGCCTCAGTATTAATGAATAGTTAGAGGCTGATAGAGGCTAAACTATGTATACTACTTATCTTCAGTACTAAGGAACTGTTAGAAGCTGATAGAGGCCATACTATTGATACCACTTAGCTACAGTACTTAGGAACTGTTAGAAGCTGATAGAGGCTATTCTATGTATACTACTTAGTCTATGTACTAATGAACTGATAGAAGATGATAGATGCTATGCTATGTATACTACTTAGCCTCAGTACATATGAACTGTTACTGGCTGATAGAGGCTAAACTATGTATATAACTTAGTCTCAGTACTAATGAACTGATAGAAGCTGATAGAGGCTATACTATGTATACTACTTAGCCTCAGTACTAATGAACAGTAAGAAGCTGATAAAGGCTATACTATTTATACTACATAGCCTCAGTTCTAATGGACTGTTAGAAGCTGATAGAGGCTATACTATGTATACTACTTAGCCTCAGTACTAATGAACTGTTAGAAGCTGATAGAGGCTATACTATGTATACTACTTAGCCTCGGTACTAATGAACTGTTAGAAGCTGATAGAGGCTATACTATGTATACTTCTTAGCCTTAGTACTGATGAACTGTTAGAAGCTGATAGAGGCTATAATTTGTATACTACTGAGTCTCAGTACTACTAGACTGTTAGAAGCTGATAGAGGCTATATTATGTATACTACTTAGCCTCAGTACTACATACTATGTATAAAACTTAGCGTCAGAACTAGTGAATAGTTAGAAGCTGATAAAGGCCATACTATGTATACTACTTAGCCTTAGTACTAATGAACAGTTAAAAGCTGATAGAGGCTATACTATTTATATTACTAAGCCTCAGTTCTCATGACATAAATTGTTAGAGGCTGATAGAGGCTGATATATGTTGTATGGTTTATCTTTTATTTACATACATAATATAATATCAAGTAAAGACAACACAAAAAAATATTTTAACATTATGCTTGAGTGTTTATATAGTCCTTCTCGTGGGATCCTTAGTAGGGTCGTTTCCTTTCACTTATGGCATTCTATCCTTATCAATGGACGTATTTGAACATTCATATCATCATTGTCAGGACCCTGAAAACAAAAAAAGAAAACAGTAAGATGTTACGAAAATATAAAAATTGTAACAACAGTTTCATTCTTAATCATCATTTAAAATTGCTATTCAAAAAGTAAATTCATTGTATTTTTGTTTCTCCGTTTTTATAGACGTGTTTTATTTTTACAGTAAAATTTAGAAATGCAATTCACAACATCATAAAAGACCATCGATATCACTTAAATAACAATTAACCAATTAAAAGATGCAAACTTACTGGTTTTCATTCTTCGTAGCCACCTGTTTTTTGACAGGTTGCATATTCTATCGACCACAAAGTTTGTTATAACACTCTCTCCGGTGTCCTTTATGGGTTTGTATACCTGGAAACGTCACACCTTTAACGAAAACCACAAATCGGCTCGTTGATTATGTTGTAAATATTTTCTCGAGGCGTCTTTGGTCATACGAATACGAATATTTTATTCAGCATAAAACATCAATACAATGTTTATACGTCTCACACCACTAGTACATTTCCCATAGGGCTCCATTGTAACATTTAAGTCCAAAACAGAGTGAAAATTAAATTCTGCAGCATGGGTCTGGGTTCAAATTCTTCACTGGTTCAAGATATGCAATTATAAAGAAAAAAAAGTATACCTTGACCAGGTTTTTTTTTTAAATTCAATGCTTTTGTGAGACCTATCAATTTCCAGACTAATAATATGTCAGCTATTCGCTCTAGATGCGGTTCGAACCAACAATTCTGAAATGACACAGAATTGTCCAGAAAGCTGGTATCAGCATCAAATTTTCAGTGGTGATTTCTAAAATACTGATCATTTAACTCATGCTAGTAAAAAACAAAACATTTCAGTACAAAGCCCTGAAAAAAAGAAGAAAAAGAGAACTAAAGTTTTATTTCTACCTCCTTCATTCGTCCGGAGTACTCAAGGGAGATAATAGTGGTGTGAGTCCTATAGCCTACACACATTGAAAGATGGGCGAATAACATGAAATAGATCATTTAACAGAGAAGCTATATATATTATCTATGTGAATTACATATATTTATATATGC